>JAJLRJ010000003.1:57079488-57101988 GCA_024195265.1 Dendrophyllia cribrosa
TAACAAGAGTTGAAGGCGAGTTCAACCATCCATCGAACACGAAGCTCAATATGTTTTAGCTCATTGCCAAGACTTAAGGAAGAAAAGGATCTAAATATACAACTGACGTCACCGGTGAGGCTCGTGACGACAAATTACTCTAGTTCACAGGCAGGTACGATCTGCTGGGCATTATAGGCCACGTTAAACGTCTCAATGTTTTTCTATAACGCTAAATTTACCAGTAACGTCATACGTTTTCTATCTTTACTACCAACTTACACAAAATTTCTTTGTAGTCCAGCTCAACCGCCATTTTGAATTTGCCCATCCAAACAACTCTATGAGTGACGTCACATCTATAATGCGCCCAGGACGATCAATTGGAACGAGGCTGATTTTTACAGAAATATCGAGATCAACCTTCTTAAACTTAGCTAACGGAATTTCAGACCATTTGAATGTTTAGTTAAAATTTCCTTTATTCACGTGGTGTTTTTACATGGCTGAAATGTATGCCTTCCAAATTATTCTCAGTACCGGAAATACAGCAAGAATGTTATCATAACAATAGATATCCCACAATCCTCTGCGCTGTATATATTATCGCCATAGCTTCATCCTTTGTGCACATTTCTCCAACGACATCTCTCGTGTGTTTCTGCTTTAGCAGTTTTGTTTTCTTACACTGCGTTATGCTTGTCCTCCCGCCGATCTGGTCATGATAGTTAAGCGTCAAGAACTCTTGCATAATATTACAGGGGACGCCTATACACGATTTCCATCCCACAGCCTTTTGTTACCCATCCAGCAACATGTTTTGTCGCGAAAATCTATCGAGCTGTCGTTTTGCGGCGCTGATGGCCGGAATCAGTGCTTTTTTGCGTTTTCTGTCATTGTTGTTGTGTTTCCAGCGACTTTTATTTTGTAAGTTTTCTATTACTTGGCGTTGTTTTTCATTTCTCCTTTACGTTTAGCTATTTAAAAGTGAATACTGGTCAAGAGACAGGACTGAGTGTCGTAGTGAATAATCGCTTATTCCGCCTTGCAAGGAGGCCGCTCTACGAGTGAATATAATTTGCTTTGAATATCGTTTGTTTTATAGGCGTCCGCCCACATAGAATTTTATTTCAGTTTAATTAGGTTTAATGAGTTTGCGTTCTATTTTCTCTGGCTACCATACTCGTTTTACTAGTTTGAGATTTCAGTGACGACACTCGCATATTAACATATTTCTCTTGATTTTGTTACCGTTAGGATTAAAAGGTGGGTTCGAAACAGGGGTACGACTCTCTTCCCGGTATATCTGGGTCAAGCTACCCTTTCTGCTCTTCCGGTGCTGTTTATTATATCTATGGTTCTATTCTCAGTACCGGAAATAAATAAAAAATATATCATAACAATAGATATCCCACAATCCACTGCACTGTTTATATTATCGACATAGCTTCCTTCGTGCACATTTCTCAAGTGACATCTCTCGTATGTCTCACGGGAGTACATGTGAATATACAGCTGTCCACACTCGTGAACGACAACCATTTTTCATGCTCCATATCTGATTCTATATTGATGTGTATTGATAATACGTTAGTATAGTACTGATAATATGTTACTATAAAAGAACAACTCCCTAACGTTCAAAATCATTCTGATATGTATTTAAGGACTGTAAAAAAAACAATTGTAGTGTTTTGTTGGCGGTAGAATGGTTTATTTTAGCACGCGAGGCTGTCAAAGTTGTGAAATAATTTGCCACCTTGAATGGCGATTTTAACGGAAGTTCGTTATTTGCAGTTTTCTTTGAAATAGAAGGATATTTTGCTAAAAAGCGAATCCAGTGATATTTGTTATACCTTAGCCTATTTAACATTAAAATATGAAAGAAATCGAATTTTTAATACTTACCACGACATTTAAAATTTGTCTGATCGAACAGACGCTCTTAAACCGCCTTCTAGGAGAAAGGATAATGTATACTGCATTGATGTACATAAGAAATTGTAAATTTAATAATTATTAAAGAACCGAATGTTGTTTACTGTCCCAAATATATCAACAGGTCACATTCTTCAGGACAAGCCGGATGCACCAATCTGCTCATTATTTCTGGTTGGTCGATGTAAGAAAGGTGTAAGATGCTTAAAGCATCACTGCTGCATGCCCTACCACTGGCAGTACAATGTCCCGAACGTTGATACATGGAAAAGCTTCAGTGAAAAGGACAACATAATTCTGGAACAGCTGTACTGTGATGTAAGCGTCGATACGCGACTGAATTTCAAGCCTATCCAAGCACTTGACTTTTCCCTGCTGGAAAGGTAAGTTATAAGTGGCACTTTGTCATTTTTGTACATATTTAAAGAGACACTATCACCTATTTTTAGTATCGCTTTGCAAAGCCAAAAAACATATTTGTTTCAAGGGAAACAAATACCCTACTAGTGCACAGAAACTAGTATTCGTTATCTTTGGCTGCGGATGGCCAGGATGGAAATGGATTGCAACTTGAAAAAATTGGCCAATTTTTTCAAGTTCCTCCCAAGAGCCGTGGAAAAATCGCAGAAAAACGTATTATGCAAGAATCTTTTATTTTTTCAAACTCCTATTTTCAAATGCGTATAGTTGACCATTCAAATCCTTTCGATACGAAAACTTTCTTTGCATTATACAATTTAAAACAAGAGGCTCCAAGTAGCCTATACTCATGCATATGCGTAAGAAAGTGTTATGAAGTCTATTTAAAAAATTATTTTGCACCGCAGCGCTGATTGGAGTAGTCTCAGGCAGCAAGCCCTGTGATGTAAACTACCCATTTTCTTGAAACATTCTATTCGCAAACAAAATCATATTTTCCTTGTGTCCAGTCACTTAAAAAACTACAGGTGACTTGTTCCTATGATTCATGGTTCCCATGGAAGGGGGGGAGGGAGGTGGGTGGGTGCGGTGGGGAGGCCGTCCATATATCAAATTGTGCTTGTCCCCTTGTGTGTACTGGTCATGAGAATTGTCTCCGTGATGACAGATCAAAAAAATCAAACTGTCCTCACGACCAGTCACTTAGTGCAAACACTACAGGTGTCTTGACCTTGTGATTCATGGTTCCCGGGACTTGTCTGATTGTGTGTGATGTGTGACTTGTCACAGGGACCAGTCCCTCAATTAAGTCTCTGTAACTAGTCCCTTGTTATACACGAATATGGTCAATGGATACAACTGTACAATTCCTAATGTTAATATTGCATCATGTTGATTACTCTCATACGTAGCCGTTTCCAGGATCATCAAACAACATTTCCACTTTTTAATTGCGTGATGACCCTGAAAACGGCTGCATAGGAGACTACATGCTGGTGGGTTGTTGGAACAAAATATATTACATACTGAACACAGTAACAAAGCGAAGGAGTCCTGTCGATCAGTATAGTAGTCAGGAGTGATTTCCTTAATTGTGAAGGCAATCCTTGGTTCAACTGAACTGTGTTAATGTGTTTATACAAGTTATATTATATTATATTGTATATTATACAGTAGTCTGTGCTTTTGGAATGAAATAATACAGTACACAAGATAACTAGCAATTGGTGCCACATCTGTGGTTGTCTCTGTGTATTCTCTTGTGACACGTGTAACATATCTTGATTGTCCCTTGTTTGAATTAAACACTGTCGCTATAAATGTACAAAGCTTTGCTACATGTATGTAGAATATGTGGAACAAAAAGCTGTACACAGCTTGAACTCGTGGCGTCTTAACCTATTGCAGTATTGATTCCCAAGTGTTTTGAGTGCTTTTATCGAGAAACATAAGCTTAAAAAGTCTAAAGTCTAAAAAGTAAGACCACACTACATTTACTGCATTCAGTAGCCGGCACTTGAAACCACGATCGCTAACTGAAATGGCAAGTTATGTAAAACACAAAACTTGCCGGAGCAAAAACCCCGCAGCAATAAGCGGCGAACGGAATATCAAAAAACGGTCCTACCCATCCATGAACGCCCTGCATTGTCTTGAAAATTTGTACGCTGTGATTCTACCTTCTGCTTTTCAAGTCAACACCGAAGAGATTTTCCGCCATCTTGAAATCAAGAGTGGATCACGTGGTCGCGTGTCGACCAATCAGACCAGTTGAATTTAAAATATATATAGACGCTAAGACGCGTTGATTGAAGCCAGCAATTTTAAATATTTAATTTATTGATTCCCGATCAAATGCACACTCGTCTATTAATTCCCAAACCGTGAATTATTTCTGTTACTTTTGAGAAGACTACTTTTAAAAGCAGTGAAATCAGTAAAAATCGATATTAATATGACACGCATTCCACAGTCCATAATCCACGGAAGTCCAGTCCCGAAGTTCACTTACTTTTAAATCCGATATAGGTTGCAGTAACTACGCCGTTTTTACGTGTGTTTCTATTGTTCTTTCTTTAAAAAAAGTCTTGAAATTACTCGCCATAGGCAGCGAGGACTGCTCCGACACAGGCATTATACTGTAAAGAATCGACAGTAAAATGTAGAATAAATTGAAATATGCTTACGAGCGCGAGAGATCGATGTTTGGCATTTTTGCCTCGGAAGAACTCTGATTAAAAATAGCTCTTAGTTTTTCAGAATCGCGACAAATTCGGCCTCAAGTTGTATGCTGTGTGTAAAAGCAACGTTCACCTCGATGGGAGAAATCCAGGACTGACTTATACACCAATAAGACCAAATGACGGAAAATGTTTGTCATGCGCATGCGTAAGAAACATTTGTCTTATATTTCAATGTACCATAAGAAAAGAAGAAATTTTTCAAAAGCAACAAGCCGATAAGGACCCACATGTTCCCAAGAATTACCTCTTACGCTTTATACCTATCTGTGTACAGCGCGTTTCTATTTTAATTGCTTTTATGAAGAAGGCTACCACAAGGAAATCAGCGATTCGTTGGAACCTAATAAATACGTAATGTGAATACTAATTGCGTCGACGAAGGAGACGCTTCCTAATCTTGTCGGCTAGGCGGAACGAATCGAGAAAAGTGTCGGTACCAAATCTGCGCCATCTTGAAACGTCATAATAGTATCCAGCATGCTTAGCGCGTCGTCTAGGCGGAACGAATCGAGAAAAGTGTCGGTACCAAATCTGCGCCATCTTGAAACGTCACAGAACCAGAAACATGCCTGAAACGCGAATGCCATGTCACAATGAGGTACCTAAGGAGACGCACTTTAATCTGTGATTACTTCTAGTATTAATATAGGGTGGGTTGGGGGTTGACGGCATGATGGTGTGACGCTTCCATGACGTTGTTTTGGTGGCGTTACTGTTCACGTCTTTCCTGAAAACCGGAAGAAACGAGAAAAGCGGAAGCCTGGGAATAAAATAAAAATATGCGTGCATAAATTTGCACGCAAAATGGTGACACAAAAACAATAAATAAAAGAAAAACGGAGGGCATTTTATAACTCTTGCACTTTGCGCATGAGTAACAAGCAGTGACGACTGCTATTAAAAACACAGGTATTGAGAAGAATCGTCGATTAAATTTAAGATAAGTCGATAAACAAAATTTTCTAGAATCGCATCTTAATTTCCTAGGATCATATTTCTTACCTTCAAAATCTATCCCTTAAAAAAGGCCATTATAAAATCGCGCTTGGCTTCAAGCCAAGCCCGATTCAAAAACACTACAAATTGAATAACCAAGATCGAGTTTTAAATAATAAAAGTTTTTTTCTAATGAACCATGCGTGACATGTCTAGTTACCCTCACCCCATTTCCAATGTTTTATTTGTACCGCGTTTGAATTTTTGGCTTTATAGCCCTAAAGCTAACACAATCTATCCTTGACATAGTATGTCAGGTAAATGATAGCACTGCCCCATTTCTTGTTTTTGTTAGGGAGGGAAGTCTGCCACATGACCAAGAGTATGACGTTACAATAGATCTGGACGATATGCTCATGTTTGCAACGCTTAACTTCACCCGTGAAACCTTCGTTAGCCAGTTAAGGCGTCTTTCCACCGAGCCTTGCCACACTCACCCCTGCAATAGCAAGCCAACTATATGGACGTGGTACTGGAAAGAAAATGACAACACCTGGCATGAGTATGATAAGGACCACTCGGTAAGATCAATTGTTTAAATATTTCTTCATTCCAGGATAAGGTCAGTGATTTATTGTGTGCCAATTTGTACAAATTCTTTTGGACGGCAACCCTCGTGTTATATAAGTATTGGGCACACGACCCCATTACTCCGACTGCACGCCAAACAGCAAATAGCTAAAGGAAGGTTCCCCTGCATATAAAACTATAAAGTAAGTGTGCTCGACAAGAGACTCCTGAATGACTTGGAGCCTCTATCCAAGTTCATGCATACGCGAGTTCTTGAAGTTTACCACTCGTTTTACAACAAATACGCGCCAAAGCGGCAGCATTTTGGATGGTAGCCAGAATGCGCAGAATGCTTGGACATCATTAATTATTCATAATCGGCGAAGCGGCAAATTTGAATGCGAGTGAGCTTTGAAAAGCCCGGAACAAGAGAAGAAAGGGACCAAATTGGCCAAGTGGCGTTCATAAAACTTGCTTTCCTGATTTCAAGAAGAAGAAATCTAAAAACCCACGCGCGGCTTTTTGAAGAGGAGTGTTGTATCTACAATTTAAGCCTAAAACGAAGACGATCGACAAAGCATAACGACTTGGATTTTACGCTTAAAAATACCGAAAACCCGGGAATTTTTTGTATGAAGGCCGTTTTCTAAAGCTATTTGCTGAAAATTTACATTGCTTTTTTCTTGAATAGAATCTGTTTTAATTTTCAAATTTGGTGAACAGAAACCACTTGGATTTTCAGTTTGAAAACTGCTAGTTGGAGTTGCATTTGAAAATGGCGCGTTTGAGCGAGCGAGCTATTGTTTTAAGCCTAGGGGTGAATAACAATGGTTGTCAAGACTAATACAATACCCATTCAAGAAAACCACTCGGTTGTAAAATAGTTCATAGACTGCAAAACAGTCTTATTTTTTGCGTTGGTCATACGAATGCGCGCGGTCTTTGAACGAAAGGTCTGGAGCGAGTGTGAATACGGGGAGTGGGACTGGGGAGAGAAGCTAAAAAATATGACTGTCGCCTTCCCATACAACGAATTCGTTCAAATTTCCCTTTTCTCCAGGAAAGGGAAATTCTCATTGGTTGAATAATGACGCTACCTGGCAAAAAAGCTGTAATCACACCTCATCAGAAGATATTCGAAGCCGTGTCAATTTCATAGTAAAACGAGCCTTTCACGGGGAAATGAAAGACGTGGATCTGGATGCGCTTGCCAGAGGCAGTTCGTTCGCTTCTCTGTGGAAGAGATGTTTTTGGTGTGCTACCAACCGGCTTTGGAAAAAGACTAATTTATCAATTGTTTGTTTTGACAAATAATTCGGTCTCGCCAAATGCTGCAGCTTCTTCGCTACCAGTCGAACGGCCGACAATTATTGTCATCTGCCCACTAAAGAGCATCATTGATGAGCAGATGACGTCGAATGAATTCAATCTTTCTGCTGCCGAACTGAAGTTTGAAGGAGAGACGTTACATATGTTGTTCGGAATTGTGAAATTCAGGTCGTTTATGCTGCTGCGAACAAGCATTAAACAAGAAGTTTACATCAATGTTAAAGGATGAAGACTGTCCTTTTCGTCGCTCGTTGTGACAGTTGGTGTCAATCAATCAAAAGGTGACAGTCCTAACACAAATCCTGCTCGTCGCTAATAGCATTTTAGCCCAGCTTTAGAATAAGTCTATCCCAAGTACGTGCCTGAGAGATTTTTCCTTTTGGATCAAAATAAAGGTATAACAGGCCTGTTGTTTAAAATGTTGTCGTTTCTATAATCTTAGGGAAAAATCTCTAGCTGTGATACTGACAGGAGAAATTTACGCTTTCCAGACCTGTTTAGAATATTTAGTTATGCGTCGTTTGTTTGCTAGCTCTTGGCATAACAATGGAGTTGCAAGATCAGTAGTAGCCGCTTAAGTCCGTGATTTAATGTGAGCGCAAGTCTGCGGTTGGCATAACTCGCGAGATAGTGTTTCTTCGTCACCAACTAAAAGAGTCTAAGATCCAAGTCTTATGCGATAGTCACGGTCTATATTGGAATAGTGGCATCTTGCAATTGGTTTTAGCTCCTGAGAGTTTATTCTGCATTTAAGTTGACGTGTTTCTCGGAGCTAGGCAGTACCTCCATTGTCAGACGTATGGCGTCATTGCACCCGGTTTAAAATATTTGAATCTCCAGCATGTTAGCAGTTTTGTAATTCTTACGGATGCAAGTGGTTACTTTTGTATACTCTTTAAGCAAGACTCGCGTTTCGGTTCTTTAGTGAACCTCAAACATACATTTCGGTTCAGCCGAACGCGCTTACATTTTGGAGAACCAAAACTCTAAAACTCAAAAGCCAAACCTCTGAAGCCCTCGTTGAAATCAACAATGACACGCTACCATGTATTTTCCCGCGAAAATAAGACATCGAGCCGTATCAAATTTACAATGTGGGTGGAGCTGTCAAGCAATTTTTGACATCTCAGCGATAATTTTGAACTCCCTGGTCAAAACGAATTCGTTGTACGGAAAGGTGACAGTCGTTTTTTTTTTCTCGCCTCACGCCCTATGGGCGTGCGAGATGAGCATATATAAATATACAAAATAAAAACCAAGCGTGAAGCGAGGGGGAAACCAAAAACAACAAACAAAAAATTTACATACAACAAGGTAGCAACACGTGTACCCGGCGTCGAGCATCCGTTAAAATTCTCAGCTTATTTCTCATTTTTCTCCGACGGTTTGCCGCACGAAAAAAATATATAAGAAGAAAAACTCTTTACGTCGGTCAACCATGTTGACATTTCACGGATCAACAATAAGGGCCGTCACGAACCTCTTTTAATTCTGACGTCATCCAATGGCTAATTAGAACTAACTGTAGTTAACTGCGTGGGTGACCGCAACCGAAAGCACTAACTACAGTTAGGTACGACGTCACGTAACTGAGACTAACTTAAGTTAAACTTTAGTTACGTCGTAGATGTGACCGCAGCCTCTGACATTCAAGTCAAGTCATAATCACTTCGCTCGCGCAAAGATAATAGGGGACTTTAGATCGGACCACGAGTACGAGATTGAGTACGAGTACGACTTTTGAATTTAAAGACAGTCACGTCCCCAGAGCTGTCGGTCCTTCCTGTTGCAAACTGAAGATAGGAAGACTCTAGGTATAGAATTGGTGTGATAAATGGTTATTTAGAGTACGCGAACTAAGTTTTAAAAGTCGTACTCGTACTCAATCTCGTACTCGTCGTCCGATCTAAAGTCCTCTAATGATACTTTATTATTTAGTAGATTGTAGACATTCAGGAGCACTCGCTACTTTTGTTCAGAGAGAGTGGAGAGCGTGGCGATCGATAGAAAATGACGCGCGCGTGAGCCACGAGGAACGAACAAAAGTATCGAGCCGAAGAACTATTTTCGCTCAGTTTTCTTTGTAAAAAAAATTGCTAGCAGTCTAAAACTTGCACGGAGATTCGTTTGCTGACACCAATTTAAATTTTGTATGTGCGTCGAGCAGTCTCAAACCCTTTCATTTTGTCTTTTCTGATGCTGAAAAATAATATGCGGGTAATCGTGTGATTTTGAGAAACAAAAGCTGACAACAATAGCGCGCATCGTTCATTGTTTTCTTTGCTCGCCCATGTTAATGAGTATAGTGGTGCGTGCCCGGCAAACAATCATTTAAGCTGCTTTTTGAGCGCCTATGAATAAAAACGAGCAATATGTCAGATCTAGAAATTTTCTGCGCTGTAAGTAAATGTCCCGAGAACAATAGGCATTCTGCGCGAAGTTTTTATTATAAACAAGAAGCTGTACACAGCTTGAACTCGTGGCGTTTTTAAATTATTGCAGCATTGTTTCCCGAGTGTTTTGAGTGCTTTTACGGAGAAACAGAAGCTTAAAATTATGTCTAATCAAAGGCTCCTAAGAGCCAACTCGTGTAGAAGAAATGCGAACGCGTAACGCAATATTGCCGTAAGCTTACGTTTCCACACTGACACGGTTCGATATTTAAAAAAAAAAAAAATAAACGTAAGGATTTTTGACGAACGGAAAAAAAAAACAGAACATCACTTTCATAATGTCCAGTCCGAAGAAAAAAAAACAGGACAAACAAAAAAAAGAAAAAAAGAAGTCTCGAGCGTGACTTGAACTCGGGCCGTCCGGGGCTAAGCCAAAACATCTATACACTGCGCTATCGAAGAACACTTAGTCGATAAGGTCTAAATTTTATTATTTTAAGGTAGATACGCATCAAAAACGCGTGTCTCGGTTGAAAAATCCTTTTAAATAGATTTTAACGTTGCACTAAAAACTCCAAATGCGAAACATCTTTAAGCTTATTGTTGTTTATATTCGTATAAATCAAATTAATTATTGTTATCGCTGGATTACCGTTGTTCTTGTTACGAAACGTATTCGTAACAAAGCATTTAATACTCACGAAGTTTACAGCTGATGGAATTGAGGAGCGAGTGAGTGAGTGAGTGAGAGAATTTTATTTAGTCACCGTTTCCGATAACCCGTGCATTATGCTTGCGTGTATACACGGGTTTAAAAGTAAGACTACACTACATTCACTACATTCAGTAGCCGACACTTCAAAGCTCGATCGCTAAGCAAATTGCAAGTTATATAAAACACAAAACTTGTCGGAACAAAAATCCCACAGGAATAAGCGGCAAACACAATATCAAACGGTCCTATCCATCCATGAACGCCTTGCATTGTCTTGAAAACGTGCAATTGTACGCTGTAGTTCTTTACTTTGCTTGTCACTGTCAACACACGGAGAAATTCTGCGGTATGTATTTCATGGCTGAAAGCCATATAGTCGTCGACATAAACTAAAATATGCATGCATAAATTTGCATGCGCTAATGTGACACGAAAAAAAAAAACAAGAAAAGTCAAAGCCGGATTTACAACTCGTGTGCTTCGCCACGAGTAAAAAGGAAAGGAAATCGGATGATACCTTAGAAAGGAATTCTATAGGTGAATTACAGCATTTTATCCCAAACAGGAAGCGACGTTGAAAACCTTGAATAAATTCATTCATGGCGACAAAAGGTTAAGTTCCATCACTTCACTGAATATATGCGGATTTCTGCGGACCCTAAAGAAAAGAACTTTTTGTCGTAAAGTGTCTTTTATCGATAAGTTAGACTTTGTTCTCTAGATGAACATAACAACCAACTCAAATACAAATTGACTTAACACCATAACAACATATTTAAAACACAAAAAATAATTCTCTAAACACAACTCTAAAAAAGAAGACAACCTAAACACAAATTTAAACACCTTTAAACACAAACAAGAATTAGCTAGACAAAACGCAGAATTCATTAACATAACACAAATTTCGGCGTTAAACACAAAAAAATTATCTGGGTGTTCTGTCCATCTGGCTGAATATGAAAGATGAAAGAGATTTTGAACATGTTTTCGGCAGGCTTACACAGAATCCCCTTTGTATTTTTGAGGTTCAGACAATGTTATACGCAAAACTAAATACAACTGTTCTTTTTACAGGGAAGAGACCTACAAGTACTGATAGAGCTCGCCTTTTTAGATAGTTTGGAGCAGGGAAAAGCAAGGGAGAAATTCAAGTTTACTACTCCTGAACACGAGTACAACTTGTTCTTTAATTCTGGTAGAATGTACCAAGTAAACTTGAAAACCGGCACCAAAAGGCCAGTGAAAAGACGCCCGAGCGAGTTTGTATCAAATGAAGTCATGGATGACTTAAAGTGGTATGAAAATGACGTTTCACTACATTGTTAGCATTCGTGATGTTGCATTTAACTGATCAAACGTCCCACCATTCAAAATACTATCCCGAGATTTATCTCCAAAACACCCTTCTGTAATCCGAAAATGAACTTTTAAAAAAATTGAAGCCTAGTGAACAACAAGAGAGAATGAGTCATGAATTTACATTTGATTCTTTGCATAAACATGAATTTTACAAGAAAACGAGACCGATTTCAGCTCCCATCACGAGAAGAAACACAAAATAAGCACGGCTTTCACTCTACTGAACCGTGCTTCCAACCTCCCGAGCACAACAGATGAAAAATCACAAGAAATCAAACGTGTCACCGACGCTCTAAAAGCTAATGGCTATTCTTCATCGATTATTCACAATATTCTGAAGGAAAAATCACTCCCAGAAACAATTTCGTCACCGGAAGAGTTAGTTCGCATGTTCTTCGACTGGGTCGAGCAATTAAATACATGTCATGACTACGCTTGTCTTCCTTATAGTAAAGGAGCCACTTGCGAGATCACTTCGTAAAAAGGAATCCGAGTACAGTCAACTCCCGCTATAGCGTACACCCTGGAGTCCGTAATAGTGGGAGCTATTTTCAGTTATTCTTATTCGTCGGGACTTTAACTCCTGTCCGTAATAACGTGGTGTCCTTTATAGCGAGGTGTCCGTAAGGCGGAAGTTGACTGTAGTCACTAAACCCCTGAAGACACTTCAACAACAATTTCCTTCAACAAAATTCCGACCACCAATTGATCTCCAAACTAATGTAGTCTACAAGATCCCCTATGCTGAGTGCCCATGGAACTACATCGGAGAAACTGGTAGATGTTTTACAACTCGAAAGAAAGAACACATCAAAAATGTTAAGAACGGTAACAAAGGCTCAAATATTTCCAAGCATGACTGGTCTAACAATCAAACGCACGAGTGTTCGACAAAGGCGATTACCGAGTACGAAAAACTTTAGAGTCGTGACATACCTCCATCTTCAATGAAGCAGATAATAACTCAAAGCCACTACCTAAACAATATTATATTCTTCTTAAATAATGGATCCCTTCATTAGTGTTTTGTGTTGTTTTTATCTCACATTCCATTTTCTCATTTTTTCCCACTTTTTACTGTATATATTACTTTATTCCTGTCATTTTTCACTTTTCGTCAAAGGCCATTTTTAACGGTCGATGCCATATTAACATTCATTAGTAACCAAGCCTTTTGGCCGCTGCCATTTTTTCTCCAGTTTACGCCTGGATTGGGACGAAAGTAGGCTATCATTATTAGATCAAATTGGGCCTAGGTAAAGCGATTATTAGACCTAAGCTAGATTCGCGATTAGGTTAGATTTTGGGATAGGGTCACCCGTTAAGAAAAGCATCTTTTATAATTAAATTTTTTCTTGAGTTTGCCAGTCTAGCGGTGAAGGAGGGATGTTAGCATGCAAGAGGTTCCGGTTTCGATTCTATGTTATTAATTGCTTCTTTTTTTCTGAAAGAAAGAAATTCGATAACAGGTGAACATTTTTTCTAAGTGTCGCTAAAATAGCAGCGACCGTATACGAAAGGGAAATTTGCGTAGCCGAAAGCTCATATTTTAAATCATTTTAGCCAGAGAACGTTTTTACATTTTAATCATAAACATTCCAGTTGAGTTTGTAATTATAATAGTGCGTTATGTTATTTTTTGTTTCGTCTTTCAAAGGGAATGGGGTGATTCTTCTGTCAGAGAGCAACTGAGAATCAATTCTGCAAAGCATAAATGTATACCCAGCGACTGGTCCTTCGTGTCATCTAACGCCCAATATGAACGCGTCTTGTTACTGACGTCTTCACATGAATTCAAGAGCGTGGAACAATTGTTCAGACGCACCATGAATGACTACGTGGTTATCATAAACATTGCCCGTGTGCAGAACCTGTTTATGTGGGAGAAGTACTACAGGTACAAATATAATTGTGTCCAAGAGAAAACAATGCGATAAAATACCGAAAATATGGAGAGTAAATGTATTTTCTATATGCGATAAGCAAAGTCAACCTAAATATGTATTTTCGGCAACAAACGAAAAGCAAAATAAAACAGCAACATATAAAAACCCCAGTATTTAAAACGTGACTTAGAAATAATCATAAAACGTACCAGAGAAAACGGCCGCCGTTTAATTAGCGGAATGGCTCCGTTATAAAGCGAGTATCCAGCAGATAATATGTTGCTTTCTTTTCCTTTTTTGTTGTTGCTGCTGTTGTTGTTGTTCGTTTGTACATGTATTTGAACTTACTTGCGTTGGTGCTTTTAGTTAAAAGTGACGTATAAGTGGTACTTTTTATCTATTTCAAGGAAACGGGAACACATGATGGCAACTGCCAAGCGCACTCAGAAAACCGTCAATGAGAAGCAATTGTTTCATGGAACCAGCCCAGATGCCGTGAAGGCCATCTGCAAACAAAACTTTGACTGGCGTTTACACGGCAAGAACGCAACCGTCTATGGGCAAGGAAGCTACTTCGCAGCGAATGCATCTTACAGCCACGTCTACGCCAGCAAGGATGTTAATTTGTCGCAATTCATGTTCCTAGCCAAGGTTCTCGTTGGTTCGTATACTACTGGCCACTCCAGTTATCGAAGACCACCCCAAAAGAACCCTTCTGATCCCGCGAGCGATCTGTACGACTCGTGTGTGGACAACCAAGCGAATCCAACCATTTTCATTGTCTTTGACACTGATCAGTTCTACCCCGAGTACATCATTCAGTATTCAACAGTGTCCCAGACAACATCAGCGACTGCTAGCTACGCTTTACCACAATTAAATACAGCGCACTTAGGAGCAAAACCTCCAAGCTCCCAACAGCAGAAGGGCAATTTGAAGCACCCAGCAAGATCGAGTAGCACCGTTGCAACGTCCCATCCAAACGGATCTACTTCACAAAGTAGTTATCTCTCAACCACGACGGGTCCGACTGTACACCAGTCAAAAACCTCTATTCATGTTGTTTCAGCAACCAATTCAAATGTACCTGTCTCACGAAGTGGTCATTCCTCGACAGCATCGAGAACTAACCCGTCAAGAATGTCAACTCCTCTGGGTACAGCTTCTAATGCAACTGGTTATTCTGCTCAAAGCGGTTACCCCTCAACTGCGTATGTACACCATAACGCATCTGCTGTACGAAGTGTTAACCAAGCAAGTGCGTCGAATACTAGTGGTTCTTCTGCACAAAGTGGTAACCCCTCAACTGCGTTTAGTTCTAGTCATGGTATTGCATCATCGCACCATAGTGCTGTACCAAGTGTTAACCAAGCAAGTGCGTCCAATACTAATTATGCCACACCTTCTTATTCAACAAGCCCATTTCATTCTTCGACAAGCCGTGATGTTTTTCCCGTATTCGTGCCTCCCAAAAAGAAGAAAGGCTGCCTGATTATGTAACGTACTGTCACACGTTTTGTACTCTGTGCATCTGTAGAGCAATGGCAGAAAAAAGATCAATAATACATTGTCAGCAAATCTCTTAAGAAGATTACCTTCTATTTAAGCACTTAACTCCACAGGAAACGATCCCTGATTGGGTGAATAATGGTAATTATTATATAAACACCAATGAAATACCAGGTGAGCTTTCGCGCGTAAACATCATATCTTCACACGTGAAAATAACATGTTATCTTCACACGTGAAAATATCACCGTTGACACATTGTTCTACTTTAAGACTACAAAAAAATATTAAAGTGAAATGGTTTGATTTCATTGGTGTTTATATAATAAACAGAACATTACATGGCCGCTTGAAGATACGAAATTTCTCTTCTCGAGTTGAAAAATATTTCACTCGTTCGCTGCGCTCACTCGTGAAATATTTTTCAACACTCGAAGAGAAATTTCGTATCTTCGCGCGGCCATGTAATATCCTCTATTTATTAATTCCTCATTTCATAATGATTTTAAAAGTTGTTTCTAATATTGATGTGTTGGCGCCAGTCAATATTAATAACTCGTAAATAAGACACCTTTCGCCATTCAGGGACTGGTTGTTCAAACAGCGGATCACTCCGGCCTTATGTAACGAATGAACGTATCCATAGTGACAAAGTTAACTTGCCCACTGGATAAATGTATCCGTTTCTTGAACAACCGGGGCTAAGTTATATCCATAGAATATTGGACCACAGTTCCGTTCCCGCTTTAATTTATTGTGATGGATAAGAATTGTTAGCAATTTTGAGACAGACAATAGTAAGCTTGCTCATGATTTTTCAAAAAATGGTCATGATAGCCATTAACCCGTGAGTGTTATGAACCAGTTTGTTCTAATGTTCGCGCTAACACGCTTTTCTCGTTAAACCATTATTTATCAGGGGACATATAATGGCGAGCTAAAATTTATTTGTTAAATATTCTATATCGAAAGACCTTGGTGATAATAGTCTAGTTTTAAGCATATACCCTTCACTTATAGTACCTGGTTAATCTGGGAAATCTTTCGTACGCGCGCTGTTTTTAACGAAATCCCAGAAAACTATATATCATTGTAAAGCTAACGAATTTTAGATTCCGAAAATAACTAAAAAAAAATAATAAATAAAATAACAATTATCTTTCCTGTTTAACTCGTAAATACGCGAAGCGTTGAACGAATTATAGCAAACGGGGCAAATATGCAAACGTTCACTCCTTCCTTCGTTTCATATATCGACTGTAAACTTTTCTTAGTTATTTCGCTAACCAGTGCATACTGCTTGCGCATATATTTTGCCCGTCATACCCATGGAGACGGCGTTGGAGGGAGGGAAGGGAGTTTGACGCAGAGGGTGGGGGTGGAGCGAAACGCGTAGGAGAGGGGAAGGTCCGTAGGTTGTTTCGTATTAACGAGTTGGCTCCTTGGAGCCTTTGATTTGTTTAGGTAAGCGCGAGTAAAACTGACGGTGTTTGCTTCACTGAATTACCAGCCTCCGTGTTAGCGCGAACATCAAAACAAATTGGTTTATAACACTCACGAGTTAATGGCTAACAAAGTATTTGAGCTTTTTGTTTTTTCGATATTTTTATTGGTTCCCGAGTAAATCCACTTTGAAGTTGGACGATATATTGACGCACTCTGTATTTCGAATTTCGTAAAAGCTTAGTTTCGTGATAATTTTACAAATCTACATACCCAATTAATTCATTTGTAGAGGCAATTTTCGCAAAAGCAAAACATGGGTTTTTAGCCTCACATTTTTTGCATCAAATTAAAGACGCTCTCATCGTGGTCGTGCCGCCAACCAATGACATGCAACATAGAACCTCCTGACACAGCATGTAATTTGTGATAATCTTGATTGTCATAAATTACTATTTTGCCAGCACGGTACAGAGAACCGGGTACTAGTTTAGTGCGTAGGGGCTCACGGTTCGCGAGTTTGAATATTGTCCGTTGATAGATTTGTGTCATTCTACGGTTAGCCTCGCCGCCTCTACTACTGTTCAAACAAGTTAACTCTCGTCTTAGTTGTTTATTGAAATACCTTGAGGCTTATTATCGACAACTTCAGCCGCATATTTTAGTCGATTATTTTCTTAGTGAAAACACCTTAAACCCTGAAGGTAGCACCACTGCATAGGTCGGGGGAACACGGTCCCTATTTTTTCCAATAGTTGGTTTTTTGGGTTTACGTGTCCGGCTCTGGTGCGCTTAGAGTTATTGTAATATTATACCCCTTTGTCAATAATAAAATGTATCGTGGGCCTGGCTAACCAACGCCCCACGCTTCTTAGCCTTGTGTGTTTGTTCGGGTGTGTAGTGGAGGCAAAATAGTGTATGTAAAATTATTCACAGGGTAAAAATCAGGGCAGGCACGAAGCTCCCGGAACGCCTCACAGGATTGGCTTAGAAAACAATAGAACAAACAACAGAAGAATGGACCCTAGCCCTGAAACAATAGAGCTTCGTGATACCCAGGGTCAATAAAATTAAAGGTTCTAAAGAGCTTCGTTTCACCTGAAAAATCATGGGAAAAACGGCCTTTTCGCGCAACTGCAAATCCAAATGAGTGAAAACAATCGATTGAAAAAGTCCAGTGAAAATTTTCAGAGAAATGAAAACAGAACACAAGTGGCAGCAGAAATTCACCTAGACACGCGCTGGTGTCGGCAACAAATGTAGGCGAGTAAGCTATTCTTTCATAAAATTTGGGCTTTTTCTCTTGGCCGCGGTTCGTTTCACTGGTCATCTCTCTAATTCTGCTAACAAAAAATTTCCACTTTGGCTTTGATGGCGAAATTGGAACAAAGCGTAGACGACCTTGTGAAACCACCCTGCAGGGTAAAGGACTTAAAAACACTCAAATTGCGAAGAAACACCATAAAAAGACAAGAAACAACATTAGGTAAAGTTTTATTTAGTTTTATTTAGCGACTTAACTTATTTACTCGTTTATTTTTTATTATAATTATCAGTCTTAATACTCCATACAAACTCTTATATTAAGCTTCGGCTTCCTGTGGTGAAACATAGAAAACCGCCGCGAAAGATTCCGTATTTATAGGGATGATATCTGTTTACAAACATTCTTTTTGTTATTCAAATGTGCCAGCCACTGGAACAAAAGAACCCTTTGTTTCGGCAGCCAATAAGGCTCTGGTTGGCACATTAATAACAATTGATGACGTCATTGATATCTTCCCTATACTGCTGCACGTGAACGATGCGAAATGTCCTGTAATGTAAACAAAATATGCAAATGTGCTGTAATACGAGATCCCAGATGAAATTTAGCGGGAAAAATACAAAATGGCGCGAGCTGCTCTCCAGAATGGCATTATCGGATTATCACACATAGCTACTTACCTACTATTCCCTTAAATCTGTTTTATAAGAATATCTCGCGTTCGTTTAACGATTTTGCAAAACTTCTTTCAATATTTTCTAGCTTAATGCATATTTTTACCGAAATTTAAAACCTAAAATTATGCAAGATTCGACCATAAAAAGGTTGACAGTAACCTTAAAACTAAATGTTGAAAGCTCCATGGCTTTGGAGCTATCGCATGGAAAAAATCCCTCCAGATATTAGCATTAAGAATGTTAATAAAGCAATTAAGATCGAAGGCGTCTTTTTTTCCTTACATAAGACCACAGGTAGGGCGGGCACGAAGCTCTCGGAACGCCTCACAGGATTGACTGAGAAAACAATAGAACAAACAACAGAAGAATGGACCATAGCCCTGAAACAATAGAGCTTCGTGATACCCAGGGCCAAGAAAATCAGAGGTTCCAAAGACCTTCGTGCCACCTGCACAGGTAGCCCAAGCAATGTGAGTGTCACAGTAACCGTTAAGTAACAGCGAAATTCGGTCCATTCATACGAACAAGATTTCAATAAAAAAATGATTATCTTACTTCGATTGTGTGTTTCGTTGTCTCCTGTGTAGTGTTTTTAGGGCGATTTAGAACGTTTCCAATAAGTTTTAGTTTTATCGCTTTCTCTCGCCTCTCAAATTCCACACAGACCACGGACGATAGTTTTGTTGTCCATTCCAACTCTTTATCCGAGACCCGGATACATGGAAAGAGCATTAAAGGTCGCCAATCTCTTCACACTTTTCCGTTGAGATCCTTCGACAGAGGCTTGATGCTGAAATCTCTAAGCCGAACGTTGGAAAAAGGAGACTCTACCAGCTGTAGCTCAGAAGGAGGTTGGACACCTTATTGAGAATTATATAACGTAATGTCGACACTTCGACCCGATCTTTAGGTGGAATTTCTTATTGACCCAATAGGCGACTGTACTGTAACATTTTACAGTCGCCCACCGGGTCAATTTGGAGCAAATTTACGGCGGCTTTCCTTCAGTGGATCCACTCGGCGTCTCAGTTGAACTCCCCTACCTTGCCTGCGTAGCGGGCGCATGAAAATAATATGGGCGCAGGAAAGAACGTGGCGCGTGTGTCTCCCTCGCGCGCCCCGTTTCTTTCTTGCGCCCATATTTTTTCCATGCGCCTGCCACGCAGGCTTTCCCCCAACTTTGGAAATGATATATAGAGAGAACGCAATGGAACTAAAACTCACTGGAAACGCTCTAAGTCGCCCCAAACACCACACAGGAGACAGGGAAACACACAAGCGATGTAAGGTAGGCAATTTTTATTGAAATCTTGTTAATATTTTTAGCTCCTAGAATGGACCATACAAATCATTATAACTTTGCTGTTACGTAACAGTTACTGTGACACTCATAGCTTGGGCTACCTTTGAGAAGACTGGCGCAAAAATGGTTGGTAATGGAGAGATCTTACTCTGGAAATGTTCAGATTGTAAAAATGTATAGGCCCTATTATCTACACATGGGGAGGGAACGATAAAATTAGACACCTTGCTCATACACGAATATTCTGAAGATTACGACAGTTCATGGTGGCAGGGTGGTACGGTGGTAAATTGAGCAATGTTAACATTGCTGACTTACCAGATGTTTCTTCGTAAGTTTTATTCGGAATGTTATTGTATGGACTAAATTATCCATGAAACCTACTCTGACCAAAGACTAACTTCCAAACATCATTTTTCTCCTTACGATACATTGCTCAGTGGATATTTAAGAACCTTAGCTAGTCTACCTTTTCAATGTTGGGCACTCAAAGATATGTCTACTTACAGTACGTTGTAAGTAATCAGGTAGCAAGGATAACACTGTTCGTCATTAAAGATGACAAAAATCGTTGGTTCATCTACACTATCAACGCAGGAATCATACAGATCACTGGCAGGGTTGCTGGGATCTTTCAGCGGAGGTCGACGAAGCGATGCATTCCCGAGCTTGTACTCGCCCGTTAGCACTCGAGCTACAAACATGAATCTGGTCATCCTTCCACTGCTGTAGTGGTTGCTGTATGAAGCCTTCACGGCGAAATAACTTCCTTTCCCATATTTTGTTCCGTTTTTACCATGAAGCCTGTGGTCAAAGTTGTGCTTACAGATGGCATCAATAACCTCCGGTGTTGTACCATGAAACAACGACATTTCGATTTTGTTGTTGCTAAAGGCTTTTAGTTTCTTTGTCATTTTTTGTCGCTTCCTAAAATTTGAGAGAGTAACTAACTGTGATATTTCAGTTAATCAAAATGGAAGTACTTCTTAAGAGACGAGGATGACAGAGGAAACACAATTTTTCCCTTTTATTCACAGGTGGTTTTTCCTGGGACTAATTATTTTGTCTATCTGACCTTTCATTGAAAGTAACCGAAACAGCTCTTGATCCCTTGGCGTTCTGTTCCTCTCATGGGCGAGGAAGAAGTATATTTAAGGTACTGAGAACGAATCGGTTAAAGGCGCCATTCAAGGAAGAGTGCATTTCTAAACAAATGGGTATGGGACTAGACTGCTCTTGATCATAAATGTACCTTATGTATCTCTCAAGTAGGAAATCATTGTTGATTTTTTCGACCAATGTTATCTTCGCCTCATCTTGCGAAATTGTTCTGTGAAACAGTGCCTTCAATGTTTGGAATTCACTACTGTCAGATGGCAAAACAATTCGTTGAAAATCACCATCTTGACTGTTGAGACTACCGGAAGCTACCGATTGGTTAACTTGTAAGTCTGTTGATGAAATGAAAACAAAAACAAAATTTTCATTATCATCGTAGTCGCTCTTTGGGATAACAAGATGAAAAGGTACATTGACAGGTGCAGTTGGGCACTAATCTCTTCGTTTTTTCGTACCATAAAGCAGTTAAGGAACATTGCCACTTGTCTCTGCACATGGAACTAGTCTAAAGGCAGGAGTTTCAAGTTTTAAGTCAGTTTCAAACCTGCCAAAAATATATGGCTTTAGAGGAGGATCATTTAAAAAAGCAAAAGAGAAACAAATTCGCACAGAAAAGTGAGAATGCCTATTGTTTTCGAGATATTTACTTACGCTTAAACACGAAGCGATCACATAAAGCCGTGCTGAGAATCGCAGCACATCAATCAAAAATCCAAATAAGAGTGTTAGTTTGCGTAGCAGTTATATACTTTTATAAACAGAATATGTATTGATTTGCAGACTGCTGTTTGTCCCTTTATATTCTCTGGTTCGCAAAAGTGGATAAAACTTTTTGTAATTAGTCACTAGTGTATTCAGTTTTCGGCACATTATATTAAAGGCCCATCGTCACTTACCGTGATGCACCGCGCATTGTTTATTTTGATTTGGACCCACATAAATGCGATCTCTCGCGAAGTGAAATTTTGGCCTCTCATTTCCAGGAAGAAATTAACACTGAGTTTGAAATTTCGTTCGACATTGATTTTAAAATTCATTAGTCCAAAGAAGCGGTCCTGTTACATGTAGATATTAAAAGTCCGTATAGCATGTCTCGCATTTTGTTTGGGGCCGCTCAACCCGCCTTTGTGTAGCTCCAGTCGCCGAGGTAGTTTCCTCCGCTTCGAAAGTTCGCATCGAAAACATTTTCACGTCGAGGGACGCGGAAAACCTCCTGCTATTTTTACCGAAAGTTTAAGGTCGATGCCCCTAAAACGAAACCTCCAGCGAGCCGAGAAGGGTTTGTATTTTGTGGGCTGTTCTGTCGGCTATCTGATTTGCAATCGGGCATAATTAATGAGCTCCGCTGACGGAGGATGTTTTCTCGGCTTCAGAAGTTTGCATAAAAAAAATTCGACGGCTAGGGACGGTG
>JAJLRJ010000003.1:57109488-57443798 GCA_024195265.1 Dendrophyllia cribrosa
TCGGTTTTCAAGGAAACGTCATGGGTCAATTTTGGTCTCTTGACAATACGGGCGGGTTTCACAGTTTCTTTTACAGAAATGGGGCGTTTTCGTGGTTCAGTATGTCTCTTGGCACAATCGATTGACAACGATTTACAACGGATGTAGACTCAGTATTCAGTTCCCAGCAAACTCTTGCTTCTTTTAAGACCTCTGACCTTTTTTGTCCAGTTATGTCATGAACAATTTCAAGATGAGAACTCAAGTTAAGCACTCTTGGCTTTTCGCAAAACGGACAATTTCGTGGAAACCTTCTCGGCATGACGACTTGTGTATAATGATGGATTTTAACTGGTGTCAGTTAATATATAGCTTTCGGTGGAATAAAATGATATGGATATAAAAGGGGTACAGAAAGGGTACAGGGAGGGTACAGGAGGGGTACAGGGAGGGTACAGGAGGGGTACAAGAGGGGTACAGAAAGGGTACAGGAGGGGTACAGGAGGGGTACAGAAAGGGTACAAAAGGGGTACAGGAGGGGTACAGGAGGGGTACAGGAGGGGTACAGGAGGGGCACAGAAAGGGTACAGGAGGGGTACAGGAAGGGTACAGAAAGGGTACAAGAGGGGTACAGGAGGGGTACAGGAAGGGTACAGGAGAGGTAGGCGAAATTATTTGGAAGAAGCGCCCCATCTCGAAACCATGCCAGAAGGGTTTGGTCTTGCGGAAATGTACACCAGTTCCCGAAATCCTTACAATCCCCGTCCGAGTCCTACAGTCTATTGGTGCGGAGGAAATTACTGGCCAGTTAAATTAAGACATTATTCAAACGGAAAAACAAAGTGGATTTACGTACACGAAGATGAACCAAACGTAAAATCGTTTTTAGATGAAACCTTTGCTACCGAAAAAGCCAACAAAGCTTCAGGCCTGTAATCCGACCTTATAGTGAATTCGCGGAACATCCGTAAAGTATTTCATTCTAACATTTTGTTCTCAAACAAAACAGAAATCAATTCATAAGGATTTTGCCGTGTAACCGCGCCTCTATCGAAATATATAAAAGAAAGACACAACCAGCTCAGATTAGTTTAGTGTGTTGTCAGCACTTGTGCAGTACAGATCACGATGTGGAGCGACTATCAACAAGGGAATGGAAATTCCGAAGAAAGCGAAAGCGAAAGCGAAAGCTCGCAAGAAAGCGAACAGTCATCTCAAGGCTCTCAATCTAGCGAAGAAATGGAATCTTCCCAAGAAGAGAAAGAGCAGATAGATCCTTGGTCGCGTATTCAAGATGAAGCTTTTTGTCACCACGAAGCCGAATTCAATGCTTTGATAAATGAATACGAGCAAAACGGAGATTCACACAACGTGGCTCGCATTAAAGCTGAAAATGCCTTGCTTCCTGCTTATAGAAAGGAACTGAGAAAAATACTCTTAGAGAATCTACAATGGATGCGTGCTTTGAAGAAAGATTCGACCTTTCGTAAAGTTATACAAACCCAACAAGAGTTAAAAGACACAGAGGGATTTGATTGGCTCGAATCGACAGAACTTGCCATCGATAAGCGAAAATTCTTACTCAATCGATTGTTTGTCAAACAAGTTCTTCCCGATGAAGAAGACTAAACCAACTCTGTCTTTTCCTTCCCAACTAAGCTTTTAAATTGTCTGTATAATATTGTTTGTTATCAATAAATATAGTTTGAACTCAACAAAGTGTGGTTTATTTGTTTTAGCGCGCGCATTTAATTGGTTGCTTTGTTTATTTTTCCGAGGTGCTAATTTTTCATGCAAATTTAGTTCGGTGTAAGTTCGTATAATTAAAAGTTTGAACTTTGAAGCTACCGGAAAAGTTATAAAACTTGAAGGTGATGGCTGCGAAACTGAAAATCGACATAGAGTCTAGCGATGAAGCGGTTATAAGAATGTTGCAGATTTTAGTAAAGTAAAAAGCGCTTTTGATACTGTGCAATTTTATTGCTTCCAAACTTGAATGTTTCGGAACCCTCTTATACTGTAGTTTTATCCGGTTATAATATCCACAGCTTTGATGGTCTAGTGGTTAAGACACTGCGTTGTGGCCGCAGTAACCCAGGTTCGAGCCCTGGTCAAGGAATGTTGTTTTGCTCTATGTCTGTAAAAGTATATCTGTGTCAGTTGTGTTTTGTTTTGAAGTGAGTCGGAATAGAGCGGGCAAGTTTGAGCCGGTCTATTGTTCCTATTGTCATGAAAAGGGAATCCGTTTATTAGTATGCGGGAAGGCATATCAATGATTTACCTAGGCACTATCCCTAGTCATTTATTAACACAAAAGGTATAGGTAATTGACTAGGCACTTATTAGTATGCGGGAAGGCATATTGTGACGTCATTAACTAGGCATAGCTAATGAGGGGAACGCATACGGAACGCAAAGGGAACGCAGTAACGGGGCTTAAATCTAATCACTATATACTACTCATATATATCATTTCACATTCACTCCTTTCACGGGAACATATGAACCTACAATTGACCTGCTCCCAACGTCGGTGGCTTCATAGCTCAGTTGGTAGAGCATCGCACCGGTATCGCGAGGTCACGGGTTCGAACCCCGTTGAAGTCCTGAATTTTTTTCAGGCTTCTTTTCGCAATTGCTTTAATTGCGTTCATAACTGCGAGGATCATTCTTCATTTGATAGACTTTTTAAAGAAATCAATTTCACATAAAGCTGCTAACCTGTGGAACTTTTTAGATTTACGTATGCTGTTAAGATATTAAAGTAATTATAGGTGTGTTGTTAGTTTTTATGATATTGTTACTACTGTTTTAACGTTTTAAATATAATTTAAATGGATATATGGGAAAGCATATTAGTTAGAGGTTTAATTTATTGAAATAATGTAAATACAGTGGAACCTCGATTTAACGAAGTGCCAAGGGACTGGGGAAATCGGTTCGTTATATCGAGGGTTCGTTTTATCGAAAACCTCGTCGTTATAACAAATTTGCGGGAAAACAACCAAAATGTTCGTTATATCGAGATATAGTTAATAATTGCTTTGTAACGGTGTTACGTATTTCCGGACCTTAACAAATAACATTTGCACTTTAATGCCTGTATGAATGTATGAAACTACAGCACACTAGCTGTACATATAACTACGACACTGGAAAACTGTACAGGTTATACCCTTGCCCTATAGAACACACTGTTGGTCTGTTCCGCATTTATCTTTTGTCGCGCGTTGACATTTATTCGTTATATCGGGGTGAATTTTACGTTTGGGCTGCCGGAGTGTGTTCGTTATAACGAGGATTTCGTTGTATCGAGGTTCTGTTCCACACATTTTACTTGTAATTTTGCCGTGCTGAAGAATATCGTTCGTTATACCGAGGACTTTGTTATATATAGGTTCGTTAAATCGAGGTTCCACTGTAGTTTAAGGCTATATTGTACGTCATCATCATCATCATCATCATTATCATCATCATCATTATCATCATCATCATCATCATCACCATCGGTTGTCCGACATTACTGTCTGAAAATCAAGCAAACCAGGTGCTGGAAAGAGGACGTGTCCTGCTCTTTTATAGCGTCGCTCTGTGTTTAAGGACGTTTATAACTTCGTATAGAACTTTTGATTAGTTGTCATGCACGCATCGTTCCCTATGCTTTTTAATGTGAAGTGGGTGCTCAAAGCAAATAATGAACGATATGTCTTATTGTTTTTCTTTTGTTTTCCAAAATCAAACACATTTACGCATATTTCACATTGGTGCAAAAACAGATCCTGTGATGGACTATCCCATCTAGTGTGGGGAGACCTAGTCGGTTCATGCTAAAGGGACCTGAACTAAGTTTCTTTTTCCTAGCCACGCAACACAAGGGTAATAACCAGTTTTTAAAGTACCATCGCGTTTATCTTTAGATCCAGCGCTACAAACTTCCCAGATTATTGCCAACAAACAAGACAATTTGGTTTTATCTATGGCAAATATTGGATACCGTAAAGACATTCCAAAGCTGACGTTTCCAGTGCTAGCTCTTTGTCAAAGCGAATCAATACATTGTTGGTCATGTGTGGCTTATATGTTGAACGGTTGAGCTACACTATTGTTGGAAACGTGGTAACGTGAAACACCAGCTTACATATTAGTTAAATGAATTGTTTATTCCGTGGGATTAAGATTAACGATTTGGTACAAGTTTTTCGGTTAAAAAAAAGTAACTTAAATGTTTAATCCCACAAGGGCCAGATAACGGTACTAGCCTGTTTTGAAAGTAAAGGAAAAAACATTTACCTTCTTTCTTTTCTAATGGTCTTTCTAGTCTTGAACGAAGCCCGAATGCTCCTTTTTGATAGTGCTAAATGATGCGATAAAAAGAAAAAAGAACAATCAAACAAATATGTAGCCTCGGTCAGAAAAGCTATTTCAAGTCTAACACGTTATAGGCAATTTTGCACAAGCAAACACAAAAAAAAGCTCGCAACACTAGCAGAAACATGAAGGGTTTTGTATGCAACTCACTCTCTTTTTGTCTCAAGGCAATAACTCTCCATAATATAAACTTAAGACCGTTTTATAACTCCGAGAGAGAACTGAATAAAAATCCTTAAATTTAAACAATCAGACAAATTAACACACGTGCACATTCGCATGTTACATTTGAAGCGTTTTTTTACGAGTGGTGCACGTAGAACAACAGGAATTTTGTGGTTGGCTCTGGTGACGGTGTGGTGGCTAATTTCGTTAGCTTTCGTTAATTTTGACTTTCGAAACTCTCCCATATCTCATCAAACGGCTCAAGGTCAGAATTCGCCATTCAATGTGCGTGGCTCTCCCTCCACATCAATGTTGAGTCAAACTGCTTTTAACATTGCAGGTCATTACTATCAACATTGGGGAGGACCTAAAAAAGTGTTTCAACAATTGTGTCCGATATTGTATTTGGAGGAATTAGATTGTATGCTTCAGGCAGTCCAAAACGTCGCCAAAAAATGGACAGCCGCTGGAAAATCGAAACTGTATAGTGACGTCATTAGAGTGTTTACAACTGAGCGCGTCACTCGTTTTACAGTGGAGTTTTGGCAACAGTGAGTTGTAGAAGGAAATATGACTGAAAACAACGCGTATTTTAGCCCCGGGTTCGTCCCTTTCTCCGTTGTGTTTTGTTGTGATCGAACACACAAATGACATCACAAATACCTTTTTGGCCGCGCTGAAAATGTCGCAAATTTCAGGCCCCGGCGAGAGTTTTGAAACTGCTAAAAATAGTGGATCCTCTTCGCGCAAAAGAAGAAAACGATTGAAAATGAATAAAGGTGATATAACCAACATAAAACCCTAAAGCAAAACGTAATGAAATTTACTTTACGTGCACTTTAAATTCAGAGACGGAGAAAACTGTTCGCAATTACATGGCCGGTCCAGCGGTTTTCTCAACTAAAAGCGAGGCTCAATTGTATCTCGTTTTCAAGAGACCTTCGTTATTCGATCTCGTCACTTTTCTCTAACTTCCAAGGCCAGGGGAAGGACTCCAAAATGCTTCAGCAGAAAATTTTTTAGAAGCTGTCGTTGATCTATTTTGTCACAATTTTTTAAGAGGGCCTGAACGCAGACCGCTTTTGATTAATTATTATTGCACAAAAAGAACCAGCCCAACTATCTGACGTCAGGCGAATTCAAATCCCAACTGTAGTGCAGGGGTTTGTTGAACCCCTTCCCCAGTGGTTCTGCTGTGTTACAATATTTTTTAATTGCATGTTGTCTTCAATAAATAGTCAATCACGGCTTTAATAAGATAAGCTCACGTGTCGATGACGTCATATGACAAAAACATAACGTTATTAACGTGTTAAGACGCCATCTCGGAGTTTTCGATTTTTAAAACTATTTTGATCCAAAAGAATCAAAATAAAAAATATGCCTATCAAGAATTGGTTGCCATTGTTGTTGTTTTTTTTTTTACAATTTTACAAAAAGTCGTAGTTCAAGCCTAAGCCTCCCAAATTGAAAACCAGTTTAGAAAACCAGTTGAAAAAAAAACAGTTAAGAGAGAGAGGGTGGCATCTACCTACATTGTACGTCCGAGGGTTAACATTATCGCTTTTATAAAACAGTTTTGTTCGATCGTAAACCATTTTCAGGTCACTAGTTACATTGGTAATTATGGTAATGGTAATTATGGCACAATTATGACTTCCTTCGCTTTTACAACAACCTGATCAATCCAGTTAATCATTTTCAACTCATTTTCAGCCCACAGAATTCTTAGCCTGCTCCACGTCTTCTTCCTTGGCCATTTGCATTGCAGTTAATAAGTAAAAGAGTAATTTTGCATGTTGATCTTATGTACTGAGTGCAGCTTGCGTCACCTACCTCAACAAGTTTTGTAAGATTTTCAAAGAAGATGACATTGTCTAATGTAAATTTACTGTCAGATGTGCATATCACTCTGTAGTGACAAACTCCAGTGTTGCAGCTGGTATGAAAAAAAGAAAGAGTACATGAATGGCAAATTCGTTTCGGAAAAAAACAAGGCTTAAATTCAAGGTGTGGTTTATACACAGGTTACAATAAAACGTTGGAAGTAGATTTTTTCAAACTCGTTCAAGTTTGAACAAAAAAAATCATAATCGTGACGGTGGTTTGGAAACCCATACATTTTAGACATTTTGTTCCTTCATTTACTCTGTATTTAATGATCAGTTTGACTAATATCAAACACTGGAGAAATAGTGTCATTAAGATTTCCAAATACCTCAAAGTCGGTTAAAAAACTCGGCTGCGCCTGACTGCACCCTAAACTATACAATGTAATATATCCATACATTAAAATCGAAATTGCTCCATATACCTCTGATTTATTTTGGCACAGACACTGGTTATTATATAAGAAACATAGTTTTGTATTTATTTATCAGTTGTCCCAAATTCTAAAATACGAAGAATTGGCCTTAACTGATTTTAAGCAACAAACACAAAAGAGGAGCCGATGCTTGATTGATTTCTTTTGTTTCAATTCAAACCGACAAGCAGTTCATCTTGAGTTTGTTCAATTTTTAGCAAAAAAGTAATCGGCGTTAATTCTTTGTGTTCAAGACCTTTGCTCAAAAGTTTCTTACATGATAACCAGTCTGGCAAAATTAAGCTGATTAAGGGCAGTTTTGATTTCAAGGAAAAGTTGTCATTTAACGAAATTTTTGCATGCGTTTAGAATGTACCTACAACTGTTGTGAATGTGCCTCTATAATAAATATTGGCCTACTATCTCTGGGAATTTTTAGTGAGTCAGACTTACATCTACAAACTTACCAAACTGAAAGGGCGTAGTCTCCTTGGAATTGGCAGCTTTCTCTGATCAGAAACAATCCCTCTTCCCGTGGCACGAGGAGTTCCTCTGCCTCCTTTCTGGATAACTTACCATGAAGCCAACTGCGAAAAGAAAAAGAAAAAACAACCAAGGTTTTATAAAGTGAGACAGTAAATACACTGCGTATGGTTGATTCGAAAGTCATACGCCATTTAACAGTAGAAACAGGATTACAGTCTATGATGCTGTGGAATCGAGAGCTTATGGTGTTTCGATACAGTTGTCTAGAGGTGATCCTACATTTTTCAATGGGCTTTTAAGCGGAAAAAATGTAATTTTTACCACTAACTGGTTTTGAATTGAAGTTTGGCAAGATATATTTTCTGGTTAAATCGATATTACCAAGACGACGATAGACAAGTATTGTATATGCACATTGCGCTCCTATACTTGTATTGCGCATGAGCAAAGAGCATGGGCTCGACGCCATCATGGAAGTAAACGTGCTTGTTGTGTTCCACGAAACACTCTGCCTTGTTGTTTGAATTTACAATATTTTGGCGACGAGGATGGCAGAAATCACATCGATACCGCCCTTTGATCCCTTCGAAAAGGCCGGTAGCGTCGGTCCGCGATGGACCAGGTGGAAAACCAGACTACAATATTACATCGATGCAGGAGGAATTACGGTCGACAATCGGAAACGAGCTTTGCTACTTCACCTCGCCGGGCCAGCCGTCCAGGACATCTTTGCTACACTCTCGGACACTGGCACTACGTACACGGAAGCTATCACTTCGCTGGAGACGTATTTCTCCCCTCAAAAGAATTTACAGTTCGAACGACATTCGTTCCGTCAGGCACATCAAGCGCCAAATGAACCGATCGACCAGTACGTCACTCGTCTGCGCCGTCTTGGGGAAAATTGTGAATTCGACAAATATTGTCTCGATGAAGCCATCAAGGATCAGTTAATTGAACATTGTTCGTCCGCCATACTCCGTAGACGCCTGTTGCGTGAAAAATCGTCAGTAACACTCAGCTCCTTATTGGACATTGCCCGTTCAATGGAATCGGCCAACTTTCAAGCGACAAACATTGAAAACACCTCGTCCCAGGACCACTCCGAACACGCTCACCAGCTTACAACACCAACAGATCTAGAAGAAGACGAGCGAGCGAATTTTATCTCTGCCAGGCGACGACAATGCACACATTGTGGAAACCAGGCGGACCACAAGCCAAGAACCCCCAGGTGCCCTGCCTTTCGTAAGACCTGTTCTCAATGTGGAATTCAAAACCATTTTAGCCGTGTTTGTATGAAGAGAACCCCAACCCTGGGCCGTCCACAGTTGCAGCAGGCTGAGAACCCGAAGGTCCAGTACGCATGTCATTCTCCTGTTGATGAAAATTGTGATGCATTTCAACTCAACCCTAGACAAGCAAAGGCAGACATCACAGTTGACATTGAAGGTACCCCTGTCCAAGTCTGTATTGATTCAGGTGCAACAGCGAACACTATTGACTATGCAACTTATGAAACACTAAACGCTGCTAAAACGTTGCCTTTAAATCCGACAGATGAGAAACTTCGCCCATATGGAGAAGACAACCCTCCACCAATTCCCCTCGCTGGATCGTTCTTCGGATTAATCACCACTCCTTCAGGGCAGATGGATCTAACAAGATTCCTTGTGTTAAAGGCTCAAAATGCTGGTTGCCTCCTCAGCCGTGAAACCTCCACCCGTCTGGGAATGTTGCATGTTGCGGCCTCCATTACTACAAAACATTCTCCCGCTCATGGGGAATACCATTACCTTCTTGAGAAGTTCCCAGCAGTGTTTAGTGGTGAGATCGGGAAACTGAAGGACTACCAACTTGAGCTTAGCATTGACCCAACTGTACAGCCCATGGCACAAAATTCACGTCCTACGCCCATACACTACCGTGCCAAGGTGGAAGCTAAGCTGAAACAACTCGAAGACCAGGACATAATCGAGCCTGTCACTGGCCCCACACCCTGGGTATCACCAGTCGTCATTGTCGACAAGCCTAATGGAGATATAAGACTGTGTGTAAATATGTGCATGTGTATCCAACTTCAGAAGAAATTCTCCAAGACCTGAACGGGTCCAAGTTCTTTTCTAAGATTGATCTCAAGGAATGTTATCATCAAATTGAACTTGCTGAACCTTCTCGCCACCTGACAACATTCAAAACTCACGTTGGTCTCCGGCGATACAAGCGCCTGCCGTATGGAGCATCTGTGGGATCCGAGATATATCAGCATGTCATTGGCCAAGTCTTAGAGGGATGTCCAAACGTCAGGAACATTGCCGACGACATCCTTGTCCATGGCACCACTAAAGAAGAACACGACAAATCCCTAGAGAACACATTGCTCCGTCTCCAAGAAAAAAATCTCACGGTCAACCCAGCGAAGTGTTTGTTCGGTGTCACAGAACTGGCCTATTATGGATTCCACATCTCAGTACTAGGAGTGTCCCCAGATAAGGATCGTGTCCAGGCAATCAAACAAATGCAGCCACCTACCACAGCCACCGAAGCAAGAAGCTTTCTAGGATTAGTCAACACAGTGGCCCGTTTTGTTCCAAACTTAGCTGCTATGACAGAGCCTATACGACGACTTACACACAAGAACTCTCCATGGTCATGGGGCCCTGTGCAATCTGACGCCTTTGACAAGCTGTGTAACCTTATCTCGAGTGACACTGTTCTAGCTCATTTTGACCCCTCCCTACCCACTCAAGTACGCCATGATGCTTGCAAGATTGAAATTAGTGGTGCCTTAACTCAGAAACATCCTGATGGATCTATAAGGCCTGTCTCATATGCAAGCCGTAGTCTCTCACCAGTGGAGCAGCGTTACAGCCAAACAGAAAGAGAAGCCTTATCTGGAGTGTGGGCATGTGAAAGATTTCATTTTTACATTCATGGCAGTTAGTTCGACTTGGTTGGTGATCACAAACCCTTGGAAGTTCTCCTCAATGGTCGCGGTAACCCATCACTAAGAATTGAACGTTGGCGATTGCGACTACAACATTACAAACCCCGAATCGTTTACCAACCTGGAATCGAAAATGCTGTTGACATCCTTTCACGCAAACCGGTGCAGACCGATACACCCAGAGATCCAGTAGAAGACTACATAAACTCTCTTATTGTGGATTCTCTTCCCTCTGCAATCGCCCTCCAAGAACTGCTCGTTGCATCAGAATCTGATCCCATACTAAAAATCGTAAAAGAGTGTCTTGACACTGACAACTGGACAACTGCACCAAAGCCCTTTCAAGCTCTAAAAGAGGAACTTTGCCAGAAACGAGGCCTTGTTCTGCGAAACAATTGAATTGCAATTCCTGATGTACTGAGGCCTCGCATCCTTCAGCTAGCACACGAGGGGCACCAAGGCATCACCAAAGTTAAAGAGCATCTCCGGCAAAGAGTTTGGTGGCCTGGCATGGATATGCAAGCTGAGAGATATGTGCGTGAATGCTTTGGTTGCCAAATCGTGGGCCCAAGGCCTCCCCCAGAGCCCCTCAGAATGACAGATCCGCCAAGACAAGTTTGGCACACAATTCATGTTGACTACTAAAGCCCATTCCCAACAGGCGAGTACCTCTTTGTTGCTGTTGACGAGACCTCAAAGTATCCTGAGGTCCATGTCACACACTCAAGTTCAGCAGCTACAGCCATTGACCACCTCAATCAAATGTTTGCAACACATGGGATCCCTGAGGTTATCACGTCCGACAACGTCCCATTCGGATCTGGCGAGTTTACTGCATGGTGCAAACAAATGGGCATCAAGCATCGCAGAATCACCACCCTTTGGCCAGCTGCCAATGCTCAAGTGGAGCGGTTTAATGAATCCCTGGAAAAGACCATCCGAATTTCAAATGTAGAGGGGAAGAACTGGCGTTCTGAACTGTTTGTTTTCCTAATGAACTACCGAAATACCCCACATTCATCCACTGGGGTGTCACCCGCATCTTTGATGATAAATCGTCACATCAGAACCAAGATCCCATACCTGGATCTGTCTCGACCTTCAAAGGTCCTTCAATCTGCATGTTCCAACGACAATCTGCGCAAGTCGAAGGCAAAGGAGTACATGGACAAACGACACAAGGCGACTCCTTCCGATATCCGTCAAGGGGATCAAGTGTTGTTACTTTAAAAGCGCGCCAACAAGTTAACCACAAGATATGACCCAAGGCCTTTTACGGTCATCAGGAAGAAGGAAGTCAGCGTCGAACTTGCCAGAGGAGAGGCACGATTGTTCAGAAATTTATCCATGGTCAAGAAAGTAGTCGCTTCAACAAGGAACATTGAACAATCTGGAAGCCCTGTTCAAGAAGGGCGAATCCCCAGATATCTGAACGTTACAGCACCGAACACTGGACATACTGGGAGGCCTTCTCGAGAACGGCACATCCCCAGTTATTTGAACGATTATATTTTATGCTAGGACGTGTTAGACTCTCGTGCTTAGTCATACTTCAACTGTCAAGCATAGTTTAGTCATTGTTGTTGTTCTATCACTTGTCACCCGTTTACACCTTCTTAGGAAAAGGGGGATATTGTATATGCACATTGCGCTCCTATATAGTGAGGTGGCTTAGGGAAAATATCGTTACCGACTGGAAGAAAGCACCAAATTTGGCACACAAACTCTTTATGATACTGCAAACAAATTTAGGCTGGGTGCCACTTGATCCGATTATCCGGGGGGGGGGGGGGGGGGGGGGGGGGGGGGGCGTGACACGCAATTTATTTTTTAACACTTTTCACACTAGCATGAAAACAAGGCTGGTATATTTAAATGTTTTAAACATGTTAGAATATGCCTATTATAGGGAAATATTAGTTTAAAAACATTAGTAATATTATTCGGGCACTATGGTTCAGTTTACAAAGAATTTGTTGACTCATGATGTAGTCACGTGACAACCACACGCTGAGGTTTTGGTTTCTTGCCATATTGAATGCAAAACAGCAATATCACTACTATACAGACTGCAGTAAATAACAAGCACACACATCCTGTGTTTATATCAATATCGAAAAATGAAAGTCGTTCAATGAAAATGGGATTAAAGGCAAGCTTGACAGAAATCACAGAAATATTTCCGGGGGGAGGCGTCTGATCCGTTCATATAGGTTACCAGGAAACGAAATCAACTTTAAAAACTGCCAGGCAACGCAGAATTCGGAACATATTCTTTTCCTATTGTACAAAAAGTAGGAAAGTGTTTAACTGATAATCTAGTAATTGTACGGGGGGTTGGGAGTGGATTGGAGACTGGCCTGTTGTTACAGTACATGATGAGGCTTTACCAATATATACATTATCCCTGCATATTAGGACATCATGCTTGATTGAAAACTCTGCGGTTACAATGGAACATCCGACTCAAATTGAGAAAACATGAAGTTCGCTTCAGTGTCTATGAAAACAGCATTATATACAATCCGGCATACAATAAACTGCAGGGCTGATCTGACTTCGTAAAAAAAGACTTTGCGAGACACCATCACGACAGAAACTGATAAAGTAGGATCGCAACCGTGGACAGCCGTATCGTTGTTATCAGTTTCTGTCGTGATGGTGTCTCGCAAAGTCTTTTCTTACGTTGTCGGATCAGCCCTGCAGTTTATTGTATGTTTGTTCATTTTTTGGCTAGTTAGGTCTTCCGCAGATCCTACGTATACCGTTAGCAGCATTATCGTTTGCGGTCCTTTGCAGATTTCACGTTTATTATTATATACAATGTCTATCCCTCAGTTGAAGGACAATTAATATCAAGTTAATGTTAATTATTGCTACATTCGCCGGAGCACTGACACATCTGGCAGTACGTCCTTGTTTGCAGCCACATTTAAGGAGCTTGACAGGCTTTGGCTACTTCGGGTAGGGTTATCCAGACAGGTCTCCACGTGTTATCCCTGTCACACCAACCCTATCCCTCGACTGAAGGAACCATCTAAACAGACTGCAGTCTTGTGTACCAGATGCTACTTCGGTAAATTGCTCTTAAAACGTGCTGTAGCAGCGAGTCCTACATAAGCAAAGTAGAAATCAGCCTTGTGGTTACAAAAACAGGAATGTAATAAGATCAGTAAAGTAATTTGAAAGTCCGAATTTCACCCCTTTTAAAGAATGTTGTGCATTCAATTTACCCGTGTAGGAGGTAAGTTCTCTAGGTTTCTGTTCTTTTTGGTGAAGATTTCTTTGCGGGTTTCATTTACATTGAACACATTGCTGGTCTTGTCATAGAAAACTACAGTTAATCGCTCCAGAAGCTTGAATATAGAATCATCCTTGTGATGTCCAGCTGGTTAGACGGGTGGTCTTAAAGGAACAGAAATGCCTCTGTCGCATCAGGGAATGACTTCCATGAGTCCCAGGCGGACTTCTCACCCTTGCCAAACTAAAGAAACGGAATGTCGTGTCGCATCCAGTGAATGAATGGAATATAGGATCGAAGTGCCCGAGATGTTTGAGGGTCAAGAGATGCGCAGATGTCATTCACACTTATGTACTGGACATATTTCTCCGTGCCCATACAAATCCAGATGGATGCAAACGGATACAAAGCGATCAAGTCATGAAAAAGCCCTATCGTTATGACCAGAACATCCGTATCCACCGTGCGGACGAAAACCTGACTGCATCCTTTGCTCAGCGCGTGTATAACATGCACAGCGATTCTCATGTCGGTTTCCTCGTGGTCGCATCTATGTATATCGGTAGAACCTCTGATTGAGACAACAGATTCGTCTGAGGTGATGTTTACTTCCTTGTCTTTAGGAAACTGGTAGTCTGCAACTCTACTTGTCAGGATAGCAAACAGTTCTTTCTTGTTGGTATTGTCTTGAAGAAACGCTTTCCAGTTTGGAGGATCTTGGTGTCACCCGTGACCTTTCTTCTCTGACCTTTACCTCTCTTCTCTCTGGTTGAATCCTTGTGCTCTTCTCCTTGTACGTATCCCAAACAATGTCCACTCGTTTACTTGATTGGACATGATTCACAATAAATGAGATTAAGACGTTTTCAGCATAACTATCAAAGGTGGAAACAGTTGTGAAAGGAAGGGCATGGACAACCGCTACTCCATCAAAGATCTTACAGTCATAGAGTGAGGGTGGATCAGGCTGCTTTGAACTGGCAGGGTTAAAACATTTATCTTCCCGAATCTTCGCTTTACAAACCCGGAGAGAGATGGCGGGTAGGGCTGGTTTTCGTGCATGAAAAATAGTCAAGGTCTCCGCTTCGATGCTGGGTGGCTATGTACAGACGGCCGAAAAGGTTGCAATCGCTTCTCGGTGCACATACTTGCTGCTTTGACTTTGTTTTAGCTTGAGGGTTTGTCGTTTGAACTGCAGTGGCAAAGAGTTCTTTTTGATGGCATCCGGCATGAATCGATACAGTTCAATCTTCGATCACTGTCTTTACAAAATTATTGTGCTGATTCTTCCCCACACTCTCGATAGACTTCAATGCCTTTACAGCCTCTTTTGAAACACTGAGTCTACAGTCACAATGTTCACAAACCTAAACGGGCGCGTGACAAGCTTTGGTTGAACAAACATGGCCGTCTAGGTCCGTTTATACATCAAGGTAAAACTTCGATAAAAACTTAGCGCTGGATGAAAATTGTACCGCCTTGACGATTTTCAGGATTGGGGGATGACTTAAGCTGACAAAACTCTCAACTTAAAGCAAAGAAAGAGATTATAGAAAGTGAACTCGCTCGAGCATTCTGCTAAGGACAAGTGTTTGTTTATTGGTATGTTTTCGCATTTTCGTGAAATTCAAACGGTTGTAAATCTTGAAAACGTAGTGTGTACAAAAATTGTATTCTTAGTTATGGTTTAGGGTCATTTATAGATTCTGTTTACATATAGAATATAGAATGACTTTTAATCAGGTGCCACATTTTTTTTAAATTTCTCCTTAAAGTTGAGTTATTTTCGTGTTTCGCTCGGAGGGATCTTATTTGTGTAAAATAACCTGTTGTTTACTGCTAAAATAAGAAACGAATCTAGATATGCGATATAGCTAAGCAAACTGCAATGATGTATATGTAGATTGATAAAACAATTGTTATTTTTTTGACAGCGACGGCAATGACTTATTCGGGTCTCAGCGGCATAAAACTAGTACCTACCACGTGAAACTTTGATAAATCGTAAAAAAATTAAATTATTATTTTGGATCAAACGAATTGCATTTTTATGAATGCTTAGGTAAAGGCTTTTAAATAACCCCATATCAGAGAAATTTACTTTTCTAACCAAAATCATTGGTCGGTTCTTACGGAGACACGTACTTAAATTGCATCGTTAGGTAATCAAGTATTCGCGGCGTTGCTCTTACCTCGTGTTTCCTGAATGAAGTTAGCTCATGGTTAATCGATTAGGAAGTTAACAGTGATATGCAGCAGCAAAATGTTGTTTACAGACCGTATTTTCGACATTAGATCAAAACTGAATCTCCACTCAGGGATGTCATTAAGCTTTGAGGAAGCCAGCTTCACAAGGACCGTGATAGGCGGTCAAAAACCCAATATAGCCTCCCATGGTTGTTTTCCTTAAGTTATTCTCAAATTTTTAGGTGCCGATCATCTCCAATGCAATTGCCGGCCTTAATAGCTGGCTGTCGGCTAATAATGACAACTCTGTCTACTGAGTTTCCGGTATTTGGCACCTTTTACAAATTTTCCCCCGCTGTGGCACCGGCTGTAATCTTTGCATACTTGGCAGCGATTGCATGTTTTTCAGTTCCTCGGTTTCTTAGTGAAAAACCATAGGAAAATTCCAAAAACAACAACAACAACAAAAAAAGATTTCAAACTCAATCGAATATACTACATTCTCTGAAAGTCAGACCATTCAACATGAGCGAAAAAGCAAAGAACCATGGGATGGTCACGTGACATAAAAAACCCTTAGTCTATTTAAATAAACCATACAATCTAATTTATAACTTGTTAATGTATTTTGATTCAATTTGCTGATCAAAAGCATCAAAGCTATGTTTTACTTATCAGCCTCGTTTTCATGCTGATGAAGGTTATCGTGAATTTAAATCGTGTGTCTTGCCCCCCCCCCCCCCCCCCCCCCCCCTCCCCGATTATCGAATCATGTGGCACCCAGGCTAAATTTGTTTCTTACACCAACAAGATACTTTGTGCCAAATTTGACGCTTTCTTCCGCTCTGTAACGATTTCGCCTTAAAATCGCCCTAAGCCACCTCACTAATACTTGTATTGCGCATGAGCATGAGCTTGGGCTCGACGCCATCATGGAAGTAAACGTGCTTGTTGTGTTCCACGAAACACTCTGCCATGTTGTTTGAAGTTACAATAACAAGAAACTTCTAAATCAGTAAAAGTGAAATTTTGCGCGTTTAAACACGAAGTTCCGGTATAAAAGGAGCCTGGCCTGGCCTGGCCTGGCCATTCTCACCTCCAGTCGTCAATCAACCACTGAAGCATAAACAACTGACAAATTACATGCGTCATAATTAAGACCATTGCTAACACAATTTGGAAATACTTTATGAATGCTACATGTATATCAGAAGTCTTTATGAACTTCTATTTCTTCGTCTATAAATTTAAAGGCGTTCCAATGAATCAATGTGAATAAAAGTTTCAGATAATATTTTTCACATCAGTAAGCATGCGTGGTGAACGTTTTAAAAAATCATTGAGCCGTTCCTAAGATTTTTGCAAAAGCGACTGAAAATTACCCAAAAATTGGAGCGATGTTAGGAAAAAAGGTAGTTCTCAAGATCGCAAAAGAGAAATTAAAGAAAAATTGTATGGTGTGCAAACATAACATCAAGCTACTTTTTGACACTATCTTGCAGTAATTTCACAAAGCCAGTGTTAATCTCTCGATCAATTTATTACCAGTACACAAATCGTAAGGTTTGAAATGTTATTGCGATTATTCTTTCAAAATATATATGCCATATACAATATTTTAAGATGTCTATGTGGGATTTTCAATGCGAAATCTTAAACGCGCAAAGTTCCACTTTTACTGATTTATCGTTGTCATGGTAATATCGATTTTACCAAAATATACATTTAGCCAAACTTCAATTCAAAACCAGTTAATAGTGAAAATTTCACGTTGATCTGACAAGGAAGAGACCGCTTAAAAGCCGATTGAATAATGTAGGATCACCTCCAGAAAACTGTATCGAAACACCTTAAGTCTCTTGAAAACAGAAAATGTTTTAACTGTAGTTAGGAAAAATACTCTATTGTAACAAACGCTTACATTGCATTATGTTTTGCTGCCCCTTGTTCCAACTTTTTCACATGACTACATGGAATCCTTCCTTTCATTCCCCGGGAATTTTTTGCTCTGTACCAGCGAGGATTCTAGAGGGGAGAAAGAGGTAAGCAATAACACAAGACCCATCGCACTTCATTCCACACGGCTAAAATTGATGTTCAAAAACTCATTACAGTGCTGCTACTGTTACTGGGGCCACCTCGACAAAGTTAACCAATCACGAAGCAGAACGGGAACAATAGATTCCAACATTTTAAAGTTAAAATTTCATTGTTCTGTACTCGACATTTCATTATTCATGTCGCAAATTTTGGAATCTATTGTTCCCGTTCTGTTTTGTGATTGGTTAACTTTGTCTAGGTGGCCCCGGTAACAGTAGCAGCACTGTAATAATTTATGAGCATGTCAGCCTATCACACGACGCAAATCGATCACGTGTATGAACCGTTGTAAAATTCATTAATAATTCATAAGGGTACTAACAAATAGAAATGAGCCATTCCAATCACATGGTTACCCTGTAAATCTGAAATGTAAATTAGATACAACCACTAGTGAGTTGTATCTGGAATGTGAATTTCACAAGTTGTTTACTACATTTGCGTCCGTATTGTATCGGCACTATACATTCACTCGGCTGCGCCTCGTGATTGTATAGGCCGATACAACACTCCCGCTCATGTCGTAAACATTACTTATACCTGGTAATCTACGGTCATTATGAAAAGCCTGGTGGCGGCTTTGATTTTAGTCACAGGGGAGTGCGGGGCTGAATGTGCAAACAATGCAATTATCGCTAAATTTTTAATGATAATGATTTTAAAATGACCACCGTGATCTTAATATAAAGATCAGATGTAATCTTTATATAAAGAATACTAATATGGGTAGTAATTGTTCAGGATTCTTAGTACAACAAATGGTGACTTTAATATTTTTGTTCAGTACTGTTTTACGATATCTAGTCTTTTGCCATTCTATTTGGAATCTTCTCAACAAAATAAACAACCAAAAGTTTAACAAGTGAGCCGTTATTTGAATGACACCAGCGCCCTCGTGTAAATTGCCAGGTAAGCGACTGGTTCGAAAATGCAAGCTGCTTATTTCTACTCGTTCACTACCACTGAAAAAAAAAAGAATGTCAGACGTTTTATCTACCGCACCTGTCAACTTTGGTATGGCATTTTTCAGTAGATGTTTTTCCTCAGAACTTTAAAATCCCAAAACTTTCTACAGGAGCCGGGAAGCAATGGTCACTTCGTCGAAGATGTGGCACATGTGTTGTATGCTAATAAGTCTACTTGTTTTTCTTGTATGCTAATTTCCTTTTTGCACAAAAGCGCCATTTCCGAGTTGCCGTTAGCCTCTCTATCAAAGCGAGGCTAGGTGCGAAACCTTTCATATGAAAATGAGTTTTCATTTGCATGTGAATGAAAACTCATTTTCATATGAAAGGTTGTGCACCTAGCCTCGCTTTGACAACGAGGCGTAACGTAACTCGGAAATGGCCTATTCCGAAGGGACACGCTTTTGAACGAATGTTTTTGAAGCCGTTCAAAAAACTCGCAGTACGTGTATTATCAGATGTAAAAACTCTCGCCTTCGCCTCGAGTTTTTAAACCTGATAATACACTGCTTGTTTTTTAAACAGTACTTAAGAAACAAGATCCATTTCGCAATTTTCAACCCTTTCAAACTGTCCAAAACAAACAACCAAGCGCGCAGTGAATAAACACAAGACAGATAATTGACAAAACATCTCTTCTCGTACTAAAATGATTATTACTACTAATTTTTTAATCAAATAACCCAAAACCCGAAGTGTAAAGACAAAACCGCACTGAACTTTTCAAAACAGTACACATCTTCATTTGGCGTAATACAAGTCCTGTTTATACACGAATTTCCAGAGGATCGAAAACGGTGTTTGAACAAGCTTACTGAAAAAAAGACATTCCTTTGTTTCTAAAAGCGAAACGTGTAAATCTTTTTTTCCGCTCGGAACCACGCATTCAAACTCCACATGTGACTGCATTTGTAAACAGCATTTTCTTACAACAATATTGACATTACGAAGAATCTTTTAATGACACAGTTTCGTCAATTTACAATTAAAAATATGATTTACCTTACCATGTTGATCCTAGTTTGGGTGGAAAAATCCCAAGAAAATCCGTCGCTCGGATGTAAGAAACAGTTATCGTACTCGAAACATTTCGTCCCTTTTAGATGCTCCAGTGTCTACTTAAACGATAGTCGAGTATTTTTAATTTTGGGACTTTTTCTTTTCGTTGTACACTCTCATAGAAAGGTATATTTTCACTCGGAAACAACAACTGAACAAAAAAAAAACGTTTGAGACAAGCGCGGCTGACAAAAACCTTGCCGTGTGCCCGTGACATGTCAGTGAAAGACTGGAATCGCTCGCGAGCTGTGCCGCTTTTCGTGGAAGATAAAAAAAAATCTCGCATAGATTTACCCATTTTCCATAACTATTGTGCTCCTCTCTCGCGGCCATCGGTGGCGTTCTGGTAAGAGCTTGCTTATAACAACTATAACCCGTAACGTTCTTCAATGTTCCCGAAAAGATTGACTGTTGCCGATCACTTTATAGGTAGCATTTTTTTGCTGTTCACTTACCCGAGAAACACTTTCAATGATCATCACCTCATCCTTATTGAAGGAAAGATCCTGTATAAAATATCAAAGTTATCGAGAAACCTAGCCTGCGAGGAGGTTCACGTTTGGGGCCTGACGCACAAGCGTCGAAGCCACAAAAATGAGCCGGCAAGATGGTGTGGCCAGGAATGGTGGGTCTTCTTTCTCTTTCACTTTACTATTTCCTGTTTCGTGAATCGCCGCTCGCGTGTGCGACCCAAATAGGAGAGCTTGAGAGGGGGAGGGGACACTATTTTGATCAAATTTAGCCACTTCAGAACGCTAAAAAAAACTTTTAAATTCTTCCAGCACATTTCGTTTGTCATTCGGTATGAGGGAATAATGAGCTGTAGAAAAGCGTGTGCAAATATTTTTCACGTCTTAGGCACTTAAAAATTCCTCCAGAAAATATTTATTTATATATTTATTTCTCTAAAATCCTTCTTTTGTCAATGTAAACGATGGTAAATTAGTCCCCAGTTTCCGGGACACTTTTTTTATCAAATTTAGCCACTTCAGAACGCTAAAAAAAGTCTTTTAAATTCTTCCAGCACATTTCGTTTGTCATTCGGTATAAGGGAATAATGAGCTGTAGGAAAGCGCATGCAAATATTTTTCACTTCTTAGGCCCGGTTCAAACGTCGAACTTCACATGTGCCGAACCTAATGCAAATGAGCAAGAACAATGGATATTGCTCATTTGCATTAGGTTCGGCACATGTGAAGTTCGACGTTTGAACCGGGCCCCCCACTTAAAAATTCCTCCAGAAAATATTTATCGCAATTATAATAGACTTTTTTACTTGAGCGTGTTTGTTTAGCCATTTCAGATCATTTGGCGTTACTCTAGATAATCACAATCATATTCACCTGATATGAATGCATGATTTAAAAAAAAAACAGTTATCTGGAGAATGTCACATGATTTGAAATGGGTAAACAAACACATCCAGATAATAAGGTACATTTCAACCATATGATTTCAAAAAGCATCAAAGTAGCCAATTCTCACATTAAAACTGAACTGAAAATGTCATGCTTTTCAGGATTCCGCAAACATTCACCTCCTCGTTTTTATCTGGTTATCTTAAATAATCGCTAACTCTACCATAAACAAATGAAACACGCGGACTTGACAAACAAACCTCTAATAAATGGCCTTTAAATTCACGCGTTCCCACCACCTCCGTTCCTGCTGGCCAGGGTGACATCTACATGGGCAGACACGAGTTCGATGAGTGTCTTCATAAACATATATACATGCATGGCTGCAAACCAATGTTTTCAGTCCCTTTAATTCGCAGGAAATTTAATAGTCGTTGAAGAGAAAGGATGCCATCACTTTTTTGTGGACTATATAAGACGTTCTAACTCGGTACTGGCGGCTAAAGTGGCCTGTATTCTCCTGGAAACTTAGTCCAGATCCTACGCTTGGTATAGATACTAATCTTGTTTTGTCGCTGTAATATCTGCGTCCTTAGTGTGACCATCCAAACTTGATGAAAGCTGTCGAGCAGTACTTCGCCGCGGCACTGTTTATTATGCTGTACAAGGTGGTTCTAACTTTTGAGTCTGTGGATGAAAATCTAAAGTGTGACAATTCAAATAAAAAATGTTTAGCAGCACTTTCCTGTGGTGCTGTTTATTATGCTGTACAAGGTGGTTCTAACTTTTGTCCTCGGCGTTTGTGGATGAAACCCTAAAGTGTGACCATTCAAATGAAAATATTGAGCAGTACTTTTCTGTGGTGCTGTTTATTTTGCTGTACAAGGTGGTTCTAACTTTTGTGTCTGTGGATTAAACCCCAAAGTGTTACCATTCAAATGAAAAATATTGAGCAGTACCTTCCTGTGGTGCAGTTATTATGCTATAGAAGATGGTTCTAACTTTAGAATGTGGAAGACATCGAGCGCCGAGTTTATCCCTGTGGTCTCGTTTACTATTCGTACTATTCTGTGCAAGGTAGTTCTAAACACAGAGTCTGTGAATAACAACCTAAAGTGCAATGACCATAATAGACTATAAGTGTGGTATAATTTTTTTCCGGGTTTAAAGTATGTTCGGAAAATATGGTTGACACTTAATATCTTCACCGAGAAAACCTAGATCAAAATGAAATTTTCCCTGAATGTTAATCTTGATGTTTTCTTTTGCCTTAATGCAAAAGTTTGGTCACGTGACATGTCACGTGATCAAAATTTTAAAATTACGTAAATCGACGATTTGGTAGCGAATTTTCTTTGTATAGTTAAATAAATTAGCTTTTCAGATGGAAGTTTAACATATTTAACCTTCTACGTTTGGAGTGATTGTCCTCAAGTCTTTAAATTACAGTTATAAATAATTATAGGTTGAATTTTGGACTGAAAAATGACCTTTGTCCTCATAATTTTTTTTTAGAGATTAATGGACACTCATTCCAAACGTGAAGGGCTGAAGATATTTAATCTGCATCAGAAAAACATTTATATTTGATGTTTTCTCTTAAACCCGTCACCAATTCGTCAAATACTTGCTATTTTAAGACAAATGGCCACGTGACATGTCACGTGACGTATACCAAAGCTTATTATACTTAAAAATAGTAAGGACGATAATATCTTTCTATGTGCCAAATTTCGATTCAGTTCCATTTTGTTTGTAAAAGTTATTACGAATAAACCGTTTTTTCCTGGTCAAAGCCCTTGACCCAGGCCTTAAACTACTTGAGAAGTAAATATACTATTTTTGAGAACTGGTCAGATATGTACTTTGGCAAGTTGATGGATTTCATAAAAAATCGAACGCGGGGGTGTAGTAATGGATAACAAACGGCGTTATAATAAAAGGGCAAGGCTGTACCCACCAATCATATTAAACTGCCAAATGTAAAATATCATGACAGTCAATCAGTTTCATCTTTTTTGTTCATTTAATGAGCTTCTACCGTTTGCGAGATCAGGGTAACTGATAAAAACTTATTCAGTCTCAATGAGTAAAAAATATGGCCGGTGGACCCCTAAGTACTCCGTTTTCCTCTTTTGCTTTTCTCCATCCCATATTCTTTCATTTCACACAGGGACAATTGAGGGCCTCATGATAACTTACAAATAGAGTTTAGAACTCCATCAACTCCTGTTTCTGCGCCGGATACCTCCCTATTACAGAAACGCTGCTATTACCCCATTACCGGAACACCATCAATATGGACAATAACCGCAAATGAAAATGAGTGAAATAGCCCATTTCCGAGTTGCTTTTAGCCTCTTTGTCAAACCGAGGCCAAGTGCAAAACCATTCATATGGATATAAGTTTTCTTTTGCATGTGAAAGAAAACTAATTTTCATATGAATGGTTTTGCAGTTGGCCTCGGTTTGAAAAGAAGGCTAAGAGCAACTCGGAAATGGGCTTTTGAAGACCGTCACACTGATGTTAGCACTTTGAATTTAAGCAGTTGCAAAGAAACGTCAAAAAAAAATGTTCACGTTTGAACGTTTAAGCCTGAATTATTCAAGCTATTTTTCAAACAGTTTAAGTTACAGAAGTCACAGAAAGAAATTTCCTCCGTTACTTTGGACACTTCGTGAGAGGTCAAAATAAAGAAACCGGCTTTGTGTCGCATTGCTCACTTGTCTTCAACGCGTTTGAAAAATGTTATGGAGCGTTTTGTTCTCGAAGATAAAACTGAATGGATTTGCTAATAAAGGGGCAATTCATCAACGACTTGTGATCATCGCCTGGAGTAAGCTATATACACACTCAGAGAACTGTTTCGCTTTACTTATTTCGGTGTCAGGAAATCGTTTGAAACCCGTGAAGGAAATGGCAACGGTGATAAGAAGCGCTTTATTGATACGGATAATTGTACGGACACCGAGTAGTTGAAAGAATACTTCGAACATTTTAATAATAATTAAAATAATATATTATAATTATAATAAGAACCTTCCCATCACCCTTTGCACCAGAAAAATTTTCGATGCCAAATAACTCTGTCAATTTTGAGTATATGAGGATACTACACCACATGCTATTTACACCTACCATAAAATACCTATTTAAATTGACTGAGTGCGGTGACGTCATCAGTCACGTGACTATGCACCCAAGTGCCTTTAAACGTTTTTAAGAAACATGGTTTGATAAATGCAAATATAGTCAACGTGGCAAGGAAGGCATTCGCTTACAACATTTCGTCATGCCCGGTATACTTCTGGATTTTCAAAATTAAGGGGGCTATACACATGAACAAATAGGGGGTCTGGGGACTAGTATCTTTGTATACATGTATCTTTGAAAGGGTGAAATGCAGAGTTAAAAAATTTGGTATGTTGGTAGATATAAGAATAAAATTAAATTATTTATCAACGTCATTAGTATGACGTCTTGGATCACGTGACCAGAACGCACGGAAGTTGACTGATTTTTGGCTCAGTTCCGGTTGCAGTTCTGTTTTTATTAACTTAAATAAATCCCCGTTTTTCCACCCAGTTAAAATTTATGCTATTTTTGTGTATAAAAAAGGCCATTATTACTCCTCCAGTAAAATTGTGTAAAAATGAAGGTGACGAAAAAAGTTTTACACGTTGAAAATCCATCCTTTCCTGATCCTGTTCAGCGACTTTTCAGTTTAAAACTATAAACAAATCTGCATAAGTGGTTTTTATCTTACCTCTTACCAATGGCGTTGTCAGTTTTTCTGTAGCATTTTTCTTTCATACCGATCAGGGGTTAGCTTTTTTTTTATTCCCCCACCCTCCCCTCCCCCTTCGGTCCACTTCCCTCCCCTCCCCTGCTCCGGTTTGCACGACATGGTCAGCGGGAGGACTGGTTCGAGTTTTCACACCAACCGTCCAGCATCCGCCATTTTTCCAGCTCGTAGCGTCAGCACAGAAAATTTATTTTATTTCGTCGATTCAGAGTCCTGTTTAGTGAAAAAAAGGCTGGCGAAATTGCTTTGCAAACTGTTCTTTTCGTGGCTAACTTACGATATAGCGCAAACGAGTCAGCTTTAGTTCGCGCCGGTCGCGAGGATTGATAAAGGACAACTGAGGTAGGTGACTTGAGTTTTAAATTACTGTACATGTAGTAAGACGTACACTGCAAAAAGTAAGATTCTTAATTAAGTGAAAAACTCTAAAAGTAAGAGACTTTAAACTAAAAAAAAGAAATTTACACTAATTTCAGTGCATTTATTTTGTAATTGTGTCCTTTTCTCTCAAATAAGAATAAATTCCCGTAATAAAAGTCGAAGCCCTGAAAAAAGAAAAAGTACTTTTTTTAAAGTAATATTTTCTTAACAGAGTGTTTACTCAAAAAGCATTTGCACTTGTTTCAGTGTCTTACATTTCTTTTAAGTGTATCTGTTTCAAGATAAGTTCTAATCCTCTAAAGCAAGTACTTATTTTCTAAACAAATGTTTTAAAACCTGAAAAAGAGAAAAATCACTTTTTCATAAGTTAAATCTTATTAATGAAAGTCAACAAAATCAATTGAGTGTTGCAAACCGTCTTCGATTCCTTGTTCGGTCGGCATGATAAAGTAATTCCCGTGCACCGGTGGAGTGGTGTGACCTTTGTACACATCAGCCGTGCTTTCTACGAACGTGTTTGTAAAACTATTGTACTTGTGGAAAACGTTTTGGCAGCCTGGTGAATCCCCGAGAACACAGATTACTTGAAACTCGTCGTCAGAGTGCACTAGATTCAGGCGAGTAAACAAAATTTGCAAAGATAAAGCGCTGAATACGCAAATACTGAACTTCGAAGAGCCTCGTTCTCAAGTCCCTCAAAAGGAGCCTCGGTCCACGATTAGTCGGTGTAGCCTCGCTTTCAAGATACGTGTTGGTTTGTCTTGATCAAAACATGGCGGGCTGAGGAGGGAGGATTTGATGACACTTTCGCCATCGGATTTAGCGCAAAAACTTGAAGAAGTTGGGCTACCAAAAACGCTAACACGATGCTTAGAAGGTTAGGATTGTATTGAATTGTGTCTTCGTCTCCCTGTCGTTATTTATCGTGCTGTACATGCAGTCTTGTTATTTCCCGCCTTTTTTTCGCCAACAGCGAAGAATGTGAATGGATCAACATTGTTATTGTTCGAGCAGGAAGACATCAGATATGAGTTTAGAGACCTCTCCCTCAAGGACAGAATTTATCTCAGGAATTTTCTTCGTGAAATAGTAAGTTTAAAAAGCGTATTTCTCGTCTGTTAATGTCTCTATCGTGATTATTATACCCGCCATTTTGCATATACATTGTAAGCTTAAGCGCCAGCTAAAACAAAATTTGTCCCTTATCTGACACACTCAAGCTTAAGATATCTTCAAATACACTTATGCTGCAAATTTTAATGTACTTTGTTTGGCAGGTTTGATACATGCCCTATTTATACACAAATGAGATAAAATCTTTATAATTGGCAGGGGGTGGGGGTGGGGTGGGCTCGGTTTTTTATTATTATTTGGGTTTCGGATTTAATCTCATCAAATAAAAAATTATACCTTTCACTGGCTTTCATAGTATTGTGCAGAGGTGATATGTTCCTGCGGGTGCCTGAGAGGCATTTCTCTCTTACCATGTGAGAAACAGTCATTAATTTGGTAACTCTTTTTGATTTTTAGAGGAGGCAAGAGGACCTTCCAACCTGTGGTGCAGTATTTAGGTCTTAAAAAAGCAATTTCTAATTCCTGCACGCAAAGCTATTTGTTTTGCTGTCATTGCCTCTAAGGGAGTGCTTACAGCGAAACTTCAAAGAGCATTAGAAAACAAGCGCTTATACCAGGAAAAGTGCAAGTCAATGGAAGGTGATCAGTTCCAATTTGAGGCTAAAAAGCAGAAAACTCAAGAAAAAGGATGAAGGTAAGATATTCACCTGACTTTTTATTTAAGGCACTGAAGCCCTCCTTATAAGACCAATGTTGTTTACTTGCCCCCCCCCCCCCCCCCCCCCCCCTGAATAAATCCATTATTCAGTGTGGCCTGTTGTTTGAAATAATAATTATTTGTCAAGGTCTGGTGGAAAGGTTGGTGAATTTTACTTCTGGTCAGGGTAAATCTTAATTTCATGCTGCAGCTGTGAAGTCATTGTCACTTTTTAAAACCTAAAAAGAGTCTTTTATTTATGATAGCAAAGTTACTTTTGCTTTGTTCTTTCAAACTTTGAAGTGAAGCAAGATTTTCATATGTTTACTTGTTTCTATGGGAGTAACCTGTAGAAAACTGTCATTTCTTAATGTATAATTAATATGGCTCAGTCAGGTCTGAGAATGTGTACAGGAAGTGGAGCTCAGTTTATGCAATGTAATTATCATTTACAATATTTGTAATCTGTCTACTTTCTAAAGGAACGCCTGCAAATATAAATGACAATGCTAGTTTGGAAAGGCACAGTCGTCGCCTACAAGACGAGTTAAAGAAATCTTCACCAGATGACGAGGTAGTGAAAAAACTGATGACTACTGAGTTCATTGGGCGCAGAATTTTCGTCAGGACAAGAGTTAGGGAAACCTTGACAAAGTATCCTGTTCTTGCTATTGGTCATCAGGTAGACTGAATTACACTGAATTATCCAAGGAAATTCCTCTGCCCCATTTTACCAGAGGAACCTTGGTAAAAAGCCCTGATGATTTTTTTTTCCTTTTAGGTAGTTGCACTATTGTCCTGTGAAAAGTGTAGTTAGGGTACTTTAATCTTTCCCTGTTAATGTGATAAATGTCATTTCTCTACAGTTATGATCACATGATATTGATCTCTGGCCAAATATAATAACTATATCAATTCAAACTAACAAAAGCTAGAGAGATAATAACCCTTTCTCATGCCCAAAGTCAGTTATGGAGACATGTACATGTAATGTAGTTCTAACTTTTGTGTCTGTAGATGAAATCCCATGGTGCGACCATTCAAATGAAACCTCTTCAGCAGTACTTTCACATGCACTGTGTCAACCATTATCTTATCTGATGCAGTCAACAAGAATGTGGATACTTACATAAATGACATTTTGATGGCACATTCAACGTAAATTGGACTGTTAATTTGTGTCCTGTTCATGTATGCTACTCTGAGAGTACAATTTGTTCATGTAAGGAAAAAAATAGATGATATTATAATAAAGGTTTTTATTTTATGGTTTCAGATTGAAGAAGAATTAGTGAGGATTCTGAGGTATGAGAGGAAGTTGTCCCTAACTGTTGAGAAGCTGATTGATGCATGGAGAAGCCAGTGTGAAAAGCTTAAAGGATTCCTCTCACAGCAGTCCTCCTTAAGAGGAGGTGAAAATATTAATTACAGGTACATAATACACAAATAACAGGTCACTTCCAACTTGTTGGTCATCAGTAAAAACTAACTAACAGACTGCCATATATTTTTAGTTCATTAGTGTTTTACAGGTTTATTATTTGGTAATTTTATTTCTCCACCTAGATGACATAGTGTTGAAGAATCTTGACAAGATATTCCCCACCAAACTGAAGAAAAAGGGACAATCGCAACCACATACATTTGTTCTGGATGCTGATGATGTAAGTAATAATTTTATTTGGCCCCTTGTAAAAAGCAGTATCTATATCTAAGGCTACCTTGTACTGATTAATGTCTCTCTGTGCTGGATTATGAAAACCCTTACTTTTCTTTCTTTCTCTCTCTACTTTCAAAGGAAAACCAAAAAGAGATTCCTTCTAAGAATGACCCATACATACATGTACTGATGCACTGGGAAAAGGAAGACCAAGACAACCTTGTTTTTACCATTATGCTTGGGGTCAATGCATATTGCAGTGTGGACAACAACAAAGTTTCGCTAGGCCATGCAATGATTCAAGTACTTGCAATGTATTACGTTTTCCACTTCGAGTATCCAGCAACATTCCGGAATATATATTTTTTCCTACAGCAGTTTATTCTTGGGGATACAGATCTCCCTTCTAACATGCCTCGGATAATTAATGGTTACCATGCAGCAATCCTAGCAATCCTACCTAGTTTTTGTTAACTCACAAAAATAAGGTGCAGTATGTGTAGTAGCCTTTGTATGATAAAACACAGACTGCATCAGCTGACATTGCTGACTAATGGTATAATCTTGGCTTATCCCTTTCACTGCCAAGTTTACTATTAAATGCTTAAAAATTGAAAAAAATCCCAAATTTTGTTTTGCAAATTATCCAAAAACTAACAGCACCACTGAAAAGTACTGCTCATAAGCTTTCATTTGAATAGTCACACCGCAAAGTTTCCTCCACAGACTCAAAAGTTAGGACCATATTAAATACTCAAAATTTGACCTTAGCTTGGCAGTGAAAGGGTTAAAGGGGTTCACTTTCAGGATTAGGGGATCATGTATACAGTGGAGGTTTATTGATGCATGTTTTGAAATTTTGGTCCTCCATTTTGGAGAAGACTTACTATAGGTTGAGATTAAAGATTTGCAGATTTGTTAACATGCAGATGTACATGTACTTTATAAACTACTACTACTGTATATAAATGCATGTACTGAATTTTTAAAGCCATTAATTTTGGCTTGCTGAGTGCCTTGTTGAAAGAGTCATGTAACTAAATACATCACTTTTAAACATGTTTAATACTTCCCACCCTCAGGATGAGGGATCATGTATACAGTTGAAGTTATATTGTGGCACAATTGGGAATTTTGGTCTTCCATTTTGGACAAGGATCTCAATACATTGCACATGAACAGCTACATTAGTCTTGTTGTTATTGGCTATGGTACAAGAATAACCAAGCTTGTTTTGTTTTTAAGAATAAAACAATTTATCAAAATGTAAGTGTGTATGCATCAATTTCTTGTAACCGAAAAAGTTCTCCTTAAAGAGGTTATACCTTGCACAACTACAGTTGTATGTGCATATAACCCTCTTAAAATATGGGCAAATAACACATTGTTAAGTGCCATATTATCTTAACAAAATTGATTTCTTTCTGCCTAAAATTTTATCATTACACAAACATAAGTGCAATTGACTCCCTTTAAATTGAGTTTAGACACTTTGACTTAGTGCAGTTTGACTTGTTACAAGTGCAGTATCATCCTTATTTAAGAGCCAACAACCCTTAAGAAAGGCTTTTTACTCCCTTCAAACTGGATATACTACACTTGATTCAGTGCAGTCTTGTCCCCATTTTAAGGTCTGCAACCCTCTTTTAAGGGTTTTTTTCTCCCTTTAAATTGACCACAAACACTTTGATAAGTGCATCTAAGTTTATTTATAAGTGCAGAGATATCCCTATTTCAAGGTTGCAGACACTTAACATAAGGGTTTTAACCCTTGGATTAAGTGAAATTGGCTCTTACCCCACGGACAACGATTTAAGAGTTTTTCTCTTAAAAATTAAGAGTTTTCCACTTAACTTAGAAAATTACTTTTTGCAGTGTTAAGTTTAACTTTCAACCTAATGTCCAACTAGACAGGGTTCAGGGTTATTTTAGACTGTTTGGGGCGATTGATTATTAGTTTCTATTTGATATTGTGCACGTCTGACTAGTTTACAATTATTATTAAAGCGATTTTGTTTACAAACAGATTGACAAAAGTCTGCGACTCTGAGCGCTAAAAAAAATTAATATCACAGGGCGTAAGGGGCGTAACATGTCGATCAAAATCGATCATCGAAAACGTAGTCGATACAGTTTAAGTCGATAGTACTCGATATTTGTCGATAATTGTCAATCGACAGGTTTAATTTGTCGATAAAAGTCGATAATCACAAGATTTTCATGGCTACGAAATTAACCAAACTAATAAGACTTAATAATATCTCGAACGACTTTTCAGGTTGAAGTATAAACCGCTCTGAAGTAAATCTTTACGGCAATAAACTTACATAAAAAAAAACTGAGCAACCAAGTGGTTTGTTATTCAATGTACTGTAGAATCGAATAATTACCTTGAAAAATGATAAACCAAGATAAACAGTGGTTCGTTCAGTGCTTGATGGACCCCAAAAAGCCGTTTAATTCTGTTAAAATTGATAAGCGCTGGAGTTTAATCAGGTTTAATGAGAACAGGACAGAAGCAGCGTGAGACAGCATGACAGAAGGCGGCGATCAAGAAATACCATAAAAATGAGATGCATAAATCACTGATGAGACATAAAATAATACATGACATGAAAATGAATCACTTTTACTGGAAGAAAAGAGTAGTTTCTGATTTCAGCTTGTGTTTATTTGAGCTTCCAATTACAGTGTAAAATCGGTAAAATAAAGTCTTGACATAGCCGATCCTGCTTCGTTTATCCGCGTTTGCCAACTTCATTTTTTATATTTCGATACTTGTTGATCGAAATCGATCAAAATCAAACTGTAAAAAAAATCGATAATCACAAGAAATCGTGTGATTGGCTTTTATCAAATTCCGATATTTGTCGATTGATTAGTATTGAATTCAAAAGGTCTTGATGTTAGCAGGCAGGTTATAATTTTAAGAAAAACGACAAAACGTTTTAGTTTGAAAAACATGTTTCGACAGCAACTTCTGTCATCTTCAGTTAATAAGTAATGTACAAAGCGTTGACAGTGAATATATAAGTGGGAACAAATGTTAATTATGCTAGTAACAACAATGTAAATAAAAGCGTGGCAATGTGAGAATTGTAAGGATAGTTTCAAATTTACATGATATAATTGTTGATTCAAAGACGGTTTTTCTCTATGAATATGAAAAGCCTCTTTTATCTTAAGTTGGAAACTCGTAGAAGCGTGATCTAAAATATGAAAGCAATCTTGTGAACACAAGGTACGACAATGTTCAGAATTCAGTAGATGTTTGAAAATGTGAGAGGTCCTGTCATTGACTAAGTGCTCACGCACGCGTGTGGAAAAATGCCGGGTGTGTTCACAAGATTGCTTTCATATTTTAGATCACGCTTCTACGAGTTTCCAACTTAAGATAAAAGAGGCTTTTCATATTCATAGAGAAAAACCGTCTTTGAATCAACAATTATATCATGTAAATTTGAAACTATCCTTATAATTCTCACATTGCCACGCTTTTATTTACATTGTTGTTACTAGCATAATTAACATTTGTTCCCACTTATATATTGAATTCAATCTACAACGATCGATTTTTATAGACTATTGAAATTATTGACATGTTACACCCTGATATCAGCTTGATAGTACATGTACAGTGTAGCTTTCGCGGTAATTTTCAAAGTTAATACATATGCTATACGGTAAGGTTTTAAGCTGGCTCTTGACATGTTTTGTCCACATTTGAACTTATAAGAGGTTTTAAATATGACGTGTAGCTAGAAAGATGTTTCGTTGCCTTTCGTTTCACCTGTTTCACTGTATTTCAAGCACGAAGATGTACAGTAGATCTTTGACAGTGGAAATTAGAGGTGGAAGTAAAACAAAAACCTGAGGGTCTGCATCTTGCATCATGCTCCAGAATTAAATTTGTTATCAACTACAAGATCTGTATAGTTGTATTGCTATTTTGAAGTTTTGTTTATTTTGTTCTCCTAAGGTAATCAGACTTTCAAAAACTACAGTCACATGTACATGTTGTGGTTTACATTTCAAAGAAGGAACAAGTGGGATAAAGGTAATGGCTCTGTCAATAACAAGCCCGCTCATCCCCCCCCCCCCCCCCCCCCCCCCCCCCAAATGGCTCCGTCAATTCCAATATGACTGCGTTCACTCTGTTGCTTGTTGCTCCGGTTCTCTTGAAAAGTGTGGGACCCAAACAATGTTTATCAACTCAGTTTTTGTATTTTTGAGGGCAATCAGGAAATTTAAAATAAAAAACTAAGGATTGTATGAGTCAACTTTTAAAATTTGAAAGATAAGGTTGTTTTGACAATGCCCCACCCCCAGGCTGACCTGTTTTGGTAAATGCCCCACCCTTGGGAAGGAAAAGTTATAAAATGCCTGACAAATGCCCATAATCTGTTCTTCAATTTATTTATTTAATAATGCCCAATCTTGCAGCATGTTTTATAACTCAGAGTTCTTTCTACAATATTTTTAGAAGCAGCTGGTAGAAATAATTAGATTTCTAAAGAGACACAAATGAATGTAAGGCACGTGAGTTTAATATAGCAGAGTGTACATGTGAGCGGATGTTATATAACTTATGTTACATGTGAGTTTGTATGATTCGGTGCATATTTATGTCATGCAAAAATGTTTAAAATATTTTAAAATCTGTTTGTTCTTCAATTCTTGGACTTCCAACTTAGTATTAAATGGAAAATTATAACCAATTTGTGGATTTCAAATGGATTTGGAGCATTTAGGGGAAATGTCACTGTATTGCTGTCATTGCTTGCTTACTCGGCTCATCCAGCTGTCTCGTTTCACACAATGGATATTTCTGTCATCCTAAGATGTGTTAATTATCACAGTGACGCTGCTAAATTACAAAACATCAAGAACAACTAAAATTATCCTTACGCTGTTTCGTATTCATGAGATGCATGGCTCTTAGAGCCCTTTCATTGGACTGTGCATTAGGGGATTCCCTCTGTCCTCCCATGTAATATCAATAGTATGAAAGCTGTGACAATGAAACTTGGTATAATTAAACAGGAAGCTGTACACAGCTTGAACTTGTGGTGTCTTTAACCCATTGCAGTATTTGATTCCCAAATGTTTTAAGTGCTTTTCTAGAGAAACATGAAATTGTGTCTAAAAAGTAAAACTACATTCAGTAGCTGACACTGGAAACCGCCATCGCTGACTGAAATGCAAAGTTATATAAAACACAAAACTTGCTGGAACAAAAATCCCATGTGGCAATAAGCGGTGAACACAATATCAAACAGTCCTATCCATCCATGAATGCCGCGCATTGTCTTGCGTAAAGTTTAAATAGATATAATAAACATGTCTTGAATGAGTTGAATCGCCATTCAATAAGCTTCTTGGTAGTTTGCCTGGGGAGGCAGCAGATTTTTGTTTTATCTTCACAAGGAGTTCTGAATTCTATGGCGGGTTTGCGATCAGAGTTAACGTGCAGTGCATGTCCTGGAGTCCCAGAAATGCCAGCTGAACGACCAGCTGAATGACCAATTCGTTCGTGACTAATGAAACGTTCATGAATTATTTTTCGTTGCTAACGGCTTTTGAATTATTTTAGCAGACGGTTTTATTTGTTTTACACCTTCTGAAGGATTTTTTTTTAACTACGACCGACCGCTGAAATTGTGTGTGTAAACAAACACGGCGAAGCGAAGTGACAAGAACTATAAATAACTCGGAGATGGTTTTCGGCTAACTGTAACAAAACAACGTACTCTTATTTATAATGATTTTATCCGCTTTAAGGTATTGAATTGCAGAGGCTGAAAGTATGGTAATTTTGGGAGTTTATCTGTGAGACATGGCGCTCGCGAGCGACCGGGCGCCTAGATTTCATGTGTATCATCATTTGTTTACCTTGATTTTGAATTTTGACTTCCGGGGCGTGCTGATTGGTTAAAATTTGACAGTTGACAAGCTAAAGCAATCCGCGGGTTCTTGTGGGCAGCAGCTGCGATTTTGAAGGATGCGTGCAGGCTTCCCTTCTTCGCATGACCCCGCCGTCCGACTGGAAGCCTGTCCGCAGGCTAGTTATTCTTTCTGCTTCTCAAGTTAACACACGAGGCCACGAGATCACAAGGCCTCAATAATTTGTCAATTAATCAGATCAGTGAGACAAAAATCAATTATAACTTCTTCCTCGGCTATGCCATGAGTAATAAAGATTTAATATATACTTTAAGATAGGTCATATGATTGTGATGGTATCAAATCAGCCAAGAGTTCACAATCTTGGATCTCCATACAGGATTAACCAAATTTGACTCAAAATTAATTTAAACCAATACAAGGATGCTACATGAAGAAAGATCTAAAATTGTAACTGGTACTTTGTAATAAGAGAACCACAGTTTCAATTCTGCAAGACATGTTTCATCAGCCTTGCTCTTCTGTCATTGTCAGTTACATGTACATGTACAATTAGGAATCTAAAGATGCTTTTTTTTTCTCACCCTTGTGTTCTGCAGTAAGGAACTTGTCTACTCCACTCCTTGGAAAAAATGAAATGCTTAAATGTAAAGTGCTTAAGTATATACATGTACTCAAACAATTAGTTCTTTGTTTACCTGTAGAAAGGCAATCAAATTGCAGACTGTTTTTACAAGCCCCAGTGCCTTGCTTAAAGTGAAAGAATAATTTAATGTTACTATTAATAATAATTACAATATTCAGCTAGCAGAGCTGTCACTAAGATTCAAGTTGTTGGGTAAATGCAATTAGCAGGCAATCAAACAGCTGGGGAGTTCTTTTGGTTCTATTTTCCCTCTATTTTCCTATGAAAGTATGGGGTCATGCTCATAGTAGCCAGGGGAAATCCCTGGCACCCAGCCCTTAGTGACAGCCCTGAACTACAGTAGGTACATGTATACCAGCAGTTAATCCTTTTTTATGTCTGAAAAATTCATCAATCAATTCAAGATGCTCACTTCCTATATTAATCAAATTGTTTCTCCCAGGAAACATCACATACTTTACATGTACTGTCATGGGTTATGGACATGAAAGTCTACCACATTGTAAACTCATTGCAAATGTGTGATCTTTCTAAGGTACATGTATGTTAATTTAAAATTGTTAATATATTAGTTTCCATGTAAATAAGAATAATTGGTTGTGGGTTTATATTACATGCATGTTTATGTAATGTTTAAAACACGAACAGCAGTGTTTTATCAAGTTTAAAAATTCGAGCGCGAAGCGCGAGAATTTTTAGACTTGATAAAACATGTGCTGTGAGTGTTTTGAACGGCTTCAAACACGAACCGCCAAAAGCATGTCCCTACGGAGATCAAACAAATGTGCTTTTTGTGCAAAGAGGATATTAGCATACAAGAAAAACAAGTAGACTGATTAGCATACAGCGCATGTGCCACACTGGCTTCGATGAGGTGACCATGGCTTCCCGGCAACTGTCGAAAGTTTTGGTATTTTAAAGTTCTGAGGAAAAAAATAATCCATGAAAAATGCTATACCAAAGTTGACAGGTACAGTGGTTAAAATGTCTAACAATTTTTATTCAGTGGCAGTGAATGAGTAGAAATGAGCAGCTTGCATCTCTGAACCACTCGCTTTCCTACCAATTTACACGTGGGCGCTGGTGTCATTCAAATAACGGCTTACTTGCTAAACTGTTGGTTGCTAATTTTGTTGGAGAAGATTCCATATACATAGATATTGTAAAACAGTAGTACAGTATTTGTTGTACTAAGAATCCTGAATAATTACTACCAACATTAGTATTCTTTATACAAAGAATACTAATAAGGAAAAGAAACCCATTGTCTTTTACCTATTATATTATCATTGTATATTATATGGACTACACATGCTCAGAACATAACTTGCAAGAAATTGTCTCTTTCATTGCATATCGACAGTAATTGCATTGCCAATTTCATTCAACCAAAACGTTTTGATCCATGAGTTCTTAGGAAGATGGTTCTTAATGAAGAAAACTAAGAAAACTGAATACAATTGTATTTAGAATACATGTATTTATGGCCCTTGGGGGGGGGGGGGGGGGGGGGGGGGGGGGGTTAACTCATGTGAGGGGGGCAGGGTAGTGTTTAAACTAGCCACAGTGTGTATTTATGCTAATCAAATGTCCCCGGATAAATAAATGAGTTAAAAAAAAAAAGAATGCAAAAAAATGGAGGTGACACCAACTTTTATTTAGCAAAGTTAATGCAATGGCTACCAACCGTTCATGTGGTTAGTTTTCTTCCTCTGTGCACAGGCTGAGTTGCATGATGTAGGATGGCATTGTGACAAACTGTATGTGCAGTAAGGATGCACATAAACAATAAGTGCAAACATGCTTAAATTAAAAGTTTTCTATTTCTAATCAACAGACTGTTGAAGAGGCATCCCTTGGTATATTCAGTATAAGCATAAGGTGGATTTTCTACGACTGAAACAGTGAAGGAAATTTTTTACAATTAATAATGATACTGTCTGTTTGTAAAAAGCGTTGTAGTGTAATTATCTGACCTTCCCTTTAAATCATTAAGGGTTGTTCTCAACCAGGGTACATTGGTTTCTGAGGTTCTGTCTGTGGCCATTTTTGGGTGCTGCGAAAATGGCCACCCAGTGATTATTGCAAAAATTTAAGGTTGTATTGAGGTACATGTACATTGAAACTTTCTTTCTTTCTTAAAAAACATGAAAACAAATAGCAAATTAAAGTAATAAACAAAAAAACTGAGGAGCTGTCAAAGTGATTTAGATCACTTGATGGATAGGACATTCTTCTTAGTGAATTGGTTTTATTACATGTACATGTACGGTTTGATCATCCCCAGATCATACAGAATAGAGAGTTTAAGCATCATGACAATGATCTTACTTTTTTCTAAAGCTTTGTCATCTTCCAAGTGAATGTACACTGATATAGGGAAGATATGGAAAATGATAATAGTTTAATAATAATGACCAGTAGATTTTGTCGAATCAATTACCTTTTATGTGTGTCAGAAAGTCTTTTTAATGTATTATCATTGAAATTTAAATAAATATATATTTTTTCAAATACTGCTGTATTATAAATCAATGTATATGGCGTTATTATGCAACATACATGTAGCATTTGACATTGCAAATACTGTATGCACCAAAACAAGTGCAAATGTACAATGTATGATACATTATTATTCGACATACATTGTAGCATTCTAGAGTGCAAATATGCATCAAAACGAGTGCAAATATGACACGTTATTACACTCTTCTGACCGTGCACTAGGAAAAACAGCTTCAAAAACGTAGCCTTTAGGAGAATATTTCTGTCGTAAAATAAACATTTATTCAGTGAAAAGTTGTGTAATACGGCTGGGCATTTTTACTCGTCAGTAAATACTCAGCCGTATTACACAACTTTACGCTGAATAACCTCTATTTACTATTAAGGGTCAGCGCATTTTTTTTTCTGCCCCCTCAAATTCTATATATTTAGTATGAACCCAACACCACAATTAGCACCTTTGAAAAGCAGGCCATGTGGTGTACACATGTTTATTTACAGGATTTACTTGAATGGCGCAGATTTTTCTTCAACGTTGTTGAAGTTCTTTTTTGGACTATAGGCTATGGAATATTATGTTAAATTAATTATAATATATTATTTACGGTTTCACTTGTAATAATAATAATAATAACTTATATAGACTTATATAGCGCACATATCACATGTCTCATGGCGCTTTACATACACTTATGAGAATGGGATCGGTCCATTTAGCCAATTGTACGACCACGAGGTAGAATTACCAAACCAGTTTAACAGCAATTTGAAAACAATCCGAAACAAATCAGTGCCAGCTCTATTTTTATATCGATCGGAAAATCAGGCAAAGTTGATAAAGAACACAACGGTCAGTCGTTTTCCGGATAAAAGAGAGCTTTCTATTTTGCTAAAATTATAGATTCGAGATCATGATGTTATTTGGTTTAATGGCCAAAAAAAATACAAGAGAATTTCAAAACTATTTATCACGGGCCCGCTCTATTTACATTGGTATTCTTGATAAATAACACAGTAACACGTTTAAGAAATTCGTTTAGTGCGACTAGAAGTGAGCTTCATTTTCAGTTGCAGTGACAGTGTTGCAAGACCCTTGCAACACAGACTACAAATTAATTTACTTCGCCACGCGCTACTGATATTTGTCTACCACAGCGCGTAAATTATAATAAGTTTCATTTATTCCCTAAAAGCACAGCGACACAAATTAAAAACATATTCTTTTGAAGCGAATTACGTAAATATTTGGGTAAGAAGCGCTTTCTATTTTGCTAATGTTATGATATCGAATGCTTGGTTGTCAGTCGATTTTCTTGCGAGAAAAAAAAAAATATTCAATTGCCCGAAGCAGTTGCGAAGCGAAGCAGTTCTCGGAAAAAAAAAAAAACGGGAGGGATCAAGTTCGATTTCTTTGAAAAATGAATTTAATGAGACGAGCAGTTGCTAATGAATCGTCGCTTCTCCAGCAAATCCATTCAGTTTTAGCTTCGAAAACAAAATCCCCACAACGAATAAAGCGCTCCATAACATTTTTCAAACGATTTGAAGACAAGTGAGCAAAAATTATTCAATTGCCCGAAGCAGTTGCGAAGCAAAGCAGTTTTCGGAAAAAAACAACAGGGGGGTCAAGTTCGATTTCTTGGTAAAATGAACTTAATGAGACGAGCAGTTGTTGATGAATCGCCATTTCGCCTTCAAATCCATTCAGTTTTAGCTTCGAAATCAAAATCCCCACAAGGAAAAAAGCGCTCCATAACATTTTTCAAACGATTTGAAGACAAGTGAGCAAAGCGATTGATTTGAAGGGTTGCGTATCAATGAGATCAATGGTAAAATGTGAGACGATGCAAGAGATGAAGACAATATGGCGATGCAAGACGTGAAAGTATTTCTTCCAGGATAACTTTGCAACGATATCTTAATTTTACCAGCGAAAAAAGTTTTGGAAACAAAAGCAGTGGATTAAACTTCAACTTACAATTTCATCGACATCTGTGTCCCTTTGAATTTTAGCCATGTTTATGGGTTTCCCATAGTGCCTCATTTGCGTACCCAAGCTTGACGCAAGAATAAAAACTAAATGAGTCAAATTTTACAAGTTTCTTTGACTTTGTACAATATACCCCAGAGCTAAGGGAAGATGATATAATTTAAATTGTGAAAACGGAACAATCTGAGATCTAAGCAATCTGAGCCTGCTGAAAACATGGCGAGAGCTTCACGACATGCATACAAGCTTGGTGATCAAAATATGGTAACTCTAAATTGTGCGTAGTTACTAAAACAGGGAATGACCTGCAATGATCTACAACGATCTTTAATGACCTACAATGAGCCACAATGAGCTACAACGATCAGCCACAATGAGCTACAATGACTCGTGAATGAGCTACAACGACCTACAATGAGCTACAATGAACCACAACGAGCTACAACGACCCACAGTGAGCTACAATGACCTACAAAAAGCTATAATATACCTTAATATATCGTAGAACGGTCGGTCCCGCGAGAGGAGAATAGAGACCTTACGATGAGACAACCGCGATGGCAAAGGCGAGCTCGCTTCTCCTTACCTTGCTGCCACGCATGCGCCTGCTGTCTCGCTGAACGCTAGTGAATGAGTTTTCACGTTGTCTGAAAACACCGATAGCCTACGACCAAAATGTCGAGTATTTCTACCAAAGAAATGGCAAAGGAGCCAAGGTAATGTTAAACTAACCTATATGTTATCTGGTTTGCACTCTTGACAGAAATTTTGTGCGCACAACAGTGGATTATTTAAAAGTTAGCTTGATTCATATGAAACACGATTGCCTGGCCTGCCTGGCTTTAGGGCTTTGCAATAAATTTCAAGATTCTTCGCACGAAAGGCCGGTTAAATGTTTTCTCCGGGTGTATTCGTCGTTTTGTTTTGCTTAGAGCAAAATATAATTCAGTCTGCTTGTCGGTTTTCTTTTACTTGTTTTGCAGTAAATTTCCCGATGGCGCCACATGTGGAGCGAACATGTTGTGTTTATCGCGGAGAGAAGCGAATTAATGCCATCGAAAAAAACAAACAAAAAAAAAAACAAAACTCACACTTCACTGACTAACCAAAATGTACGACCATTATAAATCAATCACTTTAATTCACTTACATTGTAAGTTGTCACTGTTATTGTTTTCAACCTTGTACAAAATCTATTTTAATATGGACTGTTTTAATATGAATTTTTTGTAGGTTATTATCGTTCTGAACATTATAATTACAGAGGTCTGTGGTCCATGGAAACATCGGAACATCTTCGGACAACTTCGGAGATCTTCGGAATAGATCGGGTTCTCTTCGGATTTGGTCGGGTCGCCTTCGGAAATCCTGGCACTCCCACTAAAAAATTCTCACGCCTATCACTCGGAAAAAGTTGGCAGGTATAATAACTGTATACACAATAGAGCAGTTTTCAATTGAGTGTCGAAAGTAATTACACAATTGCTTTGGTTTTGCATTGCTACGCTTTGTGATTGGCTAAAAAATCTTGCGCCACTTTCTCTACCAATCAGAAGTAAAACCAAAACCAATCGTGACTTGCTCGCACGCGTTTTCCCGCGCTTGGCGCCGGCGACATGTAATTGCTTTGAGCTCTGATTGGTTCATTGGATTGTTTACTACTGCTGTGATTGGTCAGAATAATTACTTTGGTTTTGGTTTTACGACACTCAATTGAAAACTGCTCTATGCTGGTAATGATGGCTCCCTTCATTAATAGCTTGAATCCGAGATAAACTGTTAAATTTCCTTCTCTTCCTTCGATACAATGAAGTTGCTCCGATATTCAGTACACAACTGATCGTGAATCACCGCACACTTCGTTTGCAGGTAACAGCTCTCGTAGGATACTCAGTTATAAGTCAACTTCAGTAAATCAATGCTATTTCAGTGCTATTTCTGGCCTTCAGTTCTGACAAGTTTTTTCTGAGACAGGCAAAGATCCGCTCCGAAACAGCGCCCAGACTCGATAATTTAGTGTAGACCTTTTGCCTATTGCGAGTGCGAGTATGTACTGCTGATGAATGTATATCATTTCGTGTCTGTTTGTTTGCAAGTGAGCACAAATATATTCACGATAAATAAAGCCAGGCGGTGTAAAATTAAAAACAGGCAAACAAACCTAGCTTTTCTCCACACTTCTAAACAAAATGGCGGAGCAAACCAAACTCTCTGCGACGAGGTGGTCACGTGACCTAGTCCCCAGTGTTTTTCTTATCCTCCAAGGCTAGTTCCCAATGTTTCTCGGGTGTAATCCGGACACCACGGCACGATGGCAATAACGCGATGACTTCGTCATCGCTTAAAAATGAAAAAAGCCAAATAGGAATTAATTAGCCTAATCATCATAGCGACACGCGGCACGATTAAGCGTGCAGCGGCTATTGTTAATTTTAAGCGTACAGCGGCTATAGTTATTTGAAATTTACCTAGAAAAAAGTTGAAATCATATGGTAACCGTCCATGTTGCAAATATGTTGCTACCCGGTTGATGTTATTCTCTGAAATAACTGTGACATGTGCACAGTTGCACTACGAAAACGGAAAAGTGCAAAAACCTGTTCTTAAATATAGTTCTTGTGCATGCTTTAAGAATTATTAAAATCCGGCGAGAATGTACTTTGTATGTCTAATTAATTCCTATTGGCCTTTTTTCATTTTTTGTTTTTACATTTTTTATTTTTCATTTTTCTATGACAACGTTATTGCAATTAGGTGTATATATAAAATAAATAAATCGTCCGCCATTATGAAAGAGGACTATAGTCAATAGCTATTGAAATCAGAGCGCGCGCATTATCTTTGGTTATTGTATAAAGCAGGATATACTAGGGGATTCAGGAATATTACTAAATCTTCAGAGGGAATAACCCACTGGCCCCCATTTATATAAAGCGCGTTATTTCGAAGGAGGGAGTCCTGACTCGTCTCCGGTTGTCTCTATTGTTTTGAATAACAAGACGTGGAATGAGGACTGAGGACGAGTCAAAACGAGTCCATTCCCGCTCTCTTTCCCGCGTCTTGTACGCGCGCATGTATGTCTTTCTTTGCTGATCCAGAAAAATTCCAGTAAACAATAATTGATACAAAAACTAGATCGTTTATTGAAAAAAGATAAGTGAGATATGGTTTACCTATCCCGAGAAAAACCTACGTCCGAAAACACAGTTCAGTAGTGTGAATACGATTGTGCAAATATGTAGGGTTTGAATATAAAGCAAACCACCAGTGAGTTTCCATCACCTTAATCACATTTATATTTCCGTAAAACTACATCAAAAATTCCGTTGCATTTTTTTTATCCCGTAACGCTACTACAAAATGTCCATTACGGTGTTTTTTCTTTTTCAATACTAAAAGCTACTTTAAAAAGTCCACCACAATATTGGTTTCACACATTTCGTTACATAAAGGCTTTGACTATGAAATCTGTATCCTAATAACTGTTTCCGTAAATCTTCTGCCAAAACTCCAGTCCAGTTCGTTTAATATTCGTGGATACTTAGAGGAATAAGCCTTGTGGTTGCCGGCATTCTACTCTTACATGGTGCGCCAGTCCTGTCCAAGCCAGTCCAATTCACCTTTCGGCCTGAATTTCTTCTTATCCACGCGGTTGCTGTCCGGATTGTCCAAAAACCAGTTGTCGTTGTTAAGACGATTGTTGAAGCTCCACCAATCCTTGCTGCCCCAATGGTCCCCAGGATATGAATTGTCACCATCCCAGAATTGATCTTGTGACCACTCAGGGAGAAAGAATCCAGGATTACAAGGCACGTAACAGCAGTCATAAAGGAGCATGACGGGCTTGAAGAAGCTGGCACCGGTGTTGCAGGTAAACCGGGCGGTGCCCATCTTCATGATGGCCGGTCTGGGGCACATCGGGACAGAAATGATAGTCTTTCCAACACAGCCAGCCTTCATTCGGATGTTCTTCTGCTCTCCAAAGCAGTTGAGTTGCTTGACCATTGTGTTGCATGTGCCATTTCGCGCGAAGATCACATTCGTGTAGAACTCGCCTCGAATTTTGGGACTGTGAATCATCGGACCACTTTCCAAGCGAAGGTGCTTCATTCTCTCATTATGCGTCATTAGTCCCCTATTTCCCACCATTGGTCCCCTGCGGCCCATCATTGGTCCCCTGTGGTCCATCGTTGGTCCCCTGTTGTCCATCATTGGTCCCCTATGATCCATCATTGGTTCCCTGTGGCCCATCATTTGTCCCCTTCGGTCCATCATTGATCCCCTGCGGTTCATCATTGGTCCCTTTTGGCCTCCCTTGTAGTCACTCATTGGTCCCTTTTGGCCTCCCTTGTGGTCACTCATTGGTCCCTTTTGACCTCCCTTGTGGTCACTCGTTGGTCCCTTTTGACCTCCCTTGTGGTCACTCATTGGTCTCTTTTGACCTCGCTTGTGGTCACTCATTGGTCCCTTTTGGCCTCTCTTGTAGTAACTCATTGGTCCCTTTTGGCCTCCCTTGTAGTCACTCATTGGTCCCTTTTGGCCTCCCTTGTAGTCACTCATTGGTCCCTTTTGGCCTCCCTTGTAGTCACTCATCGGTCCCTTTTGGCCTCCCTTGTAGTCACTCATCGGTCCCTTTTGGCTTCCCTTGTAGTCACTCATCGGTCCCTTTTGGCCTCCCTTGTAGTCACTCATCGGTCCCTTTTGGCTTTTGGCCTCCCTTGTAGTCACTCGTCGGTCCCTTTTGGCCTCCCTTATAGTCACTCATCGGTCCCTTTTGGCCTCCCTTGTAGTCACTCATCGGTCCCTTTTGACCTCCCTTGTAGTCACTCATCGGTCCCGTTTGGCCTCCCTTCTGGTCACTCATTGGTCCCTTTTGACCTCCCTTGCGGTCACTCCTCGGTCCCTTTTGGCCTGTCTTGTAGTCACTCATTGGTCCCTTTTGGCCTCCCTTGTAGTCACTAATAGGTCCCTTTTGGCCTCCCTTGTAGTCACACATTGGTCCCTTTTGACCTCCCTTGTGGTCACTCATTAGTCCCTTTTGGCCTCCCTTGTAGTCACTCATTGGTCCCTTTTGGCCTCCCTTGTAGTCACTCATTTGTCCCTTTTGGCCTCCCTTCTGGTCACTCATTGGTCCCTTTTGACCTCCCTTGCGGTCACTCCTCGGTCCCTTTTGGCCTGTCTTGTAGTCACTCATTGGTCCCTTTTGGCCTCCCTTGTAGTCACTAATAGGTCCCTTTTGGCCTCCCTTGTAGTCACTCATTGGTCCCTTTTGACCTCCCTTGTGGTCACTCATTGGTCCCTTTTGGCCTCCCTTGTAGTCACTCATTGGTCCCTTTTGGCCTCCCTTGTAGTCACTCATTGGTCCCTTTTGGCCTCCCTTGTGGTCCATCGTTGGTCCCTTTTGGCCTAGCTTGTGACCCATCGTTGGTCCCTTTTAGCCTGGTATGTGACCCCTCATTGGTCCACCAGACGCTCCACGGGACGTGGATTCCCAGCAGTTGTCCGTGCACGTTTCGTCTTCCTCATCACACTCGATGCAGGCAGGACGGTCCGTCATGTTATCATCGCACTCGTCTCCCTCGCAGTCGTCCATACGCTCTTCTTGTTTTTCTTCGCCTTCCTTATATTCACCTGCAGATGTACGGAAAACATTGCATCAGTTGTTTGCGTTAAACAAGAATGTCGGTTTTTTAACGTGTTCTCAGGCCAGGTAATATTCACTTCAAGTCCTTAAAGTGATATTTTGTTAGAATAGAAAACGTGCGTTCTTCAGTTGCTCTCCTTGTCTATATCTACGGATAACGCTTATTACTGTATGAATATTAACATAAACAGTTTAAAATGCAAGGCTAGTACAACGGAAATTAATGGCAGGTTAAATGGCCAATATTTCGACTAGTAGAACTAGTCTTCTACAGGGCCGGCGTTGGAGTGAAAATAATATACAACGGCTCTTAAATTTGAATATAGATAACAAGTACATGATTGGCTAATATGACTAATATAAGATTACATGAAAAATAAAAATATAAAAATGTTAAAATGTTACAAGTTAATTGGGGGAGGTGGGGAGGTACAAATATTAATTACAATTAGTATTATCTACACATGCATAATCAGTTTGAATTGGTCAAGAAGAAGAGTAGCTCCCCAAGAGAAAATGATCTAAGAGAACAGAACTCATTGCCCCATGATAATTATTTTCAATCTAATATTAGCTTGAGCCATTCCGTGAAGGTTATTTGCATTTCCGCTGCCGGCTCCCATGACAGCACGGTATCTATTCTGCATAGATCAGATATCATATGTCATATAGCTCTCATCATTGCTGGAGGTATTTTGCTATACAGCGAAGGGAAATCACGTGTTGCATGAGATGCTGTTAAAATAAACAAATCCGCCAACTCTAAAATAACATGACTTCATTTAAACTGATCAATCAGGTGACGGCATTAAATGCCCACCAAAATGCTGTGCGCCCCGTGATCACTTTCTGTGCTGAATTTCGTGTAACACGAAATTCACGCTTGAATCAGATCTTGAATCAGATCACGCGTATGATCAATGGAGCATTTCAAAACAAAAACAAACGACCGCAACGTCTTTTGGGTGAAAGTGGGCCTTTAAAATAACCATGCCACCCCAAGCAGTATGACATCGAGCTTACAATAGATTTAAAATAATTTTCAGTGGAAGAGATACATACCATAGATAATCCTAACACCAAATCTAAACCTACTACAGCCACCGAACATTTTCTCTCCTCTCCTAATCACACTGCTAATGACATGCAACTAATCCCCATTGAAAAAATTTTCTCTAACCGAGACTCACAGTCTTCCAGACGATGTAGTGCAAGCATCGACCTTGGCCTCCTTTAAACAGAGTCTTGATTACTAGACATGACCATTCCTTTCCTATATTTATTGATTTGTTATTAATTAAGTTTTACTGTTATTGTTGTAAATGTATATAGTTTAACGCTTGCGAAAATCTTCAGAAGTGAAGGAGGCAAGTTTAATGGGAGAAGAAGAAAATAACTAAATGAACTGAGGAAAAAATCCGACAGTAGTACGTTTTACAGAACAATTCGATGTCGACGTTCCAACATTTTTACTTTTAAATTTGTCTGTAGATTGGCCATGTCTGCGAGAAAACTTCCGGTATCTGGCGTGCAATTGTCAGTAAAAAGACGCTTGTTATCAGGGGTTCTATTCTGGGAATATCTGGATTATATAGGTTACTGACAGATGTGTTGATTGATTTCAAGCAAAGAACCGAAGAAGTACAATTTTGTAATCCTTCTATGTACCATCTCGAGTTGGATTGTTACGCAATTTATGTCAATTCCTGCATCGAGCGCGATATGAAAGGAATACAATTACAAGCCGTGCAAAAAAAAAAAATACTGGCAAATAACTTTTATCACAGAAACGTTTATATAATTCTTTTGTACACAAAAAAAGAGAAAGGAGAACTCGTACTCTTGGTATTTACACTCGTTCAAAATATTTGTTGTAAGGCCTAAAAAAACCTAACGTGATACTTGATTTGAACAGCATAATATGGTCTCTAAGCAAGTACAATTTTGTCCCATCGGATTGTTAAATCTTAAACGTTTTTCACCAAATCCCAGCCCACTTATAACTAGTATCCTTTTGCAAACATGGCCGTGTTTTCATGAATGATTTTTAAGTCCCTAAGTGAGTGACAGCCGAAATCTCGTGAAAACAATTGGTGGCCAATTGGCTGAACTACAATGAAAAAACTTTAACATGCAAGGCTGATCAGACAGCAAATTCGTTCGATTTCTTTTAATAAGATTTGCACAACAATAAAATTGTCAATAAAAATAGGTGACATTTAACCTTTAATTAGTAAAATAAAGAATAAAAGTTAATTTGGGGTGGAAAAGGACTAATTACTAACAGTTTTTATTATTCGACATAGCATTCTAGAGTGCAAATATGACACGTTATAACATTTTTCTGACCGCGCGCTTAGAAAAATACTTTAAAAAACGTAGATTTAGGAGGAGATGACTGTCGTATAATAAACAATCTATTTAGCGAAAAGTTGTGTCGATACGGGTGGGCATTATAAGATCTATATATTTGTCTGGACACATTCCACGGATCCAAACGTCTGAAACGTTAGAACCACCCATGCACTGAACAGACTTGATGCTAAGAGAAGCATAAGTGTACACGAAGGATAAACAGTACTGGCACTAGTGTTAGTAGTTGCAAGCCATTTTAAGTTTTTTTTTATTGCCACCAAACATTATTAACCCTGTAACTCCCAAAAGTGCCAAAAACCGAAATTAAGAAAAACACTCAAATTTCATATTAAAAATTAAAATATTGAAGTAATATATCAAACATTCGACACAGTGTTTTATCAGATTTCCAAACACCGCGAAGTGGGTTAAAAAACGAGGCGCAGTCGAGTTTTTTTTAACCCACTTCAAGGTGTTTGGAAATCTAATGAAATACTGTGTCGAATGTTTGATATTACTTCTCAAACAAAATGATTTTAGAAGGAGAAATTAAGGATGAAAATATGAGAAGTGTTTCAACTGATTTCCAAACACTCATTTAACATTAATTTCCTTTGTATTTTCGTCATGAATTATTAATGAGTTTGAGAAAAACTAATAATACCATGCAAAAGTACTGGCGAAGAGGTTTCATTTGAATGGTTACACCATTCAAGTTAGAACTCTACTACATGTTTCCACAATTGACTCTGGGATGAAGGGGTTTAAAAAACATGAAATATTTATAAGTTTTCCTTCACTCTGAACAGACTGCATGTACATTTTGCGCATAACACAAACGTTTTTTAAGCTTCTTTTAAGCGATTCCACTATATTTTTTTCTCTCTCCTTGTTTACTTTTCGTCTTACTTTGTTTGGTGTTTTGTTGCCTTTTTAATCCCCTTTTCTTCTGCTGGAAAAAGTTTTCAATTCGGTGTTAAGAAAACCATGCAGGATGTTTCTTTCAATCCTCTAAATGTAAGTCCCAATAGTTACCGTCATCAAGTTTCTCCTTGTAAGAGAGGTCATGAGAATTAAGGACATGATCACCCAAGATGAATTCTTTTGATATTTTATAAAACTCCTCCCCACTTATTCTATAAGAAATGTATGGGGATAAGAAAGAAGAATTTGTATAGAAAAAAATTGAAAAAATTAAAGTTGGCCGGTAAAAACCTTTAAACCTTCGAAAGTTTAGACCAACTACAATTAGACCAACTACAATTTCCTACATACCTTTACATATCGCGCACAAAGAATTTGGATTGGTGATATTCGGGTTGTGTTTATGACCCTTTACACCAGGAACGCAGCTCTCTTTGAAGAACTCTCCCGCGCTCAAGTACACGTTTCCGACTTTCGGGACGACGCCCGCGTGGATGAGAGAACACATCGGAGACTTGAACGTAGCTGTGTTGTCCACTCCCGATTGACATGATTTTCGCTGACTCATGTCTTGATACCGGTTGATATTTGTGTTCGTCTTCTTCACCAGGGCGATGGAGTAATGCTTGATGCGACCATTCTCGTCTTCGAATTTGGAAAATGTCGAATCGAAATACGGACAGGATATTTCAGACATGATTGGAACCAAATCGTACATCTTTCCTGCCTTGTAGATCTCCTCCCCTTCAACTGTCATAATGTCTGCGACGCCATGGTTGATTCTCCGCATGCATTCCTCTTTAGTATCTTTCGTCATGCAGGACCATGACAGGTGCGGATTCACCATGTAGTTGAATTCCGTCTTCATTCTTTCGCACTTTTCCATCTCACATGGGTTGGTGACGCACCAACGGACGTAAGGTCCGAATGGTGTTGCCTGGCGTTCTCCCATTGAACGTCTCCCTGTTTTTCTTCCCGAGAAGGAGCCTTCACTTTCCAGTCTTCAAAATTCCAGTTCTCGACTGGTTGATGTGCACATTTTCCTGGTCGGCGCTTCTCAAATATATCTGTAGATAGATCAACAAAAATGTTAGTCTCTCAGTAGGAAAAGTTCATCATCACACTCCAGCAAGGTCAGTGGACTAATACTGACTTTTCGACGAACTCAAGATTCACACAATTAGTGCTCAGTACCGGAGAAAATTCTGCAGATAATAGATTTATCAGAGACTCTTCTTCCAATTTTTTTTTTGCCTGATCGTGAGGCATGGATTAAACACCCAGAGGTCCACAATTTAACCCAAAAGAGAAATACGTGCAAAAATGGTAAAAAATTGGTCGTGCCGAGTTGTGATTAAGCTTGATAGTTAACTTCTGTTTGAAATAATGGTCATCCAAATTGAAAAGATAAAATGTGCAACAGTTGCATAAATATCATTACTTGGGAATCCATCGACCAGGGCAAAGACAACGAATAGCAATTAAAGCTACAAGCGCTTTCATGTTGCAAGGTCTGCATCCAGTAAAGTGCTGAAGAGAATAGATCAGGTGAAATTCAATTTGTAGGCCCTGATGATCAATTGAATATGTCAGGATATTCATGTCAATCGTCATTGTATCACATACGCTAGCAATTTCCTGCTATTGTTTTTGGTTATCATCACGCCGAGAAGTGAGAGCATAGGAACAATAGAACATGGACGGGACTCATAGATGGACTATTGTATCGGGCTACCTTGGCCTTGGCTCATTGTACTTTTCGATCTTTTTTTTAACTATCTTTGGATCAACTTTCTTCGACAGTTAAAGGGAGAAAATCGCTAAAGGGACAGTGTCCCGGCTGATGTATGGCCAGGAGCTTGCTTTAAGCTTGCATTATTATCTTGAAATGAGAAGAAAAAAAATCGCCAAAAGTGTTGAAGCAAAATAAATATTAAGGGTACTCCAGGAACCTGGGCTCCTGGGGTACTCTCAAACTTCGAGCGACAAAAATTCCAAACAAAAATTTCTTCGACCCAAAATAAAGTTTATTGTTGAATAAGCAACATTTAAAAATCTCAAATGACGCAAGGTTAATTAAGAAAATGAATTTTTAAAATACCAAGGGTATGGGAGTCAGGCTGTAAAATAAAATGGCGACCAAAAACTAAATTCAGCACTCACACACCAAACTACAGGCTCAATCCTCTAACCTTATTTACACTAAAAGCATGAAACCAGTTTTAATCATAACTGTACCTTTCGTATCTCTCCATTTACCACAAAAATGTTACACCTAGAGTCTCCTTATCTTCTGGACTGCAACAGAAAGGACCGACAGTTCTGCGGATGTGACTGGCTTTAAATTCAAAAGTCGTACTCGTACTCAATCTCGTACTCGTACTCAAATCTAAAGCTCCCTAATAACGACAGCTTCTACAACAACTTTATCAATCAATCAATCAACTTTATTTTCATCACACAAAACAAATGATTATATATTTTTATATATGATTCTGGTAATACAGGTGATGAGGGAGTCTATGGAAAAGCAAGGAATGCTTGAGATTATAGATCCCTTAGGTCAACTGCAACAAAGCTATATTGACATTATAGTCATTGACAATTTCTTATTTCTTATTTAATCACTATTCTCTAAATAATTAATATACAATTAACAAAAAAAATTAAAAAATTATACAACAACAACAATTATACGATAAGTATGTTACTAATCACATAAAGCTGAAAATTTATGGCCGACTAACAATGCGATATCATAAACATTGATAAATATACAGTGTTCTGTGACCTTGTAACAGTTCTTCAGCTGCCAAAACGCAATAACTTTTGACTTGTAATTTTAGATCGTAGTAGTCAATCGAGTGCATCATTTGGCACATTTATCGTTCAATGTCTCTATCTTAAACAGAACAACCATAAAATGGTTAATGGTTTTTCCATTTTTTTTTAATGGTTAATGGTTAACAGAACAACCATAAAATGGTTAATGGTTTTTCCTCCTAAAATGTTCTGCAATTGGTATAGGATTTAATGGAGCCGAAACCAATTGTGGAATTGCACACATTTTAGGCATCCTACTGATGAACAGTTACGAAATTCAGATATGTTCAGAAGCCACATTTATTTAAAGTCTGTCCCGTTTGAATATCATCTAAGCGCTTGATTTCTTTAAATAATAGGAACAAAATAAGATATGCTGCTCTGGTACAGCTCGCGAGATCACTATATATTTCCTTTCCATGGCTTGGTAGCGAAGGTAGTTAATTAGATTTAATCTGAGCTGTTTCCAGTATACAGTCCATTAACGAAACTCTAGCTTCCATAAAAATTATACTGAGTAATAATTCCAAAACCTTCCTATAAATAAGTAATACAAAGTAAAAACTAACCATCCTCGACGTCGATAAAATCGATAACATTTAAGACCCAGACCTGTTGTGAGTATCAATTTTTATCGATTGATCGATAAAATCGATAACGTTTAAGACCCAGACCTGTTGTGAGTATCAATTTTTATCGATTGATCGATAAAATCGATAACGTTTAAGACCCAGACCTGTTGTGAGTATCAATTTTTATCGATTGATCGATAAAATCGATAACGTTTAATTTAAATTTAATTGTTATCGATTTATCGAACGGTTATCCGATTTCGATTTTTATCGATTGCCCACGATATAATAAATAAATCATCAATGTAAAACAATGGGGTGTATATACTCTAATATCGAGGGAGGATATGACATTAAAGACTGAACGTCCCTCATATGATTTGGCTCCCAAGAATACCCTGCCGGGATGTACACTAAGAGTTGGAGATAAACGCACGTTTTCTCTTAAGGCCCGTTTACACATACGATTTTTGACGCGATTTTTGTCGCGCTCTTCATTGCAACTGTTGTCGCAAGTAAAACTAGCGGCGATTTCCTGTGCGATTCGGGTGCGATATTTGCTTTGATTTGCTGTGATTTCCCAAACCTCTGCGACATCGCGCGACAAATCGCGCCAAAATCGTACTGAATTCGCCGCCCGTTTACACGTGCGATTTGAAGATGCAACTTGCGCGCGACAAGTGCGTCAAAAATTGCACAAAAAATCGCCTGTGTAAACGGACCTTTAGTGCCTCTTAATTAGAGCTCAAAATAAAGCTTGTCAATTCAAATAAGTACTCTGGAGTAGTATTTTTCTCCCTTACGGTACGTTGCTGATTTTACAAACTTCAGTTATACAGTCGACAAAGACACCGCCGGAACCATAAAATGTGCCCGTAGAAGAGAATATATAAGCTGGGAAAGCGGGTGTCCGTAAAGCGTTGTTCGACTGTACTTAAACATTGGTTCTCCCTATAGATAAGCGGTTGAACAACTTAAGATACTTCGTAAGTAATCAGATAGCAAGGATAACACTGTTCGTCATTAAAGATGACAAAAATTGTTGGTTCATCTACACTATCAACGCAGGAATCATACAGATCACTGGCAGGGTTGCTGGAATCTTTCAGCGGAGGTCGACGAAGCGATGCATTCCCGAGCTTGTACTCGCCTGTTAGCACTCGAGCTACAAACATGAACCTGGTCTCTCCACTGCTGAAATTGTTGCTGTATGAAGCCTTTACGGCGAAATAACTTCCTTCCCCGTATTTTGTCCCATTTTTACCATGAAGCCTGTGGTCAAAGTTTTGTTTGCAGATTGCATTAATAACTTCCGAAGTGGTGCCATGGAAGAGTTGTTTCTCGATTTTATGGTAGCTGAAGGCTTTGAGTTTCTTTTTCATTTGGTCTCGTTTCCTAAAAGTGGAGAGAGAGAAACTGAACGTAACTACAGCTAACAGGAATTTAATTAGGCTCGATTACCAGCCGCTTTTCAGGAAAATGAGCCCGAGAGAGCGGCGGAAATCGAGCCTAGAATTTAATTTGACTCATCAACATAGAACAATGCCATGCCTTGCCTGATAAAAAGAAATTATATTCTGAAACGAACTAGCCGAGTAATTTATTTATTTTCTTCGTGCTTGACAATCCCACTATAACAGCCGAAGCTCTCTGAGCGAACACTTTCGCAAGAAGACAGCTCTACTTACAGCCGCCTTGATAAAATCTTGTGTTATGAAGTGTTTTACCAACTCTATATTTGCACATTCCCGTATATTAATAAAGCGGCCGCGAGGGCACTTTCGAGCGGAACTAGTTGTATTTTTCGTTGTTTCTAAGCTCCCGTAAGAGGACACCTCAAAGTAACAATCCTGTTCGCTTCAATTTTATTTTAATCACTGAACTTAACATAGCCTGCGAATACAGCCGCCTCTTATCGCTCCCCTCCGCTAGGGGAGCAATAAGAGGCGGCTGTTTTCGCAGGGTAAACTTCATCCCGCTGTACTTAGTTCTATAATCCCGAAAGGCCAGTCCTAGCAATAATACAGTTCTTTTTGGCCACGATCGACATTGCATAAGACAATGAACATGATGGGACTTTTTGCATACTTTTTATGGCGAGCGTGAAAAGTTCCAGTAAGAGCCCAGTTAAAGTTGTGGACAGTAATTCTACCTCCCAGCTTGCAATACCCTGACCGGGTGCCAGAGGTTTTTCTTGCGCTCTTTTCTTGCGGGGGGGGGGGGGGGGGGGGGGGGGGGGGGGGGGGTGGGGGGCAGGGTACTTAACAAAGTTTTGAACATACATACATATAACTTTATTTAAACTCGGTAAAATCATTCAGTATATAAAAAGTGACAATTATATCATTAAAAATATATATACACTTCACTTACTGTTTTACAAGGTTGCCGAGTGGGAAACCGATGATTGAAATAGTCGGTTTATTTCCCTTTTAACGGGGATGGAACGGGGATGGAACGGGGATGCGGGGATGCTCCGCCCCGAGGTCCAAACTCTTACGCTTTCATAAACCGTTTTTGACAGAAAAGGTAACCTTTTCATATACCTAGTTGAATTCCATCCTGATACATGAAAAAGGAAAAATAAAGGAAGCGTTTTTGGCTAACATTTGAGCAACATTTACTCACTTTTCACTTCAGTATAAACATTAAAATACTTTAATAGACGAATTAGCCGTTCCGTGCGACCTAAATGGCAGTTTTTCCTACTCTTTTCTTTACTTCAATTCGTGAAATCCCTACCCTTTTATATACCTCCAGTCTCGAAAAGGTACCCCTTTCGGGCGGAGCATCCCCGTATCGCCCATTATAGGGAGTAATCCCCGGTCAGTGGCTTCGCCGCTCATTGTCGCCCTTCCTCCGAAAGCATACTGCGAGAGAAACTCTTACGGCGGCCCCACTGCACGAAATATTGGATTTGCTATACCTTTGACTTTCATCAAAGGTGTGGTCAAATGTGGCATCGACTTTGACATCACCTTTGACGTGCGTCAAAGGTGATGTCAAATGTATAACGGCTTTGCATATACATTTGAGATGGGACAAAGGCGAAGTCAAATACGACAACGTGTTTGACTTCACCTTTGACGTGCGCCAAAAGTGAAGTCAAAGATATGACAGCTTTGATATTCTTTTGATACCTGTCAAAGGCGAGGTCAAATGTGGAAACAACTTTGACTTCGCCTTTGACGCGCGTCACAGGTGATGCCAAATATATAACGGCTTTGCATATACCTTTGAGACGGGACAAAGGCGAGGTCAAATACGACGACGTGTTTGACTTCACCTTTGATGCAAGTTAAAGGTGAAGTCAAAGATATGACAGCTTTGATATTCTTTTGGCCCCCAGTCAAAGGCGAAGTCAAATATGTAAACAACTTTGACTTCGCCTTTGACACGCGTCAAAGGTACAGTCAAAGATATGACGGCTTTGGTATTCGTTTCTTTTGACATTTGTCAAAGGTGAGGACAAACATACTAAGAACTTTGACTTCACCTGTGACGGGCTTCAAAGATGAAGTGAAAGATATGACGGCTTTGCTTTTGTTTTGAACATCTTGTCACGTTTACTTACGATTAACTGACCAAAATGGCCGTCCCGAGCGGCCGGACGATAGACTGGAGCCGAGGCAGCCAGTTTCCCGCGCTTTCCGCCGGTTGCCATTTCTCTTTGACCAATCACAACCAAGATACATCTGACGCGTACAGAGTGAGTCGAAGAGAAAAAAATATTTTGTTTTTCCTTTGTTCAGAAGATCGTTTGGATAATAATCTTTCCACCTTTCTTTAACCCAAACTTCACTTAAGATTAAAAGGTAAGTCTCTTTTTGACATTTAAAAAATTAAATTAAGCCTTAAATAAGATCTAAGAGTTCTCAAGCGTTCCAACACGGATATTTGCTTTCTCAGACTTCTATTAAACTTGCCGGTAAACAAACAGAATGAACTTTATTTAAGCTTATTTCCAGCTAATCCTTTTTGTATGTAAAATGTTAGCTTTTGATGCTTGTTTATGAAATACAAGGTCACCAAACGAGGCTATTTAGTGAACTTTTTATATTAATGACAAACCCTGGATATCCGTTTTATTCATCATTAATTTTATCTGTCATTTGCGACTGAAAATGGCGGAATACCAGTTTGTAGAAAACCGAATTGTTTGTTCATAATACTTAAGCTTAAAATTGCACTTCAACATCGCATATTTCATTTGTGATACACAATCTTGCTACAGGGAATGTTGAAGTTTTTGCTGCATAGAACATTGAGCTCCATGTTTAAAAACTAATTCATATGTTTTGGGTGCATCACATTGAACTTGATAGAGTCTAAATAATGGTCGCAGGCATCATGCTTACAATTTACAATTTACAACCTACAATTTTTTTCTTTACAAGTGGTGAGTTCTTCTGTTCTACTTTTAGTTTTACATTTGGGTGAAATTAATATTAATTTCTAACAAAGATACATTTTACTGTTCCAACAGTATAAACTAATAACATTTTCAGATCAGATGCCCAATAAAGACAGTTTATTAAAAAGTCACGTTATTATATTATTTGATTTTCCAGCAACCTCCCATTAAATTGGACCCTGTGCTTTGTTTCAAATCTTGTTTTTTCTTTTTGCAAGCACAATGTTATAATTGCCTTAGTATGTTTATTTGAAAGTAATTAATTTTATGTGTAAACAGGCATGAAAATTTGAAGAGCAAAGATGTCTTGCTGGGCTGTTGCCAAGTCAGCTTGCCGTTGGCAGCTACACGTGTCTGGTTATTCAATCAAAGAATGCGATGATCAGAAGACCAAAGAAGTAAATATTTCTCTATAACTTTCAAGAGTGTAAAGAGCCACTGAACAGATCATGCTTAACTTAAGACACTTTTCAGGTTCCATTAGAACGAGTGAACATATTAGCCACCCTTTCGGTCCCAAGAATGCTTGATTATTTTTAAAGCAGCAGTTAACGAAAATCATTACGAAAAAATCAGTTAATTTATTAATACTTAAAAAATTAAAATTAATGAAAAATGATTAAAACAAATATACAGGTAAAGGAAATGATGTAAGTTAAGAGAATCGCTTGTCATACTTCCACATTCAAAAAATAATTCAAGCTTCAAGAAATGAATGGACGTACAGTATCGCATCGAGCATACGTAAACAATCATGTGAAAACACGACCTTTATATTTTGGTATAAAACATGCCATGATTGTTCAAACAAATGTGTGACTTAGCCTGTTCATAATCTGAGAACTTTAATTTGCATTCAAAGTGATCATAACTTAAGTTTGAAAGAAAAGACAAAAAGGGGGCTGTAAATTCATGGATAACATTTTCAGGGCACAAACAACTTCAACTGACATTGCAATTAAAATGCATGCCTGCGTGTTTGCCGAACTCATTTCCGATCTAGAGTCAGGTGAGATTAGGTTCACCTAATGCATAAATTATGTTACAGTCACACCACACTTGAAACCTACTTCACAGTCATGTTTTCATATCACATATGGTCTTGAAAAGATGCAACAAACAGTATATTGTCTTTTCTTCAACTAACTATGATGCATGTGTAATTTTGTAATGATAACAAGTGGGCAGATGACAAAATGTGTTGTCGTCTCAGTGAAATTCATCTCCTGTAAAAAATTCTTGTCATGGAAAACATTATTTCATTTCAGCACCTGAAATATGATCTTATGTATTGATTTCGTGAAAGCCGAAATTTGACACTGAAAATCCACAAAAAAATACTTGAATTTTACTATAAACGTTCATATAATAGTTAATTAATTTTTAAACTTTTTAAACATAGCTGTGGCTCATAACTTGTTATATGTATGACTGATATACATGGCAGTACAGTTAATTGGCAGGGATGAGTTATTGTTGGCTTTCGATTGCCGTCAGCAACCATGTAGCAATTAAGGAGGCTCGTACCCATTTCTCAAGTCCACACCCTTTCAATTTTAATGGGCCATATCTTTTGTTGTTGCGCATAAAAAGACAAGCCACTTTGCATGCAAATACACAATACACTGAACTTTATGTGAGTATAGGATTTGTTTACATCGGTGCTTCCATGGCAACAGAATGGTGATCCTCCGAAATTCACAAAATGCGGAGTTTCTCTAGATCGGGAGAAGTTTTTGTAAAACCCGCTACTGGACTAATTGATTGGACCATGGGCTTCAACTGGACAAAGTTTAAAAGAAATGTATGAGAGCGTTTTTGAAATTTTGGGGGATGAAGTTTTGGGGATTGTAAATACAGTGAAAAACATACTATCGACCTTATTGGCTAATATTATCTAAAGAAAACGATGCGCGATGGGAATGCAGTTTCGTCTCAAAATAGTTTGGCTCCATTTGAAATAGTGTGGGAAAAAGTGAGGGGGTTGCTTTGGCCGATTGCGAGAAAGAAGGATTTGATTAGCGTACGTTCAGCTGCTCATTGTTGCCATTTTTACTCGTGGCGAAGCACACGAGTTGTAAATCCGGCTTTGACTTTTCTTGTTTTTTTTTTTGTGTCACATTAGCGCATGCAAATTTATGCATGCATATTTTAGTTTATGTCGACGACTATATGGCCTTCAGCCATGAAATACATACCGCAGAATTTCTCCGTGTGTTGACAGTGACAAGCAAAGTTAAGAACTACAGCGTACAATTGCACGTTTTCAAGCCGACAATGCAAGGCGTTCATGGATGGATAGGACCGTTTGATATTATTCCAGTGGGATTTTTGTTCCGGCAAGTTTTGATGCGTGTCTACCTTAAAATAATAAAATTTAGATCTTATCGACTAAGTGTTCTTCGATAGCGCAGTGGATACATGTTTTGGCTTAGCCCCGGACGGCCCGAGTTCAAGTCACGCTCGAGACTTCTTTTTTTCTTTTTTTTTTTGTCCTGTTTTTTTTTTCTTCGGATTGGACATTATGAAAGTGATGTTCTGTTTTTTTTCCCGTTCGTCAAAAATCCTTACATTTAATTTTTTTTTTTAAAATATCGAACCGTGTCAGTGTGGAAACGTAAGCTTACGGCAATGTTGCGTTACGCGTTCGCATTTCTTCTACACGGGTTGTCTCTTAGGAGCCTTTGATTAGACATAATTTTAAGCTTCTGTTTCTCCGTAAAAGCACTCAAAACACTCGGGAAACAATGCTGCAATAATTTAAAAACGCCACGAGTTCAAGCTGTGTACAGCTTCTTGTTGTATGTAATTTGGTCTACGCCTACAAATGTGATGATAATTTGGAAACAGCGAGATAATTTTTTTTTAATTGACAATCTGGAAATTAATTATCAATTTATATGGCCTTCAAGTTTTAAGGGTATTGAAGACATGCAAGGCAATAAAATAGGGCCCCCAATGTACCAATTTACTCCCGCAGATTTTGAGTTTACAAGTGAGAGTCCTCATTATTCACGAGTATTGTCTTAAAGTTTCATATGCACGTGCAAAACTTTAGCAAAAAAATTTATTTGCATCGAACAGAACGCTCGATTGCTTTCCGAAGAATTTTCCGAAACATGCTAATAACTGGCTTGCGTTACGAATAGCAATGACAACAGTACTGATGAAGACAACGTCGGAAACGTCACGTTTAATTTCATCAAGTGGGATGCAGAAATAACACGCTTTGGCAATGGTTTATGATTGTCTCACTCTGGTTATTTATTGCAATCGGCGTAGCATCTGTTACTTATTTAGATATAATATAGCGCAACGCAAAATTCTCAGCTAAAATATAAAATTGTCACACTGTTCTTGCGTGGGACATAAGAAGCACTGTTTCTGTAGTTTCGTTTATAAATTTGCAAATTGGAATATGTTCTTCTTGTCCTGCAATTTTACAGAGACCCTAGGTATGGCTGCATTACAGCGTAATTGCGCGACATCGAGTGCGTAATGTTATTATAATTCTCAAGCCAGTTATTAGCATGTTACGGAAAATTCTTCGGAAAGCAATCGAGCGTTCTGTTCGATGCAAATAAACTTTTTGCTAAAGTTTTGCACGTGCATATGGAACTTAAAACAATACTCGTGAATAATGAGGACGCTCACTTGTAAACACAAAGTCTGCATGAAAACATTGGTACATTGGAAGCCCTATTTTATTGCCTTGCATGTCTTCAATGCCCTTGAAACTTGCAGGCCATATAAACTGATGATTAATCTCGAGGTTGTCAATTTAAAAAAAAAAAAACTATCCCACGGTTTCCAAATTATCATTACATTCGTAGGCGTAGACCAAATTACATACAAAAATGGCAACAATGAGCAGCTGAACGTACGCTAATCAAATCCTTCTTTCTCGCAATCGGGCAAAGCAACCCCTTCACTTTTTCACACACCAATTAAAATGGAATCAAACTACTATGAGATGAAACTGCATTCCCATCGCGCATTGTTTTCTTTAGATATTTGCCAATTATGTCGATAGTTGTATTTACAATCCCCAAACCTTCATCCCCCAAAATTTCAAAAACGCTCTCATACATTTCTTTTAAACTTTGTCCAGTTGAAGCCCATGGTCTAATCAATTGGTCCACAAGCGGGTTTTACAAAAAATTCTCTCGATCTAGAGAAACTCCGCAACTTGTGAATTTCGGAGGATCACCATTCTGTTGCCATGGAAGCACCGATGTAAACAAATCCTATACTCCCATAAAGTTCAATGTATTGTGTGTTTGCATGCAAAGTGCTTGACCTTTTATGCGCTACAACAAAAGATATGGCCCATTAAAATTGAAAGTGTGTGGACTTGAAAAATGGGTACCAGCCTCCTTAAAGGATATAATCCTGTTGCAGGCAAGAAATTTGTAATTTCTGTAAAACCCTAAAAATCAGAATCTCTTACAGGAATAATTAACAACTATTCACCGAAGTGGAGGTGGGTAGGTGGATATTTACCGAGCCGTGAAGCGGCGAGGTAAATATCCACCACTACCCACCTACACTGAGGTGAATAGTTGTTTTAGTATATACTGAAACAGAGATAATATAAGGAAAATGATGCTTTTTAACTCATTTATTCCTGTCAACGATTACAATTTTCGCGCGCAAATTGCTGGGAGGTGAATAGCACTTGCAATTCCGAGTTTCAGTAGCCAATCAGAGCGCGCCAACAATGCTATCCACTGTTTCAGTATTTACTAATAAATATTATTTATCACTTACTTTATATCATTTTTAGGTGCAACTGCCAAAGTCAAAAATAATTCATTCCAATTAATCTTTCGTGAAATCCTTGAATTAAGTCTTTGAGATAGTTCTCTCCTAGGCTCCAACCGGCATACCTCAAAGAGCTCAAAAGCTAGTTTTCCCTCTTTGAAGTTAAACGATTTTCACACACATGTTGACCAAATGATTGAAGTTTGAAATAGTGGGTGTGGCTTGGTACTCGCCATAAGTATGCTCATGTTATGAGGAAATCCCGATAAACAGTTTTTAGAACTGCTCTCTAAAAATGCGCTTATACATAATCTTACTTTAGCTCAATGAATCTGAATTGGATACCAGATGTTAGGCTTGGATGAAAGTTTTGGAGGATGCTCTTTTTTTGCTAATCAGCGTTTCCATAGCAACGGTAAACAAATATGGCGAAAAACAGTTTTTCCTAATTATCTTTCGATTTTGGGGCTACCCGCGATAAGCGAATAAATTTGCTATAATCTACACAGTATAGCACACTAAATTGGAAAATTTCAAATAAATTAAACTATTCGATTTTGAATAAATTTAACACATGTTTTTTCATGTTTGAATTAAAAGTGGTCATTACATTTCATAGGTCTCACAAATTATCATTAAATTACTAAAGAAAGTTCCTCAGACTTAAATTATTACTCCCTGCAAATAGCTCTGACTAAATCCTCGGCAATAAAGAGATCGAGCTTTTCATTCAAATGCAGTTTTTCTTGACGTTTTCCCTCTTTTTGAACTGCACTTGAATGATAAGCTCATCTCTTTATTGCCGATGAATTAGTCAGAGCTATTTGCACGGAGTAATAATGTAAGTCTGAGTAAACTTTCTGTGATAATTTAATGATAATTTGTGAGACCTATGAATTGTTTTGACCGCTTATATTTTAAACATGAAAAAACACGTATTAAAATGTTTTAGCGATTCAAAATCAAACAGTTTAATATGTTTGAAATTTTCCCATTTAGTGTGCTACACTGTGTAGATTATAGCGCATATATTCGCTTGTCGCGGGTAGCTCCAAAATCGAAAGATATTTAGGAAAAACTGTTTTTCGCCATATTCGTTTACTGTTGCTATGGCCGGAAACGCTGATTAGCATAAACAGAGCATCATCCTAAACTTTCATCTTAGCCTAACAGCTGATATCACATTCAGATTCATTGAGCTAAAGTAAGATTATGTATAAGCCCATTCAAAAAGGGAAGTGTGACCCCCCCCCCCCCCCAAAAAAAAAAAAAAAAAAAAACTACTTGGAGTCACCTTAAGAAAATTATTTTGAATTAATTCGCTGATCACACGTGTGAGCGTTAGAAAAAGAGAAATTTCTTAGCCTTGCAATATAAACAAATAATCCAAGCGGCTCGTGATATTTTGGGACAATTTTAAAATATTACTCGAGGTATTTATCCCCCAAATACCCCTTGAAATCATTGTATTACCTTTACTAATTTGCTTCTTATTAGTACTACTGCATGATAATTTTGTGACACATTTGTACACTATTGCAGTTAAGGCCTCATTAATTAATTTTTAATTCAACCATGTATTTTCTGATACTATTTGAAACAGTTTTATGGCACTTTTAATTTAGTACAGAGTGTATTCTGCTTTTGACATCATTAAAATTGAATTTTTAAAACAGTCATCATGGCCTGTATATTTATCATAATGAATATTGCTGACGAAACACCAGTATTTTTTAATGATTTAATTTAAATTTCTAAAAGTGGTCAAGATATTTGACACACTTTTCACACCAATCGTAGACAATGTGATTACGCCTTGGACAAACCTTTGATAGTGGACAAAATAAAAGCGAATTGAATATCACATTTAACTTGCGTCAAAGGCATATGTCAAATATGTGGTAAAGATGGCCCTCGTCACCTTTACAACTATATAAAGGCGGGATCAAAGATGGCCTTTGACGAGTGTCAAATGCAAAGACGATTCACTTTTGACAAGCCTTTGACACAAGTCTCAGACGTATTTGACTACATCTTTGATCAGCCTTTGACACGCGTCGCAGACGGATTTGACTACACATTTGGTCAACCTTTGGCACGCGTCGCAGACGGATTTGACCAAGCACCTTTGTTCAACCTTTGACACGCGTCACAGACGGATTTGACGACACGCCTTTGATCTACCTTTGTCACAAATCACAGACGAATTTGACTAAACCTTTGACAAACCTTTGATAATGGACAAAGGTGAATCAAATGTAATCTTTGATGCGCGTCAAAGGTATATGTCAAAGATGTGGTAAAGACGGCCTTTACCACCTTTACCACTATGTCAAAGGCGAAATCAAAGATGATCTTTGACGCGCGTCACAGGTGTGGAAAGATGTAGCAAAGGAGGTCTTTGATACGCCTTTGACCACACATTTGATCGTCCGCAAAGGCGATTTTTCGTGCAGTACGGAAGCTTCGAAAGATAAAAGGGCCATGAATTACTATTTTTGTAGGATGAAGTGACGAGGAGAATTGCCATTTTCTCAACAGTAAAATTAACGACATGCTGGTCACTGTATGCAGATAGCCTTTTCTGTTTTAACCAGCTATTTGCAAATGCAAATTTATTCATTCAAAACAATGTGTTGTCTGAGGAAAAACGCCAGTGTTAAAATCAAATCTGGTATCTTTTTGTATCAGTCAATTACAAGCATGATTATTACCCCCGGGCATTTGACTCAACGTCGTCTCCAATGCACATAGTAGGTAATATGACGACCAAACCTTTTTCGAAAAAGTCACAGGCCCGGAAATTTGCCCGGGGAGGAATGGTCGCTTTTAGAATTGATTGACACATGATGGACATTCTAATTCAGATTCAGACCAATGTTCCTCTTAGCCTGCAAATCAGTCGTATTTGGCGGGGCGAACGAGCGCTGAGGGTAACCGCGGACTGAGATGAATCAAAAGACAAGACCAAGGGTATGGGAGTCAGGCTGTAAAATCAAAATGGCGACCAAAAACTAAATTCAGCACTCACACACCAAACTGCAGGCTCAATCCTCTAACCTTATTTACACTAAAAGCGTGAAACCAGTTTTAATCATAACTGTACCTTTCGTATCTCTCAAGTAGGAAATCATTCTTGATTTTCTCGACCATCGTTATTTGCGCCTTGCGAAACGGAATTGTCCCATGAAACAGCGTCCTGACAGCTTGGAATTCTTTATTGTCAAATGCCAAAGGAATTCGTTTGAAATCAGCATCTTGTCTGCTAACATTACGTCGGAAGGTCGTCCATTTGATTATGGATGACATTAAGTTACTAAGGCTTGACGAAACACAAGAAAACAGAAACAAATAAAAATTGCGATATCGTCAAATTACTAGATGGAATCCTTAAAAGTCCAGTCCCGCATGCACTTGAGATTTGTCTTTGATTTGAAAGAGAACACCGAAATCATTAACTGTGCGTATCCTGTCTCGATAGCGAGATAATTTTTCCCAAGAGAAAATGAGGTAAGAAAACATATATCTGTGCTCCATGATAATTATTCTAAAGATATTATAATTAGTTTGCGACACTGATATGAAGGTTATTTCCATCATCGCGTGTGACAAATCAGGTCAATCAGGTATCAATAATTCAAAATAGGTATCGTCCTTAATACTTCGAACCTTCCATGAACAAAAATTCTACAAAACTTTCTTCTACCAAAATAAAGTGTAATCGCTCTGTGGTAGTAGCCAACTCGAAAGCTTGGCTCCTTTGGCTGCTACACACTTTTTCCTTTGTTATGTTTAATTCAATGTATAGTTAGCTCTGTTCTTCTTTTTTTTTTTCTTATTGTTGTTGTATTGTAATTGAATAAGTGTGAATAATAAACTTGAACTTGAACTTGAACTTGTTTAAGTAAATCGGCGCAAGTCACGTAGCAGCGACAAAAACTTGTGTAGTACACACTGAGGGACATGTAGCAGGGACGTGTAGCGGGGACATGTAGCTGGGACAAAATGCTAGCGTTTGCACACACATGCAGCGACACGTTCCCTCGTGTAAACTGTTACTATCATAATTGTGCATCACCAATTTTGGGGACATTATGTCCCCGCGACGTGTTCCATGAAGTTCAATAAGTTGAACTCCGTGAGACATGTCGGGGGGACAAAATGTTCCCAAAATTTGTGATGCACAATTATGATAGTATCAGTTCACGCGAGGGGACGTATTAAGAGTCTCCAAAATTATACTCTTGGTGTCAAAAAAACTTACCTTGTTTGAGAATGCAGCTCAGATTCAGCAACAAACTGCGGTCTTCTCCTGACGCATCTTTTAGTAGAGTAACGTGGATCCATATTCCTTTGATACATCGACTTCTCATAGAATGTGATCATGTAATTGAATTTGTCTACGTGGAAGAAGTACACTTGCTCTTCACTGAGATAAGCGGTCTCTATGTTTTCTTGCGTTACCTTAGATGAAATCTAAAAACACAGCAAAAAATGTTGTTAGCAAGGTCTTTTTCCGTCCACAACTAGGGTTCTATTTGACGTGTCATTGAGACAAAGAGTACTGTTACTTTCTCTGTAGGGCATATGCCCTGCTAAATAGAACAAAAGCAACCCTACCTCCACCCTCCCTCCCTCAACCCTGTCTAATACCTATTTCAACACCTGGGGTAAGTGTATATTATATACTACGTCCTTAAGAAACAATTGAACAAGTTTGAAAGAACTTCAGAGTTGTGCCTTTTCCTATTTGCCCAGTTCTCCTATAGGACACGCCTATGCGGAATCATGTTAGTTGTATTCAATGTTGCTAAGTTTTGGATTTGTTTTATTTAAAGCAACTATCATGATTTTCTGCAGGCGCATATCACAGAGGTTAGTGGGTATAGTCCGTTGTTTTCGTTTGCATTCATCTGTATCTGGTGATGCAATAATAAACTCGTGCGTTGTATACTTGTTTAAATATATGATTATTAATATAATATTCGAATTCAGAGAAAAAAGAGCTCACTTTCTTTCCAGCGTATTCCTTCCATACATTATCATCTTTCCAATACCAAGTCCACTTTGTAGCTAACGTTTTACCAGGCGCTTGGATGTAAGATGGCGTAGAAAGTCGGCGGAGCAAAACCTGGGTAGAACCGTATTGCATAGTCATCTGTTCGAAGTTTATTGTAACAGTGGTGTCCAGGCTTTCGCTAAAAGAATAGTAGAAGATCAAGAATTGGATTGAAGCAGTGCAAATAAAGCAAAATGAAATAACTTTCTTTTTCTGTTTGAAAGACTGATGTTGTCGATGTTCTAGACATAAGCAACGTGAAATAGAGTTTTTAAAACCAACAAAAGTCTGGAAAAAAAGAGGTCGAAATTTCAATAAAGGATTGACTAACAAGTCGTCTGCCATCTTTCCCGTCCACTATTTTGTTTCGTTCATGATTTTACACTATCATGCATTGTACAGAACTACAGCTGTTTTCTGTTCTGTTTGTAAAGAACTCCTACCTACTTGCAATTCCCATTGTCTACAAGCTTGAAAAAATGAATTGAATGTTAAAAAAATAATAATAATTGTCGAACCTGAAAACATTCTCTTTTCATTGGGTTAAAAGAAAATCGGAGATTGGGGCAAACCGAGCGTGGAATTCACTCAAATCCTACTACAAAAAGAGCCTGTTCAGAGGCTAATTTGTTTCGCACTCTGCTTTTACCGACTCTCGCTGTTACGGGCATCAAATCATGGACCCGTGAGTGTCCGTCAAAGGGGAGTTGAAAAAAGAGAGAAGGTATAACTGAGTTAGGATGACTATACCGATCTACATGTCAAACAAATGATTTTCTGATGAGTTTTGTTTTCTTGGGGGAAGGTCATGTAAGGTCCTTATCAACTGGAATCACCCACCACTTTATCTCTCATCGGAAAAATGCAACTTCAAAAAAAGTTATTTCGTTTACACCTTCTTACCTTGGCGAAGAAAGAACGAAGGACACTTCCAGATTTTTTACATCACAATAATTCTTTTCGATGCGAACATTAGCTGAAGGACTTACGTCCGTCCACTGGTCGACGTTCAACTTTCTGAACTGCCAACAGTAAGGCAATGGGCAGTGCTTGTCCTTGCAATTGCCAGCCATTGTACAGTTGCCATGAGGAGCATCGGGGCAGATTACTGTTTTTGTATCGTCGTCTGAAATGAAGAAAACAGATAGGAATTTTAGTATTGACCAACCAACATGTTGATCATTTCCTTGGTCATCCAGCAGATAGAAGGGTCAGTTGTCTCGGTAGGTTAGTCTCTCTGTCAGCCTCTCCTTCGAGCGAGCGATAGATGGATCGATGGATTGAATCGAACGAACGAGAGAACGAGAGAATGAACCATCCATGTTAATTAAACGCCTGACAGTCTGTTTTCGGCCTAATACCCTAAAAGGTACCGCGATGGCTTAAATGCAGACTTTTAACGTACCAGTAGCTTTTAACCTAGTTTTTAACCCTAGCGCTAACTTTTAACATTCATAACTTCTTAAGTATGTATTCAAACGCCATCAAATTTTGTGACTTTTCCTAAAATTTATCTGGCAACAATTTCGTATGACAATTTTTTGATCACGTGACTTGATGTTTCCATGGCAACAAGATTTTGACAGGCATGTTTTTTGACATTTGCATATTTAAAACTTTGAATGAAGAAAAACAATGTTTATTGGTATAACTTTTGTATATTTACTTAATTTAGCGTTTATTTATTGGTTTTGATTAATTTTGTGTCAATTTGGACGGTTTTTAAGAGGTTTTAAAAAATTTCAGAAATCCAAGATGGCGGATTCAAGATGACGGCCGTATAACTAATTACCTAATAACTACGTCATATGACGTCATCGTTCCATTGTGCGGACCGCAAAGGAGACAGTTTTGGACGTACTATGTACCCTCTAGGTTTCATTGTCATGTCCTTAATGTTCTTGAAGTTACGAAGGGAATGTGCCCCCCCCCTCCCCGGCTGAATAGGGTTAAGGTGTTTCGATACAGTTTTCTGAAGGTGATACCTATATTTTTCAATCGGCCTTTAAGCGGTCTTCTCCAAGTCAGATCAACGTGAAATTTTTGCTACTAACTGGTTTTAAATTGAAGTTTGGCAAGAAGTATTTTCTGGGAAAATCGATATTACCGTTCTTCAGATTTTTGCAAAAGCGATTAAAATCGAAAATTACCCAAAAATTGCACATGGAGCGATGTTAGGAAAAAAGGTAGTTCTCAAGATCGCAAAAGAGAAAGTAAACAAAACTTTGACGATGTACAAACATAACATTAAGCTGCTTTTTGACACTATCTTGAAGTAATTTCACAAAACCATTAAATCTCTTAATCAATTTATTACCAGTATACAAATAGTAAGGTTTGAAATGTTATTGCGATTTATTTGAAATCAAACATACAGAATTTTTTTTTATTCTTGCAAAATATATATGCCATATACCATTTTTTAAGATGTCTACGTGGGATTTTCAATACGAAATCTTAAACGCTACCTACGCTCAAAATTTAACTTTTACTGATTTGGAAGTTTCTTGTTTATCGTCGTCATGGTAATATCGATTTTTCCAGAAAATACATCTTGTCAAACTTCAATTCAAAACCAATTAGAAGTGAAAATTTCACGTTGATCTGACTTGGAAAAGACCTCTTAAAAGCCGATTTAAAAATGTAGATGTGGTCTCCTGAAAACTGTATCGAAACACCTTAAACTAGTTTTATTATCTAGATTATATTTTTATCACTATTGTAACTATTTAACTGAAAAGCCTCGTTGGGGAAGTGAAATAAAGTATGTATGTATAATTCTAACTGTAGTCATTTTAGATTTTAGTACCTTAAGCAGTACCAATCTACAAATTTTGCCCCCTAAAACGATTACCAACGTCATTTTTATATAGGATTACCCCCGGGTCGGTCACTTGTTTAGTTATTCGTTCGGTTGGTTATGGGCCTTTATCACGCGGCGGCCATGTTGACTCCCAGTAGAATAAAATGCTTTGTTTTCCCCTGTTTAACCTCGTTCTCAACTTTTTCACTGCGAGGTTTGGGGGGCAAACCTTTTGTTTTTATACAAAATGGCGGCGTGTGATAAAGGCCCATTCAAGCGATACTCGTTCAGTCCTTTCGTGAAATTTTATCTTCATAGGAAAATTAGTTAACTTTTTGTAATTTTATTGTACTTTATTGTAATTTTATTGCATTTTTATTGTATTTTTTTTATCATAATCCAGTTGTAATTTTTATCATGTTTTTACTGTAATTTAGCAATTAACACCGACAAGCCTTTTTGGGGAGTGTTAATAAAATTTGTATTGTATTGTGATTTGTATTGTCCTTTGATCAGTCTACAGCTATCAGTTGGTTAATCAGTCTACAAGAAACGATACTATTTCCTTTTAATGCAGTCCACGGATCATGTAAACTAGCATTTTAACTTCAGAACTTGGTCTTCGATAATCATGGTAGGTATGTATATATCATAGTTCCCTAACTAAAAATTTAAATACAGGTTAAAAAGCGGCTTAGAGGTCCCAGGATAGTCAAGGAAAAACACATGGACAACATTTGATGTGGTATGTTTGTTGCCATTTCTCATTCCCTTACTAAATCAACAATAAAGTATGTATAAAGTGCCATACAAATCCTTGGGATCTCTTCATGAGCCTGGGCTCCCTGTGGTCTGTCAGACGGTCAGTGCAGTCACGTTAGGAATTAGTCACTCAGTCAAACGATATCGATCGATTCGTCATCAATTACTTCTCGGTCGCTTGCTCAGGCAAGCCAAACAATATTACTTAGCACTTAGTTTCAAAATAAACATCTTCTGAACGAAAAATGAAGGTTACTTACCGGTTGTCGAGTCATCAGCTGCATTAGGGTGTCTAGGGTTAGTTTCGCTTTTCAACCTTTCCATTTCTTTGCGCTTATAATGACGCCAAACAAGCATTGCTAAAATGCAAGTTGCAATAATTGCAATTGATGCAATTACACCGTATAGAGTAGATTTCCAGTTGTTCCTATTATAAACAAGTTCCGCGGTTGGGAATGGTTTTACAAGGAGTGTGGTAACTCGAGCGATCCCATTTAGCGCCGCGTTGGCATTTCTGTACAGCGATGAAATGATGTAAACAGCAACTGAGCTCGACAGTGAAGCCACTACCACCAGAAACCTCGCAAAGGCACAACACACTTCAACTAGAATCTTTGAAATAAAGCAAAAACTAGACCAACTAACGTTGTAGATCCAGAACGTCCCTCGTCCGATAAACATCAGACACAGTTGTATAAGAGAACTAGATAACCTTATAATCTTCCAGTAGTAAGGTCTGAAGTGATAGACAAATTCGACTGCAAACATACTCGTCAATAACGTGGCCGCTGCCTTGATAGCAATCACCATAGCATGGCCAGCCGATGAATGGCCACTCAGGCGATTCAGTGCATCTTGAATGAACTTTCTACGCTGAAAATAGTCTCTGTGTAGTGGAACAAAGAATTCTTTAATCTTCTCGCGAGCGATGATGATCTTGAGATATAGCATATTCCAAATCGGTCCGATGATTAAATGAACAGCTTTAACACATTTTTCCCGGTAGCTCCAAACAGAGGACTTGTAATTCTGCATGGTTTAGGTAATATCACCCAAAATGTAAAGCTTTACATGTATGTTAGAATATACGAGAAGAGCCCTTCTCTTCCATTTTTGAAGGCGGACGTCACCTGCGTGATGGCGTTACGTGAATTGATTCTCAACGCAAATGATCATTGGATCGCAATAAATCAGATAATCCGGAAAAGGGAAATATAGGAATGGCATGGACTGTTACAAAATCTCTAAAATTCAAAACTCAACTAGTGTTGTTGCTTTCAGTCATAAAATTAAACAATATCTTCTCTTTTGATTTTTCGCACGTTTTTTTTTGTGCATTTGTACTCATATTAGTAATAGTGTATTACTTTTTCTCTCCAATTAATTAGCCTCCGCCATAACAGTATTATTAATTTATAGCTTTTGCATTTTTATTATACTCATTGAGTATATGGGTTGTACTCATTGAGTATAAATAAGAAAAATACAATAATAAATAGACATTTCAATGGGTAGTTTACCTGGGGAAAGAAATCAACCCTACTATCCATGCAGGCTTTTAACGAACATGAAATTGACCTAGGTAAATTTTAACACGTAGAAAACCACTCTACCCATGTAAATTTGCTATTTTTTAGATAAAAGTTGATTCTGTAACAGCAGCTACTATTTCTAAACTTAATTTCAACAACATCTTGTTTTCTTTTCTGTGTCCTTACATTTGTAAAAATGTTAGAACGATAAAATAGCCTTTAAATTCAAACGGACCAAACTTTATTTTATCCCCGGGAGACACTTGTATAAACAAGTAGCAAATGTTAACAAACAAATGTCTTTACGGGTCCACATACGTTTTTCTCTAGTTTTGTGGTAATATGAAATCAAAAGTATACAGCTATTTCGAGAAAAGATGTCGTATTGTAGCATTCAAGTGTACGCGACAATACTATAGCGGACGCCAGGCGCGTACCTGCCTTTAAGCAAATAAGCACGGGTTTAAAGCCGTTGGACGATATAACAACTTTTTCAAAAATATTGTATTAGAACGATTCACAAATTTCGGATGCTCGACTCAGCGGTAATCCAACTGTAGACTTTAGTGTCGACTTGCCGAAAGGCGTATTTACAAGATCATTACGGCTCTTACTCGATCACAACTCGCTCTACGGCCGGAGGCCTGACGCAACGTCCGGTTGTTTGACATGTAAGGTCCAGTACTTTCACACGAAATAACTATTTTCTGAAGTGTAAATAAGTCGGATGGTTTTGTATTTGTTTTTTCAAAGATAGAGTTGAGCCTAATTTTGTTCACTTAACACTATGATTCCTTGGAATCTACTGAAAACGGACACCTGCAGACTGATGGTCATAATTGATCCCCCTAAAAGTTCGTGCCTTCGGCACTCATGTTTGCGCCTACGGCGCTCAAGTACAACCACCAAGGCTTATAATCAGAAAATGCCTAGGAAAGCCCCTGGACGCATATGCATTTTGTAGCCATGTATTATATTGAGTTGAAAAGACAATCGAGTGTCTGGAATGATTTTACATAATAAAGCAAATTTAGGGGCGGTACGCAGCTCTTACAAGGTCTTCTCTGATTGGCTGAGAAAACAATAGAACAAACAACAACAATGGACTCTAGCAACAATAGAGCTGCGTGGAAATTTCAGCGAATACACATTGTCCACTGCTCATATTCTAAATTCTGAATATTTGTACTGTATTCAGACCTGACGCATGCGAGGAACGTGTTTTTCTTCTTATTACAATAATGTTTTGATTTTTTTTTATTGAAACCCGTACTCCCTTTCAGGCTGTTCGGTACATTTCAATACTTCGACACATGTGTGACAACCTTTCCCGAAATAGCTGTATAGCTGTATATGAAAGACAAAAATGACAGCTGTAAGCAATACATATACAGTTTACTAGAATGGAAACTGAAAGCGCCTATAGTTCAGTTGAACTCTGTTTCATATTGGAAGGTCTTTTTATACTAAATTCACTTCCCGGGTTCGCAGTGTAAATATTGTGCTATATTTTTTCTGAAAAATGTCACGAACACTCGCTTGCCAACATTGACTTGCTTTTAATCTTCTGAAGTGATCGATTATTTTTTAACTACCTTTTGTAACATGTGACCCACTTCGGGTTCCATGATATATGATGTTGACACAAGCAGCCACGTGGTTGGCGTGTGCAAACACAACAATTTTGCACGCATGCATATCATTTCTAATCGGCCACAGTGAAAAGTCGTGTGTCGGCAAGATGGCGGACGATGTTTTGGTGGAGAAATTGTTCAATTATATTTGCGGTAGTGGTGGTTTTGTGGTAATATCTGTTCTTTTGAAGCATTCTTCGCCCTTGGGAAGTAGAAAATCAGAGCTGGAGGCGAGGAATTGGCTGAAGAATCAAACTGGTCGACGTTTTGTCGTAGTGAAAGATTGTAATGGCGAAATAGCAGGTGTTCGAATTGATTTGAGAAAGAAAATATGTCGACGGTATCGTGACAGAGGTTTTTGTCGACGGGCACAGGGGGAGTGTAAGTTTTGGCATATCTGTAAAGACTTCGTTGAAGAAAACTGCAATGGAAAATGTAGCCGTTCACACAATTTCTTTGACGGCGAAAACCACGACAAGACAAGAGAATTGGGACTGGATAAACATCCGAACGGGACTGTAAAAAATATCGTTGTATGGAGCCTGCCACAGGTTTGTCAGTTGTATAAGAGAGGGGAATGTGTGTCGGATGAATGTATTTATCTTCACATTTGTGATCAAGTGGTCCAAGGTTCATCATGTAATTGTTCCTTGTCACACAATCTTACGGATTCTCGCAACAAGAAGATTCTCAAACAATATGATCTGATACCGCATCAGTCGATGACAACTGAGTTTGTTCATTGCAATATTATAGTTCCAAAGGAGCAGAAAGTTTTCGACAAAAGCAAGTTTTCAAGCGAAGGTAGCACTGCTGGTGATAAAACATCAAGTCACCAGACTATAGAGGGTCAACACAACACGCCAAAACAAGGTTCTTCCAGTAACATTTCGAGTAGTTCTAAACAGAGCGATTGCGAATATAATTCCCAGGTGAAGACCAGAAGCAAAAAGAAAAATCCCCAACCGAATCGTCAGCAAGATGAATCAACAAAGACAAAGCCAATCTGTAAGCAACCTGATCTTGTTAACAATTTGGCAAACAATTCAATTTCGCTTCCCTCTGAGAACAAGCTTGAATATATGAATATTCAAGCTGGAGAGGATTCTGGTTCGTCTTCTGACGAAAACGAATCGGCAAATGTCAACTTCAAGACCGTTAAATCTATGAACGAAGATGATTTAAATGTTGCTAAGAGAAGCCAACAGAAATCTAAGATGCCCGCGCCAAGCTCAAAGAGTGCAATGATAGCGAATGTTGACGGGATTGAAAATGGTCCAAAGGGTGGTCGGTCTTGCAGTGGGACATCACAGAAAAGAGTCGAGGCGTCACGTGAGACAGAATGCATCCAGAGAGCAAAGGAGGAAGACGGAAATGTCCAACAGGAATCTAAGATGACCGCACCAAGCTCGGATAGGGCCGTTAAAGCGAAAGTTGAGACGTCATGTGACACAAATGGTGTCCTGTCAGGAAATAACCTGAATGGAAATGCCAGGAAGAAAATTCAACAGAAATACATAATGCCTATACCTAGCTCGGACAATACCGTTAAGGCGAACGATCCAGAAAACTGTTTGGAGGCATTAAGTGACACAAAGGGCGTCCAGTCAGCAAATAAACTGGACGAAAATGCTAAGAAGAAAAGCCAGCAGGCATCTAAGATGACCGCGCCTGACTCGGATGATACCGTTAAGGCGAACGTTAACGAGGTGAAAACAGATCCAATAGTTAGTAAGAAGCGGTTAGAGACGTCATGTGACACAAAGGGCATACAATCAGCAAATAAACTGGATGAAAAGAAGAAAGGCCAACAGGAATCTAAGATGACCACACCAAGTTTGAACAGTACCGTTAAGACGAACGTTAAGAAGGTGAAAACAGATCCAATAGGTAGTAAGACACGTACACCACAGCAGAAACGGTTAGAAACGTCATGTGACGCAAAGAGCATCCAACCAGCATGTAAAAAAGTGGACCCACATGACGGAAAGATAGGACAGCAGGAATCAAAGATGGCCACGCCAAGCTCGGATTGGGCCATTAAATCGAACGTTGTGAGAGATGAAAAAGATCCAAAGAGTGGCCGAATGCACAGTGCACCACAGCAGAAAGGGTTAGAGGCGTCATGTGACACAAACGGAAACAAGTTAGCAAATAATCTGGACGGCAATGTCTCGAAGAAAGGCCAACTGGAATCAAAGGTGACCGCACCAAGCTCTGACAATACCGTTAAGGCGAAAGTTAAGGAAATGAAAAAAGATGCAAAAGCTGGCCAGTCACACAATGGAGCAAAGGAAAACTGTTTGGAGGCATCAGGTGACACAAAGGGCGTCCAGTCAGCAAATAAACTGGACGGAAATGCTAAGAAGAAAAGCCAACAGGCATCTAAGATGACCGCGCCAACATCGATCAGGCCCGTTAAAGCGAAGATGGAGGGGGTGAAAAAAGATCCAAAGGGTGACCAGACACACAGTGCACCGCAGCAGGAAACAATAGAGTTGTCATGTGACACAAAGAGTGTCCATTCAGCAAAGAAAACTTCAATTGGTGCCCTTGGATCTACTAGCGAAGCCATGAAAACGCCAGTATTGTCCGATCCTAGCGGTTTACCTGCTAACTGTTCCAGTAACGATTTTGTGGAGACATGGGTGATGGGCAGTGACTTTGTTAAAAAGGACTCCTCTAGCTTGCCAGCAGCACAAGATGAAGAAGTGGGACGTCAACGAAAGTTGTCTGTTTCCAGTTCTTGTAGTTCTGTTCAAGACCCGAATAAGTGTACTGCTTCCAAAAAGGCTGTGTTTGACTGCATCGTGAAGGAATATAATGGCACTGTGCCCTTTAATGTCATAGCTAAACGACATGATTTGTTTCCTAACGGAAGTGGGGATATTGGGAAGTGGTTCAGAGCCAGAAAAGAGAGCTTTTTACTCACAGAAAAGGAATGCACAATTTTGGAGGTTAGTGTGTTTTGTCGGAGGGCGGGGTTGTGTTTCAAAGAGAAGTGTTTGAAAACTGATTGTCCATATTTCCACGTGTGCAGAGAGTACATCGCTGGTTTCTGCAGGCGTGCGTCCGGATGTCAAAGAAATCACAGTTTTCAATATGACGAAGATCGAAAGTTAATCACTAAATTCAAGTTAGGTGGTTTGACAGAAGAAAACCTCCGTAAGGTTTTACAGCTCTCAATGCCCCAAGTGTGTTTGGACTATAACGATGGATGTTGTACAAGAGGTCCGTCTTGTGGTCAAGTACACATTTGCAAGGAATTTATAAAGAAGAGGTGCGAAGATGAGGAAGATTGTGGACTACAGCATGAAAGCGCGTTTGCTAAAACACAAACAAATGCCATACTACAGAACTATGGTCTGGGAATCAAAGATGGAAACGTGAATGCAGTGCTTAGAACGCTTTTGGTTTGTGGTTCGAAGGATAACAAAGACAATACTACAGCAAAGAACGTGACCAGTAAAGAAAGCAACAAGGATCAGCCCATTCTGTCTAAAGGAGCAGCTGCTGCGAACAGTCGCGAGCCGTCCGAATTGAAAGTCTTTGAATGTTTGTGCAAAGATTATGACTGCTCCGCTTCTTTTCCGGTGATTTGTAAACGAACGGATTTATTTCCTCCTGAATTTAACAGCGTTGAATCTTGGTTTCGTAAAAGGAAAGGCAGCTTTCTAATCACAGAAGACGACCAAGGAATGATCTCCCAAGTGGACGCTTATTCTACAAAGGCGCGTCTATGTTTTAGTTACAACAACGCATATTATGGGGACTGCAAGAGAGAGTACTGCTCGTATCTGCATGTCTGTAAAGAATACATCACCGACTCCTGCAGCAGCGGAGCAACGTGTTCACGGAATCACCACTTCCAAGATCAAAGAGACAAAGCACTTCTGTCAAAGATTAAGCTGGTTCAGTTAACAGACGAACAACTCCGCAAGCTTGTGCTTTCATCCGCACCTCAAATCTGTGTAGAGTATAATAATGGCATGTGCGATCGGGGTGAATCATGTACTAAAATACACATGTGCAGCGATCATTTGAAAAAGTGCTGTAGAGAGGGGTATCGCTGTAGTCTACCTCATGACGCAGCCTTGAACACTGAACACGCTCAAGCAGTTCTTGAACGTTATCAGCTGGGCCGGTTAAATTTAGATATTATGAAGAGAATTATTCTAATCTGTGACCAGTACAAGGAGTCCACTGAAGGAAAAGATTTAGGCAAGTGTTATATATATATATAAAAACATAGATATTTGAGAAATATATATCTTCTACAAAAACGTCACCTGTTTGATGGAAATACAAAAGGTATATACATGAGATATATATTTCTCAAATAACTATGTTTTTGAAAATTAGTGTGTATATAAGTATAATATATAAGTAGAAACGTAGAGCTGGATTATTTTGTCCAAGTCATTTAATTGCTACACAGAGTTTCATGCTCCTCACGAAGCAATCATCAGGCAACTGCCAAAAAATAACGGTTACACTGAGTGAATCAGAGATATTCAAAAAAAAAAACAGAACAATGCATGCTAGAAATGGCGCGTGGCGCGTGGCGCGTGGAGGGTCAAGTAGGATCTTATCGCTAATTAAGTGATGGCGGTTTTCAGCAGGAATTTTCTAGAATGTCTACAGCACGATGTGAGTTCATTTCTGTTGTTCAGCGTTGACATTTCGAGTTTATATATTATGAAATATTTCTCCCACAAACACAAATTACATTTCTTAGTGACATTCGAATAAGATCTAGCTTGTTTTACTTTCCGCCATTTGATATCATACTTAATGTTCCGTTCTTTCAGGCTCCATATGTGCTTGCTAAGCTCGGTTGCGTGTTTATACCGTTCGTTCTTAAATAAGCAAACATGGTTTCTATATCTTCTATATTTAAATGTGGTGTCGCAAAGCCCAATGTATGTTTCTCTTGAAGTTGATGCAATGACTTCAGCTTGATAGATGATGCTTTGGACGTTGCAGTTTCCATCCATGGGGCACGTGTCTGGTTTCCGGCAATTACAGGTTTTTTTCTCTTCATCAGTATGAGTGGATCTGTTAATTTGGACTTTATTGTGATTGGATATAATGGTTTTGATGTTACTCATGCAGCTGTAACTTAATTTAAGTGTGTTCCGGTTGAAAATTTTGTGTAGTGGATTAGATTTAGGGAAGTGTTGGTCGATAAGGGAAAGGAAACATTTTCCTACATTTGTTTCCACGTTCTTGCTATACGGCGAGTTGTACAATATGATCTTCCTTTGTCTGCTTTGTCGTGGATGTGGTGTCTGGCTCGGGGTGTATTATACGAAAGGTTGTAGTGGTAACCGCTTTTGACGAGTGCATCTTGATAGATGCGTTTTGCGTTATCGAAGCATTCTCTATCTGATGATAATTTGAGAGTTAAAGGTGGCCAAATAAATCACATTTTTAGACGAACATGACAAACTTTGGCGAATAGAATAATAACGACCCGTGGTAGTACTCTGTAATTTCGAAGCTTGAAGTATTTTTTTTTTTTTTTACAAAGGTCGCATCTTTTGCCACATTTAGAGCAACCCCCCTCTTCTTCATTAAGATTACATCCGTAGCAGTCCGAAATTTGGATGGCATGCATGGTGCTAAAATTTCTTTGAGACTTTTAGTTCGGCGATAAGCTGGAAAAATAGATTTAGCTGGGAAAATTTGTGTTCTTCGAAAAGAGCTATTCATTTTACAACAGTTGTTTGCCGTAACTACGTGTCTTGTCTACGTGTTAAGCATCATTTATATTACCATATCTTTGCAATCAAAGTTTCCAGAAGAGAGATATTAAGACGTTCTGTTAGTAACTGCAGAATTATTGTAGATTGTATGCCAAATTCTGCTATAATTTACCGTGTTTGAGCTTTTACTCCCTCTTAATTCGATTGAGTTACTCCTCTGTTATGCATAACCTTTTATAAACCTGTACTGTTTTCGTACTTTCTCTTTGTACGTGAATATCTTCCAAAATCTCCCTTCAATCATTTGTATTATTTTTGATAACCTGTGTGCCTCACCTCGTATTATGTCGAAGAAACCCCTGCTTGATACTTTTAGTGCTGAAATGGTCTCGGAGAACTTTTTAGTAAAAACAAACAAACAACATATAACAACAATGAAGAGTCTAAAGCGTTTAAATGCGATTTCCAGTTTTACTCTTTTCTTCTTATCCTTAGGGCTTTTAGTGCCAGTGCATTACGTTATATTCATGTTGTTTACACTTGTTTCAACAGGCCACAGTCTTAAGGATAAGCCAGATGCACCCATCTGCTCTGATTTTCTTCTTGGTAAATGTAAGAATGGCTTAAAGTGTTCAGGTCATCACTGCCTTTTGCCTTTCCACTGGCAATACACCGATGAGGGTGAATGGAAGAGTTTTACTGAGGAGGACAACGAGAAGCTGGAGAAACTGTATTGTAACGTCAAACTCGAGGAATGCTCTGCTACAGGCTTTCAACTTTCATTTGAAAGGCAAGTTATGCCATGTGCATAAACAAATCAATAATCACCAGATTATTCACCCATTCCATTTAGTCAGTCCTTTACTCCATATTGTCTATATAGAATAGTGGCCAATCTTAACAGGTCTCTTTTCATTAGAGGTCTCCACTCATGAAAGGCAGAAAATATGTTGTTTAGCTTCTTAAAATTGTAATATTCAGATGAGTTACGCGACAATTGACAAAAACTTTAAGATTAGTTTAACAAATCTGACATAAAATCATGTGCAAACCTCCATTTCTTTAGCTCAGTGATTATTGGCCAAGGGAACTGGCCCACAAACTTGAAAAAGAGAATCTATACCAATTTAACCACTGTAATATTAAATAAATATAGAGGATAATACGTTTTGTATTATTGTGTTTTAGCGATGGATTTCTGCTGCTTGACGAGAGGTATGACGTTAACATTCTGCTGGACAATAAGCTAATGATTATACAGAAAGATTTCGAGGCCCTCGCCCAACTAAGGCGCCTCTCCACAGATTCCTACGTCAATGACCCAGGCAACACAATGGCTACTGAGTGGATATGGTACTGGAAGGACGAAAATGAAATTTGGAGGAAGTACGGGCAAGACACCATGGTGAGTGGAGCAGTAATTACAATTACAATAATTACAATAATTAATTCATTACAATTCTTGGAATAAGATGCTCATAACAACAACCTAGGTCTTATATAAATGGCTGGAAATCACAAACAAAAGAATTAAATGACGACAATATTTCGAATGTTACTCAAAGGTACTGATGGTTCTTCTCGTGGATAACACCAGCGGTATCTATTTAAGATAAGCAGTAGCGCCAACGCTGTCTATGGGTATGTTCAAACATGAAAAGCGGGGACAAAATTTATGGCGATTATAAGTAATAGCGTTATTCCATCCGTGACTTCTAGACCATGGATAGTAACAACTTCATATTCATAGCTTTTGTACTCCTGATCATAGTGCCAATACTTTTTATGTGTTAACTGTAGACAAGCACACATATGCTGTCGCCCAATTATGTTGTCGTGACATTGCAATTTGTCTTTGGCACGAACAAGCCAATCGAAATCCTTGATTCTTACAACACAAGGATATTTGGGTTCATAATTCGGAAATGGAGTGCACAGAGATCAATGGATCGTACCTACAGTTAATTGGATCGTACTTAATGACAATTCGATCGCACCTGAAGGGAAATGGAACGTATCTTTATGCGAATGCGATCGTACCGAACCTAAAATTGATCGTATCGAGTGGAAATTAGTCGTGCATTATGCAACGTACATTTGTAAATAGCAACACAAAAGAGAATCACCAGTGTTTATAAGTTACTGTCCTTTTCGAATTTCTTTTCTCACTCTTGATCTGTTTTCCTTTTGGCCGTATAAACTTGCAAGGCAGTTCAATGCCACCGCCTTGAACCCACACTCCCTCTTAAGTGCTCTGCGCCGAGTTTTCACCTGTTATTTTTGCCTGTATATAAGTTATGGTTTTGTCCTTGAGCATTGGGGCTAAAATTCGGGCAAGCGGTTCAGGAATATGCCCCACAACAGTATTTTTCTTACAATCGCCTTGATCAACTTGTGTCTTTACATCAATGGCGTTTCTGGCAGGACTGTGGGTATTATTTGGCTCCAAGCAACAGAGTATTTTTTTTTGTAGTTGTGATTGTAGACATGATGTCCTTTAATTCTTGAAGTGATGCTAGCAATTCGTACACAAGCCATCTTCTTGGTATTATTTACCGGTATAAATTTTGGCGTGTAAGACACAAAATGCCACCCGAAAATAGGCCCCATTGATTATTTTAACGAATATTTCCAACCAAAAAAAAAAGCCCACATCGTTTCGTTATGTATATGACAGCTACATATATAGCGAAATTTAAGCGACAAGATACTCGCATATCGTTTCGTTATGTATTTGACAACAACACACATAACGAAATTTAAGTATACGACAATTACACAGATAACGAAATTTAAGCGACAAGATACTCACTTACCGTTTCGTTATGATATAAACGAAACCATCGCCAACTATTCCGGTCACGACATTTCGCGCGCCTTACATGATCAGTGACATACCGCTGCGTATTAGCGGGCTCGTATTCCAGCGGCGCGAAGGACCGAAAATGTTGTTTACATGATCTAAGTTTTAGCCCACACAAATTCCGCTGACAAATATTCTGTGATACGAAGAAAAGAGACAACAAAGTTAGCTTTTAAACGATGGTTTTTGCGAGAAATTTGGATGAAAGACGGACGAGATATCGTCATTCGAAGACAGCGAATTTTAGCGTGAGCCTTGGATTATCAATTTTCTAGCGTTTTTGCAAAGGAAAAGGACGGATCAAACATTTCGCTGTGGGCTTGATATTTTAGAATACGGCTGAGAACAGAGTCAACTATGGATCTCCACTCCGGCAAATGAAGTACCAAGCACAGGAACACAAGTATGTGTCTTTAATTTTAGGCTTTTGTGTGCATTTGCCTGCTACTGTAAAGGCTTAATGGGCCGCTCACCTCGATACAAAGCGAGGAAAAAAGGACGGGTTTTTTTTAAACTACAGTCTTATTATTTTAAATAATAAGACTGTAGTTTAAAAAAAACCTGTCTGTGTACAGCTGTAATACAGCTGTACACAGACAGTAGTCGTTACAATGACATCCCGGTCCGGCAAATGTTCCATCTGTAATTTTCAACCGACTATTTTGAAATATTCGAAACCTCTCCATACATTTCTTTGTATACCCTGCGAGCAGAGCCTCTTTCGATCCTCCTAGAAAAATCGGGAGGAGGAAAGAGACTCTGCTAGCGGCCTCGACAATTCCTATTGAGCATGCTCCAAATTCAAATGTAACCGAGCCTTTCCAAGCCTCACTTTCAAAATGGGTTAGCGCGCCGTTTCCTCCATGTTTATATGCGAGCAGTGTGTTTTTCAGAATGATTTCAACCCCGAGCAATTCCATCGTGGATTGCCCGGTGTTTTCAGCTCTCTGAAAACTCCCGTTAAAAAGTCGGTATCGAAAACAAGAGCAAAAACGAAAGACACGATTTGTCTTATATGCGGAATTTGCCTCATCGGCGAACGATGTACTTACATCAGAGCAGCACAGAGGCCTTCGTCAAAAACTGGAATCCATTTTGGAGGAGACTATCGACTGCAATGCTAATTCATGCCGTGTATGTAGACCTTGCGGCCGCAGGGTCGAAGCCCTGGATAAAAAGTTCAATGTTGTCTTGGAACAAGTGCGGGAGCTTCAAGGGAAATACTCTTCGGCTTGTCTAAGGAATGTCACTGTGAAGCGACTGTTGAAAGTTGAGACCTGTACTAAACGTTTTCTCTTAACTTTACTGGTGAATATCATAGATGTATCATGATGGGAATGTTTAAACTATTAGGAGTCTGACTGATGGCAAGTTGAAAATTCGCACCGGAGTGGGGGGGGGGGGGGGGGGGGGGGGAATTTGGGGCCTTTGTGAAAACTGAAATTCTACCTCATCATTATTACTGTCAATCTGTTTATGAGAAACTTTACTGTGATGGTACTTGTGTTGTAGATTACTACATTTGGACTATTGAGCTCAGAATTATTGAATATAAGCTCAGAGTACAAATTCTTCTTACTGATTGACATACATGTCTTGTGTATGTTGGGCAAATTTCCCTTTAATTTTGTTATCTTTCCCCATACTGTTTGTGATCTGCTAGATATTGGGAGGATAAATTAGATGCTAATTACTTTTGTCAAGGGTTAACTACCCTGGGAGCAGTCGCCTTCTATCTCCTTATTAGAATCAGGATTCAACTTTTTTTGGAGATGGAAGGAGACTACGCTTGCAAGGTTAGGGTTAGCCTGGGACCGGGCTCCTGAGTGGCGAAACAGGGCTTTCGCCACGTTCCCCAGTTATTTTGCTCTATTTCCCCACTCAGGGGCCTGATCCCAGGCTAGGTAAGGGTTGAAATAGCTTACAAAAAATACATATTAAAAGTCTAAAATTTATTGTGACATTCAAATAAGATATTTCAGGTTGCTTTATATTCATGTGCAACAAACTCCTTACAATGTAAATTTAAGCACTCTAACAAAAGTAATTTTCCCATTAGGGTGCTGCAATAATAATACTAAAGTTGTATATACTAAATCACGTGCTCTGATTGGCTACTCAAACTCGGGATAATGTGCTACCCACCTCCCAACTCATTTTGTGCTCGAATTTATTTGTAAAAAACTTTAATTTGCAGTTTTCGCAGTATTTTGTTTTGGGATTTTATGTCACTAATTTGAAATATACTAAAACAATTATTCCCCTCAGTGTCAGTGACAGTGGTGGATATTTACCTCGCCGAAGCGGCTTGAGCAGTGAATATCCACCACTAGTTACCTTCACTTCGTGGAATAATTTTTAATTATTACATACAACACTGTACATGTAAATATAAAAATTTGTTCAATGTAAAAAAAATATGGTTACAGTCCAACCATGCTTTACAGATACTCATGATATTCTTGGTCCGGTTATGTTGACATAACAATAATAGTTATTTACACCTGAGAGCATAAGCAGCCCAAATGACTTTTCAATTTTTTCCCTCTTTTGGCCAATTAGCTGATATTTTGCCTGTGACCTGTAATTCACTCTTACTTTACATTTTAGAATAGACGATTTTCGTATTCTTGGTATTTAACTGGAACTAGCTTGCAGACGAGGCTCATGCGGGGCATTCTTTTCACATGCAAATATTTTTAATGATATTCCCCCGCATGAGCCTCCATTGCAAGCTAGTTCCAGTTCAATACCGAGAATACGAATATTGTCTATTTAGTTGACATCGCATGAAAATTAGTTAATTTGTTGCCCAAATTTCAGTCAAATCAAGCAGTTTCCACGCAAAGACTGCTACTGGTTTTGGCATTACAGATGATTTAAGTGCTTGTCGCATAGAAATCAATCGCTCTCTCTCTCTCCTCACCTTCATCTTGTTTTGAAAACCCCATTCTCACTTTGCCATAACAACACCAGATGTTTTTCTCTGCAATAGAATTCATTACCTTCTCAAACAAGGCTTTCGATGTTTCGAGGGCACCAAGGTCAATGAGGCTGTTTTTATTTTTGATATTTTTTCTTTGCTAAATAAATAACAAACTCCCCACGCAAGAGTTGTTTTGTTTTTTGTCTTGTATATATTTCCTCCGTTTAAAAACTGATTATGGCCTAAATTAGGTTCTAGCTGTTTTAGAGAACAAATTCTAAAGTAAGCGTCCACAAATAATCCTTTGTTTACTCTTTCTCCACTAAAAGCAAGTCCCGTTTGTATTTGATCTCTATAGGGAAGATATCAATGACGTCACCAATTGTTATTAATGTGCCAACCAGAGCCTTATTGGCTGCCGAAACAAAGGGTTCTTTTGTTCCAGTGGCTGGCACATTTGAATAACAAAAAGAATGTTTGTAAACAGATATCATCCCTATAATAATGAGGGATATTGTTCATAGCTATTTTCCTCTGACACGGCCGACTGCAAGGAGGCCGTGGGGTAAGATCTGTGGGGGTTGAGTTATTCCTGGAAGGTTCTGTGTGGGTGAGTTAACCCTTATTTTTGGTGGTACCGTGCAGGTATCGTTCTAACTACTAGACTAGAAACAGTTTGCACCCATATGCTAATCAATAGGTGAATAAGAAAAATAAGACTGCTTAAAGTGATATTTAATAAATCAGGGAAACATGGGAGCAAGCTGACCTTTATTTGATGAGCAAGATTTATATAAACAAGTTTCTATCATAGATAAGGTCTATTTGGTATTTACATGAGGTAAATATCTTACATTTCACAATGCTGTGCGACTCGATCACGATGCCAATGATGCGACTGCAATATTGCTGGAGCAATTTTCTCACATCTTCATTGTCAAATACCTCAGAGCTCGCGTACAACAGTTCGTAGTCGCATCCCTTCTGAAGAGAAATTGTGTTCTCCATGTCCACTTCACATGCTTTAATTCCTATCCTCTCGCAGGAACTAATTTGGTCGGCAATTCAGTGAATTCAGAGGAGAGATAACAACGAGCATTGGTTCAGTTGTGAACTGGTTTTCCATTGATGCAAGTTCTCTTGCAACCACAGGGCAGATTTGGTAAATCAGCGATTTGCTATGTCCTGTCGGAAGAGAGACAAACGTATCGTTGCCACACAGAAAACTATACAGAGACCTTGATTGTGGCTCCGTGAGGCTTGAAATCTGACCGATTTTAACTTTTGTGAGAGCAGAATTCGCGGCTTTTTCGAAGACTTTGTACGAAAATGTTTGTCGATCGACTATAAACAACACACCGTGGGCCCGGAAAAAGTCAGCGATTTTTATGATTGATCATGCGTAAGAGTGGAAAACTGGTCTGACAAGTTCGAAACTGGACTGACTCATCCATTTCCTTGGATGAGCGGCAAATCAAAGAATGTCGAGGCCGCTAGCAGAGTCTCTTTCCTCCTCCCGATTTTTCTAGGAGGATCGAAAGAGGCTCTGCTCGCAGGGTATTCTTTGTAAAATTTGACGCCATTTTGAGAGTTACTTTCTAAGAAACCGCTTAGACTACGCGGGCGCTTGGCCGGAATAGTTGGCGATGAATAAGCGAGTGTTTTGTCGCTTAAATTTCATTATGTATAAAGTGTTTATCTACAAAACGAAACGGTTAGCGAGTATCTTGTCGCTTAAATTTCGTTATGTATATAATGCTGATATACATAACGAAACGATAAGCGATTGTTTTGTCGCTCAAATTTCGTTATGTATAAAGTGTTTTTATACAGAAGAAACTACTCGCATAAAAAATTTCGTTATATAGAACAATTTAGTTGCATATTATGCCAATGTAGTTACCGCCCATAACTAATGCAACATTCTCTCCACAAAGTCAGGATTTAGATCCTTTTTTATCCTTCCTTAGGCCGTCCCCTTTTTTTTCTCCGTTTACCGTCGTCCGACCGACCCATATTTTTGCGTTTTCAAAAAAAAAAAAAAAGTTATGAGGAAGGTATAAATGAGCTATTGAAACACTTTGAATTTAAAATATCATGATCAAAGACTTGCTGTTCCAGCAGTAGCTGGAAAGTCATGGATGCTGGAAGATCGCAAAGAAGTGTTGGAGGTTCATCTTTTTTTCGCTTTTCTCGGCTGAGTTTCACCGCGACATCGATTTTTTCTTCCTCCATTGCCGCCATGTTGATTTTTTAACCACGTCTCGTTGTTTGCAGGCTCCACGGCAATGACGATTGGGTACCCGGGCCTTCTTAGTTCCAGATTGCACCTGATTTTTTTTTAGATTTTTTTTTTAATCCGACCGACCGACCGACCCAAAATTAGGAAACGCATTCGACGGTAAACGGAGAAAAAAAATGGGACAGCCTTACCTCGCATCCTCGCACATCAATACGGCGAACGAATGGTCGGTCAGTATTTCATGTAAGTAGTAGTTTGGAGCCCCCAACTATGACCGCTAACATGTACGAGCCATTTCCATTTTGGTACGATCCATTCCCCTTTAGCGCAATCCATTTCCATTTAGGTACGATCCATTTCCCTTTAGCACTGTTTACAAATGTACGTTGCATCATGTACGACTAATTTCCATTCGATACGATCCATTTTAGGTTCGGTGCGATCGTATTCGCATAAAGATACGTTCCATTTCCCTTCAGGTACGATCGAATTGTCATTAAGTATGATCCAATTAACTGTAGGTACGATCCATTGATCTCTATGCAATCCATTTCCGAATTATGACCCTAATCCCCCTCCATAGATATTTATTGGGGAGTAATAACGGATATTTTCCATTCATAGGGCAAAAATCTCCAACCTCGTCTAGAGAAAGCCTTCTTATACAAGAAAGATGACGTCAGGTTTCAGATTGCAGGCCAGGATTACACATTGACCTTTGTCCCAGATAGTGACATGATCCAAATAAACTTGAAGTATGGTACCACAAGAAAAGTTAGACGACGACCCGCGAAAGTTGTATCCAAAGATGATATCTGTCAACTTAAGAGGTACTGTTTCTTTCTAAGTAACATAATAATCAATTGGCGAAAAGCTTGGTTGTCTGTTGTGAATGTAATCGTGTTGTATTCAAGCCCTTAGTTTTGTCCTTAGAGTGCTATATCCTGGGGCCGCATTCACGAAAGCATCCTAAGTCCAAAGAGCCTCCTAAGATATAACTTAGGAGATAACTGGTATTCACGAAGACCTCCTATTTTAAGACATGTCTTATTTTTTCTTCTAAACTTAGGACCTCCTAAATTTTTAAGACATGTCTTAACTGGTATTCACGAGGACCTCCTAACGTAAGATATGTCTTAATTTTTCTCCCAAACTTAGGAGGTCAAAATTGACCTCCTAACTTATTAAAACATGTCTTGATGGAGGCTAAATTCGTGGCGAGTTTTACGTCGATTTTCAGCGTGATTATTGTGTATCACAATAGTTACCGATAAGATAACATTTTAAAGCATTATATTGCTAAGAAAAATTAAATATTTTCTAGTGATGTCAAACAACACGGTTAGTTTTATATAGGCCTTCGTGTCATTAACGGGTTCCACATTTCTTTCTCTTTGCAGAGTTATATTTCCGTTTTTCGTGAAAATAAGCCCTTGTAGAAGAAATATCGAAGTAGACCCTATTAAAATGATGATGGATTTGTTTGTTGCTTTCGCTACTGACCATGAACGAAGATATTATCACGGTTTTGCTATCTTAAATTGGAGATGAAATAAAGATTATTGTATCGTCATTGTCGGATTACAACAACAATTTACACAATACAAAATATTCATTCATGTAATTTTCATAACTTATTATTCATAAGATCGCGCCATTTTAACTGTATGGGGTTAGTTTCTAGAGAAACTGTGGTGCTGCGTCGGTGGGGGGATGAAACACGAGAATTTAGTTTTATCGACTGAGTCGATAAGGTAAATTGACCACCGTAAAAAGATTCAAATAGCTGACGTTTCGAGCGCTAGCCCTTCGCGAGCCCTAGCTCCGACGAAGGGCTAGCGCTCGAAACGTCAGCTATTTGAATCTTTTTACGGTGGTCAATTTACCATTTTAACTGTCTCTGATTGGTTTACTTTTAATATATATAGTTAGGCTTAGCCTAACAGCGGCGCCCTCTGACGACCCTCTGAACAAGCTTAACTAAGATGAAACTTAACTAATAGGTGAAAGGTCGGAAGCACAAGAATTAAGATTAATATTGACGACCGGGCTATTTTTCAATTTTAGCAATTCTCAAAAACAGTATTACCCGACCGTCTGCACAGTACATTTAGACCGTACAAAAGTTCACAAAAACAACTTTTTCTCCGTCTAGAATAACTATTACGACTACTGTTAAAAAATACAGTTGTAGCTTGTCAAAAAATGCCTGAGAAACTGATTTGGAAATCAAAATTGCCAAAAATACAAACATATTTGCATACGGCCACGCGAGTGAAGTTAGAACTATAATAAAATTCAAGTCTTGTTTTGTTTACATAAAATCGCTTTTCAACCTATGTAATGAATGAACAAACACATAAAAATGGACAACACAATCTTCTTTCGATAAATTTTATTCAAATCTCCATTAGTTTATGTTGAAAAGCAAAACGGAAAACGCGCATCGAGGCCGAGCCGTGTCTTCGATGAAATTCAAGAAATTAATACAACTGAATTTAAGCTACACGTTTAAAAACAATTCTCCAAAACTAACGAGAACACATTAACAAAATGTCAATCACAGATTGATATCTAGATAAATTTCCATCGAAAAATGTAATTTGTTTTACCTTTAAGTCCCTCCGGCGACTACTGTGCTTGGAAATTCTTTAAATCTCCGCTTTGGTGCTGAAATCCGTAAAACGAACCCATCTCTCGCATTGCTAAAAACGTATATAGTTCCTCGAAGCAAGATTTTATCCCTGAAAGCTCTTCTTTTTCCACTAAAGCGGCTCCTGAGTATCCCTTAATTAGCATCCCTGTCTTGAGTAGCAAACCACGAAAAAATGCAGGAAAATAACGACTTTAATTTAAACCGTTTTCTCCGCTCAGTAAACACAGCAAAACATCAAAGTGTTTTCCCAGCTGACGTGACATTCGGCCGTGTAACCGCGCGAAAAAAAAGCCTCGCTTTGGTTTCAACATGACGTCGTACGCGCATATTTTGCGACGTCATACGCGCCTGTGAGCTAGTCCTCCGCTAAGATCCCGGATGTTGTGTGGCGTCATACGCGCATGCGCGCTAGCCTTGCGCGACACACATCTCCGACACACATCTCCGACACACATGTTTTTGTTGCAGACAGCGCCCGCGAAACATTCCGCTAGCCATGACCATGAAAAATGAGGGCATAGGTTCTATGAGTATGGGGCTCCGCAGCCGGGCCTTCGGCCCGGCTAGGCTCCGCTACTAATCGATAACTGCCCGCGACCATTAAACTTAGGAGACTGCTAAGTTACGCTTACCTTAGGATGGTCATAAGATATCGTTCGTGAATAGCACTTAGGACATATCTTAGGAAGCTCCTAAATTTTCTCATAAGTTATATCTTAAGATATATCTTAGGTAGGATTTCGTGAATACGGCCCCTGGATATATAGAAGATAGCAAAAAGGTGCACGGAGTTTTCTTCGAGTGCTCAACTCTAGTGAGATATCTAGTTGAACATTAAGGTTACAGTGTACCTTCAGATCGAAAATTTATTGAAAATTTTTTTTTGGCGTCAAAATAAAGTTTACAGAATGAACTTTCATCCAAAAAAAAATTATCGAAAAGTAGTGAAAATTGACGGAGAAATGACGGTATAACTTTTGTGGGCGGAGTTTGTTCATGAAGCGATATGTTTTTTTAAGCGCTGTTTTCTCAAAGTTAAGTTTTCGCTTGTAGGGGACACTTTAAAGAGCTACAACTCAAAGGGAATTTGTTCGATTTTCCTCAAATTTGGACAGAAGCTAGGCTAACATATAATCAACAAAAAGGTATCGGCGAATTTCTCATTTCCAAAAACTTTTTCGTCAAGAGCCATTTCCGTGCGATCACTCCAACTTTTTTTCTCCCTTTTTCGAAAATATTCTGTAACTTTTCATTGCAATTGAATATGGGAAATCGCCGACACGTTTTTTTAGCACTTCGTGTCCGGAAACTCGAGAACAAATCAAAGTAGCAAAATACAATAATCGCTTTGAGTTGTAGCGTTTTAAAGCTGATTCGGACGTTCGAATTTAGACGTCGTAAAAAATTCGACAATTCATTTTCTTACCAAATGGTTTCCATATTTAGATAGCCAGCTTTATAAGCTTTAATTTGATATCTGGGTTTAGGTATAATAAGTGTAATCTTAAGACGCTAGAGCTGTTATACTGGAGACACCCCGAAGGTACACTGTAACCTTAAGCAGCCATGTATTATTTTGTTTATTATATACCGTAAAATCTCTATTAAGCCACCCCTCTCAAATAAGCCACTCCCCCCTCTTATAAGCCACCCTTCTTTAGATGAAGAAATTTATTAACCCCCCCTTCTATTGTCCTCCCACCCCACCCCCCCCCCCCCCCCCCACCCCCTCTGATAAACCACCCCTCGAAAATAAGCCACCCGGGTGGCTTAATAGAGATTTTACAGTAAACGACATTAATTATGAAAATTTAAGCAAGGTTAAGGTTGTACGAATGTTTCCGATCATTTCCGATATTTCCGAAGATTGCCGAAGATGTCTGAAGATTTCCGAAAACATGACATTTATAGTCTCACTACAATATTAGGTAATTTTAAACAAACCTAGACCATCACTTTTTATGCGTGTAAATATGTCAGTTTTTTTGAAAACCATACATTACTTAATGGTAATAATTGACCTTCTCAATCATTTTCCAACTGTCCGGTTCTGTTGGTATATATACATTTCCTGACTTCCTGCCTATGTGAGCACAAACGAGAGTTCACATTCAAGTTCAAGTTTATTGCCACATATTGAAAACAGTTACATAAATATAAAATTTAGTGGCAAGGAAGCCCAAAGGAAACCACTGGCCCTATAACTGATAATAGGCTCCCTCGATAGTAGTTAAGGACTTGGCGGTACCAGATCAGTTTTGCAAAACTGATCTGATACCATGCCAAGTCTTAACTACTTCCCATCTGTTGGATTAAAAAATATAGAAAAATCAAATGAAACTATATGTTAAAAAAACAAATGGTGCGTTTATTTCATTGCGTGACACAATTCTCGGAAACACAGGATGTAATACCCAGAAACAGAGAACGGGGAATCCCCCGCTTACAAGTCTAAACATGTTTTGATAAAAAGGAAATGAGTCATCACTAATAGTTATTGTTTCAGATCACGAGACGGTCGTGTGATATTTTTAACCAATCAGAGGCTTCACACTTTGATTCACAATTGTGAACTTTTTCAGTGAAAAAGTTCACAATTGTGAAGTTGCTTGTGAAGTTAAGATGCCTTACTCACATAACTGAATGATGCATCATCCACCTTCTGATTGGTTGAAAAAATCATACGACTGACTCATGATCTGAAACAATAGCTATTAATGATGACTCATTTCCTGTTATTAAAACATGTTCGCTATTTTTGTTTTCTGGGAATTTAGACCTGCACCGCTTATAGCTATTGTTTTAAAAATATAATCTCATATAATAGTATAGAATGAATTGTAATTTGGAAATTCATGATGAATTTGAGAAGATGGGAGAGTTGACCTGTCCCTTTTGTGACCGACGATTAGCAGATGTTGGTAGAAATACGGAAATGATGAGTATTGGTGAGTTGATATGTCCCTTTTATGATATGAAATTATTAGAAGTTGATAGTAGTGCTAGATTGGTTGAGTTATGTTGTTGTGAACAAGATATAAACAGTATAGATGGTATGAGCGTCTGTCTAAATTGCGGTTCCGTCCATGGTTATGATTATGTTAAAGAGTACGTTGATTTTTATGAGAATATGTATAGAATAAGGACGAAGAGTGTGTATGTAAGAAAATATCATATCGAAAATATAATCAATAAATATAATAAAGAAATTCATTTGAGTTATCAAGACCGTAACAAAATATATAAGATTTTTGGATTAATAAACAACGTGTTACCAGAAGTCAATAAGAACCGGAAACGGATGATTAGTGTAACCTATGTTTTGAGAAGATTATTAAAAATTTTAGGATTACCTTATGATAAAATAAAAATAACTTCTTCTAAAAAGACATTAAAATTTTATGAACAATGGTGGGATGATGTTTATAAATTAATAAAGAATGATGTCAACAAAATTATTAAAAGGTGACCTGTTGCATGATTCTCAGAAAAATAGGAAGTCATACGTCATGCAAAGGGGGTTTTCCCTATGAATGAGTTATTGAATAAAGTTTGTTAGTAAAGTTTATCGTAAAATTTACTATAAAAGTTTACTTGGAAGTGAATTTTTTATCATACTGTTTCTCGAATTTATCGGCAAGAGGACAAATATCGATGATTATTTCGTCTAACTGTCTCATTTCATTGATGAATATATTGTGGTTGAATTGATTTCCTCTAAGACAAGACCGTAAAAAAACTAATACTTTTTCATATGTCGTATAAGCAAATTCAGACATTTCGATTTTCTTTTTATAATTCTTGATTTCACTTACTGTTTTTAGCACTAAACCAGCTCCAGAAATAGAAGCTAGTATAGCAGGATTTAATGTGATACTACCAGTTACAGTACCAATAACTATTAAGCCTGTTGAAGTTACATTAATAGCTAAATTCAATCTCTTGAAATATTTGAAAGCATTCTTATAGCACCAAAATCGTTTATGATAAAATCGATACAATGCTTTGATTTCAGATAATTTTTCTTGGCTGATGTTTTTATCAATATGATTGAAATTGAATATATCTGTTTTAGTCATTATATTATATATTTGGATAATTATATTTTAGGATTTGAAAGAAGACAATATAATACACCACTTATTTGTCCCATTATTGGAGATCTTTTTATTTTCTTCGGTATTGAAAGGAAGCAATATGTGTATCCAGGCCCCTTTTCATAGTCATTGTAAAATCTTCCAAATGCATCATGAAAAATAGCATGTTTAATTAAAAATTGGTATTTGGTATTTAGAGTACAAGAACCTGGTCCTATTAATCCAATGTCAGAGTGTTTTTCTAATATTTGGTTAAATGATATTGGCTTATTCAAATAGTTAACGTACAAAAATTGATATATTAAAGCCGATTTTAATATTTCATCTTTAGTATTAGGATGTAGGTTTTTTTGGGTTGTGAAAAATTTATTACAAAAATTAATTGACTTCGCAAGAATTGACATTTATATATATCAATATATTAGATAATTATATATTAAAACTCTTCAAAAAGTACACTGATATGGCAATTATAAGGTGCATATGTAATATGATCAATTGATATTAATTTGATTCGTACAACTGTATCTTCATTGAAATTGATAATTGATGTTGATATATTGAAAGTGTATAAAATTTTATTTGATGTTTTATTCCAATTTTGGGGTGCAAATGAAGTGTTACCGATTAATATAACCATTTTTTTGTATCCTTCAGGCGGTTTATCGTCCAATATTATCAACCATAATTTTACTATTTTTAAATTAGTTAACGCAATAAATGATGATGAACCGTTGAATATGATATCATTAGTGTTCTTATTTTTCATATAATTGCCTAAAAATATGAATTTTTGTTTCTTTATAGGTAAACCAATTATGTTTCTACCATTTAAATCAATATCTGTCTCCATTGTCATTTTTCCATTTTCAATTGTATAAATAGAATCATATACATCTGAATCAACACTCGAGATATGTCCTTGAACACCATAAACGATTAGATGTGCTTTATTTGTATGTCCTTTTGTTATACTACCATGAAGATCTATCATTATATATTCAGGGGGAGAAACCTGCCATTTGTGTAAATGAACAATGCTTTTCGTATATCCTTCAGTGTTAAAAATCTTTGTAGTTTGCTGCCCAATATTAATGACTGTTGATACAGCACTGACAGTTGTTGAACTAATATAAGCTTTATCTGGAACGAAAAACTCAATCACCATAGTGTACTCACCTTGAGAAAGATTTAGTGCATTAAAACCTATCCTTGACGCGAAGTCATCGTTATTGTCTGTCGTAAGAGTTATATCATAGGCTTTCTTGTTAATTTTGTGTGGACTGGATACAAAATCGATAATACCATTAACAACAATATTACTCTCCGACGAGCTCTGATTAACATCTTCCATCATGTATCTAAAAACATCTTTTTTAGCTGTAGAGGTATTTATATGTGACTTGTTTACATAACTCTTATAATCATCCGTTATTCGTGTATACAAGTTGGAATTGGAATCATTGAGTTCGCTGTTGAAAAATGAAACATTTATAGCAGCGTCATTCTCATTTGGTTCAGGAGTTGCTAGATTAACAATCTTTTTATCTCCCATATCAAGATCGCTGGAAATAGTTTTATCAAGTTTGAGTGTTTCTAAATTATTTATTGCATTCGTATTTTGATTTATTCTTGTGTTGTTATCACCAGTTTTTGTGTCAACATATCCTTTATTTGTAGCGTGATCAATTGCTATTGGATCTTTTACATTGAAGATCGTATTTTTATTCATATCAAGACCAGTTTCCATAGAAAGCATTTCTTTACGAGAAATAAAAATGTTTTTCACGTCGTTGTAACTAACGAGATTGTTGTAATTTGCAGCTAAATCCAAGTATGTCTGTTGTTTCCACTAAGGTGCAGGATTGCGGTTTATCAAAATATCGTGATAGAATATTATTAGTTTGATAATTGATATTTTGATATCTCAGTGATATTTGGGTGATAACAGAATGATAAAAGCCAAAAATAATTTTCCATTTTAAATATCAAAAATATCATTATCATATCGTATTTACATGATAGTTGCTAGAAGAATTTTCGCTATCAAATTTTCTAATTATCATTATCAAGGTATCACTATCAAGTTAGAATCATATCATGTATCACTATCATTCTCAAATCTCACTCAAGTGATTTCACCATTTTACCAAGCATAACAGACACAATGATATTGTGATATATCATGATAATATCAAAATTGTCCACCTATCTAGGAGCATAGAAAGTTTTCTTGAAATAAAGCAAGTTATCATATCATGTATCACTATCACTCTCAAATCTCACTCTAGTGATTTAAGAAAGAAGACAAGACACAGTGATAGTTTGATATATCATGATAAGATCAATTCGTCCATGTATTTACAGAAGTACATTGCCTTTTTCTTTTCTCATAATACTTTTACATTAACTCGGCTTTTGCGCCTTTTTAGTTCACTTTCCAGATCTGTGTTAAATCTGTTATTAACAAACCAAAAAAGAATATTCCGTTTGTATTGAGTCATTTTGCGTGTAACTTCGAAGTACTGGTTGAGACGACGAAATCCCTGTTCGCAGGATTCAGTGTTGGCCACGCCTTTGATGGTAGAAAACTGGGGAAGGTGCGGGTGAAATTCACATTTGGGATTGTCCGGGGGCATACAAACAGCTTCCGTATGTTTCGAAACATGAAAAATGTCAACTAAAAATTTGACGTGTTCAAGAAGAAGTATCGCGCCTGAACTGCCGTTTTTCGCCTGATTTCTTAGGTACGGCACTAGCCCACATGCCCTGTCGTAACCGAGGTACTTTAATCTCGTAATATCACCTACGTACATCTCCAGAAAACTATGACCATGTTTGTCAGTAGATAACAGTACATAAACTGGAGTGATAAGTTATTCTGTATAATATAAAGAATCAGAGAAGCATTATTTGCAAGACTTGGGCCCAAAATACAATGCAATAAAAAGGAGTATTAGAAGGAAATTTTTCTTTTTGGAAACCCATGTTGCAAAGCACGTATTAGCAAGTATCAAGCGTTGAAAGTTTATCATGTTGTTTTCAAGTTTGCTTTAATAAAGGAACAGACAAAACACAAAAGAAAAGACAAAGTAAAGTAAAGTAGAACGCATGTTTCCAAAAAAAGCGCAGAAATTAAACAAGAAAACAGTACAGTGTAAAAGTAATTGAAAGAAAAAAGAAGGCTAGCTACTATTAAGGAATAAAAGACACAAATTATAGTCACAGAGTATTGTCTATTGCACTTGGTGGGGGCAGATGTAAGGGTTAGGGTTACTTTACGGTGTTAGGGTTAGGGTTAGGGTTAGGGTTGTGTTTAGGGTTAGGGTTAGGGTTTAGAGTCGAGGGGAACAGAAGTATTCTGATAATATCATGATTTTTCACTCTATCACTGGGAGAAGAAGGAATTCGACTTAATTAAATATTCTGATAATATCATGATTTATCACTTTATCACTGGAAGAAGAACAAATTCTACTTAATTAAATATTCTGATAATATCATGATTTATCACTCTATCACTGGTAGTACAGGTAAAGTTCCTTCATTAAGTATTCTGATAAAATCATGATTTATCACTCTATCACTTGTAGCAGAAGTAAAGTTGCCTCATTAAATATTCTGATATCATGATTTATCACTATCCCTGGTAGTATAGACGTTAAAGTTCCTTCATTAAATATTCTGATAATATCATGATAAATCACTGTATCACTGGGAGGAGAACAAATTCTACTTAATTAAATATTCTGATAATATCATGATAAATCACTGTATCACTGGGAGGAGAACAAATTCTACTTAACTAAATATTCTGATAATATCATGATAACATATCTTTATATGAGAAAAACCCATTGCGGAATATCAAAAAATCAACCCCTTATATCACCAAAGATATATCATGATAATAGCAATATTTTTAAGAAGAGATGTATTAGAAAAAACATGATATATCATAACTGATTATTAGTCCTGATATAATGATAATACGCAATACTGCACCTCTCTCGTTGTTTCGACTTAACAATATTAAAAAGTTCTTTCAAATCAATGTTTTTAGTAACTTCATGAGTGTGATCAGGAACATCGGGATGATATTTTTTTAGAGTTATCATATTCACAGCTGAAAGATCTTGGTTTTCATCTGTGTTGATATTTATGATTTTCTTATTCTTCGCATCATATTGTTGACCGTCATAATTTAAAAAATGTGTCTTCCCATGGTAAAAAGGGAAAGCATCATTATCCCCAGCTGCTTGAACATTTAATAAAGAATGATAATTAGCATCTAAATGATCATTCAATACTATTCTTTTGTTTTTCATATATGCATCTGTAATATTAGCTTTTTTATTATTATGATTTTTAAGAGTTATCATATTAACAGCTGACAAATCATTGTTTTCATCTGTATCCATATTTGTAATCAATTTTCGGTCCATATCAATTTCACCAGGAAGAATTAATTTATGTCCCCGCATATCAAGATCCCCCACCATATGAGTTGTTCCATCTAATTTTAAATAATGCGTGTCTCCATACTCTTTATTAACAGCATCTTTTTCTGAAATTGGTGTTTTTAAATTTCTTATATTATTGTTTTTCATATCAAGATTTGCTGTAACTAATGGTAAATGCTTACTAACAAATGTATTTCTAATAAATTTGAAATCAACTACATCATTCAAACCAGTAACTGTTCCTATATTTACTATTTTTTTATTTTGCATATCATAATTACCATCATCTGTCAATTTGAAGCCAACGCCTGGCGGGCCTGGTGGCCCTTGTGATGTTGTTGTTGTTGTTGTTGTTGTTGATGGTAGTAATCCGTTTGAATAACTCATATATAATATGAGTATATTATATTTTTTCATTGAAATTCTTGGTTGTGAATTTCCTTGGTTTATCAATATATATGAAGCAATATGAATCATTAGTGGCTTTTTCATAGTCAGATTTTTTTATACCAAGCTCTCTACTAATCCTGTTTTGTTCGTTTGGAGAAGGAAATTCAAAAATGCAGTAATGTGTAGAGTTAAGACGGATACATTTGTCAGTGTCATAAAACGATTGACTAAGATATATGCAACTGCAATTTTTGTTTCTTGAGTTAGTGTAGTAGTTTCTTATTTCTGCATCATTTTTACTACCAGTATTAAGATAGTCATCAAAAATAACCAACTTTTGGTTATCACAATTTAATTCGGACAAAGGCAATATTTGATCATTACTTGCTTCAATAATTGGGTAACCCACCTCTTCACTGATTGGTTTCAATGTTTCCAGTAAATGTTGATATTTTGATTGTTCCAAGTTTTTAGCATATAGATAAATTTTATCGAAATAGAGTAGCCTATAGATCATGTCTAGCAGAACGTTTGTTTTTCCTGACCCAGATGGGCCGCAAATTAGCATCCGGAAGCATCGGTCAGGCATGAAAGGATATAACTGTTTATAATTTGAGGTTACATCATCATCGGCATCGTAATTTGGTATTATCATTTATATTATATGGGTATATTATTTCAATATAACATGGTGTATAACACGGTGTACAACACAGTGTACAACACGGTGTAAAATGCTCTTTTTTATATATGATTTCCAAATTTTATGTAACCTAATAATATAATAAAAATGAGTTTACTTAAATGGAAAGAACTTGCAAAGAGTAAATCTCTATTAGGTAATAAGATTAATCTTGTACATGATGCAATCACAAAACATAATCTTAGTCATAAGATAAGTCAAGAGTCATTGGCTAAGGTATTCAAACCTGTGACTAGTAAATTAGATGATGTTATCGACAGTAATGTAGATTTAAGGGTACCCATAAGAAAGAAAAGAGCACCTAAAAAAGCTGATCAAGGTATTGATTATATGCCTGAAGTTGACCCTTTCGAAGACATGCAAGTTGATGATTTATTTGGTGATTATGTCCCACCAAATCAAAATAAACAAATTGTACCTAAACCACCCACTTATGAAGAATCTTTACAAGATCTTATGGAAGGAAATAAGAATATTTATGTTGATCCTGAATACTTTGTTAATCAACCAGATGATTTACCGCCAGAATATGATGACGACGATGAGATGGACTATGGATTAGATGATGAAGATGAAAGTAATTTGATTTTAGATGATCTTGGTATTACTAATTATGAAAATGTGGATAAGATATTGAATCAATCATCAATAACAGACAAAAAAACTAAGACATATCTTAATAAGATTATAAAAAATGCTAAAGCAAAAAGAAGTCAATTACGTGGATTTAAGTCACATGTTACAAAACAGTTCAAAAGTGGGGCTATATCTGAAGCCGAGAGACAAATGAAAAACAAAAGAATAGACAACGCAAGAGTTACTTTAAATGAATACATAAAACATTATAATACTAAATTGGAAACAATGAAAGGTTCTGGAATCAAAGGCCGAGGAAGAAAACAGAGAGGTGGAAATATTATGTTTTTTAATGATGTAAAGCAGCTTTTGAAAAAATTGGAATTGATTATTGGTGAAAGATTGGCAGGGAATACGAGCATTGAGATGAGGAATATGGGAGTAACTATACTGGATAAATTATTGGAAATGTCTAAAATCAATAGATCGCAGTATAATAAATTGTATGGTCAATATTTTAAAAATATAATGTAACTTTATTATATATGGAACGAGAGATAGTATTATCCTCCTATAGTGTGAAGTCCCAATTAAATAATAAACCTGAAGATTTCACAACAAAATTTACTAGACAAATGATATTGGATAGTAATTCTCAATATGTTATCGGTCTTAACAGAATTATCAATATGAGTTTCACATGGTTCAATGTTAACGCAGGATACAACAATCAATTAATAAAATATAGCTCTAATAATGGTACAACTTATCACAACATACAATTTCCATCAGGAGTATGGAATTATACTGATTTCGATGAATATATAAAAGATATAACAAAGAACGGTGATGAATATCCAATCACTCTTGAATTTGATCAGACAACATTTAGGGTTACGATTACATTGGCTCAGAATTATCAGCTTGATTTAACGCATTCCAATTTTAATGATCTAATCGGGTTTGATAAGACAGTATTGACAAGTGGAACAAATATTGGTCCTAGAGTACCAAATCTAAGTCAAGACACCGATATTTTGAATATCCATTGTGACCTAATTAATGATTCACTTGTCGACGGTCAAGATACAGACATCATTTATAGCTTCTCTACCAGTGTACTCCAACCTAGTTATAGCTTCACTTTAGAACCTAAACGGGTCACATATAACCCAGTTAATAAAAATACTATCAGTAGTATCCGAATATACATCACAGATGGAAAAAGAAGATTAGTTAACTTGAATGGCACAGATACAGCTTTCTCACTGATTCTGAAAAGTATAGAATAATATAACATAATAGTATAATGAAACCGTATGAATTCAAAAGATTTTACCATCCAAAACTTGGTAAATTTGTATACAGACACAAAGGATCGGGAATTATCGTTGATAATATTTTCAAACCGTTGAAGAGTGTTGCATCATCTGTTTTCAAGAAATTTGCTAAGCCAATAGCAAAGAAGGCGTTAGAATCGGGGATATCCCATGCAGGTGAGCGACTGGGTAAGGCGGTATCTCAAAAATCTGGTGATTTGATAATGAAAAGATTGACAAATTTGAGAAAAGGAGCTACAAGACAAACAGCAATTGTTCCATCCTCACCCATTAAACAGCTGCAGCAACATTATCAGCCAAAACTAGATCAAGAAAGTACTGATATGATACTGAATAGACTCATTTCTGGAGATGGTTTGAGGAGAAGACGTAGAGTTAGATTTGTATAGAATCAATGAATATATTTTTTAATTGTTAAAATTATATAACATAATAATATATGTCTTTTAGAACGGATAATTTTCTACAAAGAAATGAGTTGGTGCGATTCCAACTCGATGATGTAATCAGGTCTCCAGCTAACGGTCAACACCAAACGAAAAATGGTTATAAATTTACAATTAATGATCGATCGAGTTTCTATGATTGGTACAATGCCTATATTGAAGTCCAATTCCAACTACAGAAATTAGCAGACGGAGTAGGATATGCTGCTGCTGATCGAATAACGGTAATTAATGGAGGGCATTCCTTAATTGACCACATAATGATTAAATCTGCAGGAAAAATAGTTTATGACACTGACAATCTCCATAAAGTCACTTTTGTTAAAAACCTGCTAGAGTATTCTGATGATTACAGTAGATCAGTTGCTAAAAACAGTTTCTGGTATTTGGACACGAATGCTACAACAGCTGCGAATAACACAGGATTTGAAGCTCGCAGGTTGCAAACTCAAGCACTTCGAGACAATGGGGCTGGTGGTGCTAAAAACATTAATGTGATTATACCATTGAACAGGTTCTCATTTTTTGAAGAACTTGAAGATAAGATGCTTGTACCAATGCAAATACAATTTAACATTGAGCTGCAAAACGATGGTGAACTCATTCACATGGCTAATGGAACTGATGCTGGAAGAATTGTTGTTAACAGGTTTTTGCTCTGGGTGCCAAAACTAACTCCAAAGGATTCATTGTATGACAATTTCGTTAGTTCATTTCTTAAAGAAACTCAGTGGAAATATTTAAGGGAAATGTACGAAGCATCAGCTCCTACACAATCATCAGGATTTTTCCAGATTTCAAGCAGTATTGACAATGTCAAACACATTTTTGTTTACTTGAAAAGAACAAACCCGCCTAATGATGCAGTTGAAGAAGACAGTCCTTATCTAATGGACACTTTTAAACTTAATGTTGCTGATAATAACTCTTCCCTTTTAAACTGTAGACTAGAATATGGAAATGGAGTCTTTTATCCAGAAACAGAGTATGATACAGAATCAAAAGTGAGAATCTTTAACGATTTGATGTCATATACTATGCGGAAAAATGACTATAACAGCGGAACTCAGCTGAACTTAGCAAACTATAGTTCTCTGTATGGGTTGATTTACTTTAATCTTACGTATCAAACTGAAAAAATAACAAGAGATCCGAAACAGCTAATCTTCAGGTATAGACTAAGCCAGAATGCAGCTGCAAACTTCAATGTTCATGCTGTAGTCCTATATGAAGAATCTGTTGTCATTGACAAGGTGGGTAATGAATTGGTTATAGTGTAAAATTGTATAATAAGTAATGTATTACTAATAAAAATAAATATCCTTATTTCATATATGTTTTATAACTGGAAAAAATTATATAACATATATTATATACAGCAAATGACTCAGCTTTTTGAAATCAAAGTAAATTTGTCTGACAATCAAAAGAAGAATCTTAGCAATGCTTTCAAAAAAAGGGAAACTATTGTTCTCAGACTATCAAATGAATCTCTGAACGGAAATGATATTCTATATGTACCAGCAATGGTAAAGAAGAGATTGGAGAAGAATCGTATGATGAATAAGGGTATGGATATCAAACTTGTTAAAAGTAATATCAGAAAACAGGTTGGAGGTAGTCTACTAACTTCTATCTTAAGTATTGGAAAGACACTAGCACCAACTATAGGTAAAACCCTTGGGCTATCAGCTCTTGCTGGATTGGCTTCAGAAGGTGCTTCTCAGATTGTGAAATCAATATCTGGCAAAGGCGTACAGTCGGGTGGTTTTCTCGTACCACAAGACAAAATTAATAAGCTGATAGAATATAAGCATCTTTTATCGACGAAACAAAAACAGGATATATTGAATGCCCTTCAATCAGGTTCAGGTGTTCATGTAAAACCAACAAAAACACAATCAGGTGGATTTTTAGGCACTCTGTTGGCAAGCATTGGTGTTCCACTCCTTCTAAATGCTTTGACTGGTAAAACTGGTAGTGGGGCTCCACGAATGGGAATTAGTAAGAAAAAAGGGGGTAAGGGAGCTCCGAGAATTGGTGCATACAGACAACCACCTCCATTTATAGGTACATGGGATAATCCAATTGGTATGGGGATTAAAAAAAAAACTACCAAAAAAAAACAAGTCGGGAGAAGGCATACTATTAGGGAAAAACAGCCCATTCAATGGCATACCACTACTAGGGGCAATACTGTAAAACCAAAATTCCATAAAGATATCCCGTTAATTAATCATGATCTAATAAAATGGTGTAGATATTTGAACATCCCAATCAAAGATGTTCTATCGAGGGATGAGAAAGTTCCACATAAGCATAAACAGGCGTTATTCATATACAATCTTGAACCCTCATATATGAGTGGAAGCCATTGGGTGGCCACATATGTCAAAGACAACGTGATAAATTATTTTGATAGTTTCGGTATGCCTCCATTTCAAGAGATCGTAAATCATACAAAAAGAAAGAATTTGATTCTGTTACATCAAAACAACCAAATCCAGAACATAAAAACGACTACATGTGGTTACTTCTGTTTATACTTTCTGAATGAAATGAATAAAGGGAATTCATATTATAATTTATTGCAAGTATTTGACATATATGATACAATGAAGAATGAGAGATTCCTCGAACATTATTTTAGAAATATCTAACTTATATATATAATGGTAAAATCATATTGTGTTAGACAGAATAAAGTCACTGAATGTGTTCCAGGAAGCGAACGATATGTGAAAACTAAAAATGGTCGAACTATGTTGAAATGCACTTGCGCTGAATGTGGTATAACAAAACCAAATTTATAAAACAAAAACAGGGAAACTAATTGAGCCCTCACAAGATGGGGGCTTTTTAAATATAGAAGGTAGTCACAGTCTTGGTGAAATAGCAGCTAAAAGCGCTTTAAAAGGTTTGTATAATTTAGGTAGAATCGGAGCATCAAAGGCAATTAAATCTGGTTATGCTAAACAAAAAATAAAAGGAATGGCTGATAAATATTTGGATCAAGCCTTAGATAGTTTAACTTCAGATATTAGTAAGAAACTAGATCCATTGCATAAAGGTAGTGGGATTGATATTCATAAGGCCATTGGGAAGCTTCCGAAACCAAAAGGCGGTTGGACATTACCCGGCCATAAATATACTGGCCCATATAATGATTTAAAGAGTCAAGTGAAATATGACCCAACAACTGGCCAAATATTAGAAATATATGACCAACCTACAGGAAGAACTGATGAAATAGCAATGCAACATGATGTCGATTATTCAGTCTGCAAGGATGATAGGAAATGTAAAAATAAGGCAGACCGAAAAATGGTTCAAGCTTTAGACAACGTACCGTATAATGAAAGACAATGGGGGCATTGGTTGGCTAGAAACACGATTGATGTAAAACAAAAACTTGGATTAGGTGTTAAAAGGAAGTCAAAAAACGTAAAAAGGAGTTGAGTAAATGATTGGGCTGAACTCCTTGCAAATGAACTACATAAACCAATCAAACGGAAATTTCAAAAGAGACGTGTTATTGTTAATGGAATAGATGATATTTGGAGCGCTGACCTTGTAGAAATGCAGAAGTTTTCAAAATGGAATAAAGGATATAGATATTTGTTAAACATCATTGATGTGTTTTCGAAATTTGCTTGGAGCATCCCTATTAAAAATAAAACAGGTAATACAATTACTGAATCATTTGATGATGTTATTAAAAAATCCAAACGGAAACCTAAATTTATTTGGGTAGACCAAGGGTCTGAATTCTATAATAAAACTTTCAAAGACTGGCTAAAGAAAAATAATATTGAGATGTATTCTACTTTCAATGAAGGTAAAGCTGTTATTATTGAGAGATTTAACAGAACATTAAAATCTAAAATGTGGAAACAATTTACAGCTCAAAATACAACACAATATTTAGACATGTTACCAAAACTATTAAATGAATACAACAGTACAAAGCATTCAAGTATTAAAATGAAACCTATTGAAGCATCTATGAAAAAGAATGAAGGAACTGTTTATTTCAATCTATATGATACGGAACTATTATCATATAAACCAAAATTTAAAGTTGGTGATAAGGTTAGAATTTCAAAGTATAAACGGAATGTGTTCGACAAGGGTTATACACCAAACTGGACTGAAGAAGTGTTTACAGTCGATAAGATACAATACACTAATCCTATAACTTACAAATTAAAAGATCTCAATGATGAATCAATAGAAGGATCTTTCTATCAACAGGAGTTATTGAAAGCTAAACAAGATGTTTTTCGTATAGATAAGGTTATCAAAAGAGACTATAAGAAAAAACAAGCTTTGGTGAAGTGGAAAGGATATAGTGATGATTTTAACAGCTGGATACCGCTAAAAGATGTAAAAAATATATAATGTTTATATATATCATGAGCGGCATTGAGAAATATATCAAAAAAATAAATTTTCAAATTCAGGAATGTGAAGATGAAATAGACAATCTTCATGATAAAATATATGATAATGAGCGTAGATTGGATCTGTTACAATATAAAAAGAAATTATTGAAACTTTATCATAAAAAAATACATGAAATTGATGAAGATATAACATTGAAAGAGTTATTGAATATTATCTGCAATGAGATAGAAAACAATAGATACGATGATGAATGTAATGTGTTGAAACAAACCAAAGTTGATAATATTAAATATCTCAAACAAGAAAATAGTATATCTAGCACAACAAAAACAAGCAGCAACGCGGATTTGGAAAGATGTAGAAATATTCATCTGATCCAGGGCACATGGGTTTAAAAAATACAATCAGTAACATTAGAACACTAATCAGGGATTTAAAGGGATATACAAAATTGTTTTAAAGAGATGTTACTATTTACAAGTATCCCAGAAATTTCTGAGATATTTATATCTTTGCATTCGCTATTCATTGGTAGCCAAAAATATTAATGTTTCTGGCTATTACGCAATAATGCAAAATATATAATTCTTGACCAATATTATCCGCACTATTATGAAACTATTTAAAATAATATCTATAGTATAGTATTATATATGGAAAATCAAAATGTTAAGAGAGGTCGCGGTAGACCAAGAGTTTATACCGATGAAGAAAGAAAGCAACATAAGACACAATACATGTTAAATAAAGTCTGGCTTTGTAAGATTTGTAAGAACAACAAAAATTATACACTTGCTGGGAAATCATGTCATGAGAAAACAAAAAAGCATGTGAAGAATCTAAATATCTACATCATAATGCAACGAATCATCAACATAACACGAAAAAATATTCCAAATCACACACAAGATTAATTCTTTTCATAGTTATAGTTCAAAGGATCCATGATTGGATTATTTGAATTCTCGACTATATTCAAACGCACATTCGTAAAACCATTTAAAGAATTATCTATAGTTATATATATAGATAATGGAAAAATCAGACTTGAAAAAATTGAGTAAATCTCAACTAATCCAAATGTTATTGCAAATCCAGAATGCTAAACCAGCTCCTGAGATGACAATAGTGGATAACAAAAAACAATGTAGGAGACCAATTCCTACACCAAGAAAAAGTGTTAAACAGATGGTGAATGAGTATGAAGACCATATTATTTTACCACCAATGGAGTTTAGAGACGACTATAAACCAGTGCCAGCACCTAGAACTAAACAGCCAGTTGCAGAAAAACCAGTTCCAACTATAAGAACTAAAATAGAACAAACAGACAAAGCTCTAAAAGGTTATACTAAATCCTATGAAATCAATATAAAAAATAACAAAGACCCACTGGTGCAGTTGCAGAACACAAGAAAGGCTATTGAACATCATATTACAAATACACTAAAATCCATGAAAGGACTAAAATTTGTTGAAACACTCAAGGTAATATTTACAAAAATGTCAAATAGAGACACAGTATATAAAACTGCCTATTTCAACAGTCAAGTTCAAACAATCATAAACAACCTAGATATAGATGAATCACTGCAAGTATCAAAGCAGAACATATTAAACAAAATTGCAGTTTGGATTTCAGAGGGATCTGGTTGGACTGTTCAATCAGTGGAAAATCATTATCTTAATGTTGTAAGATATCAACCAATGAGAGGCTCTTCATATATTAAACTACCACAAGAACTAAGAAATAGTGCCAAAGGTTTGATCAACATGAAAAACGAAGACAATCAGTGTTTTAGATGGTGTCACATTAGACATTTGAATCCTCAAGAAAAATACCCACAGAGAATTAAAAAATGTGATAAAGAATTTATTGAAAAATTGAATTACTCAGGAATTGAATTTCCAGTCAATCAAAAACAGTATAATAAAATTGAGAAACAGAATAATATCAATATCATTGTATTTGGATATGAAGAAAAACAACCATTTCCTATTTACATATCCCAAGAAAAATTTGAAGATCAAATGCATTTATTATTGATAACAGAAGGCGAAAACAAACATTATGTATTAATAAAAGACTTCAATAAATTTATGTACAATCAAACAAAACATGAACATAGAAAGCATTTTTGTATGTATTGTTTACAATGTTTCAGTAGTGAAAGAGTATTATTAAATCATAAAGAAAACTGCATACAAGTGAATGGCACACAAGCTATAAAAATGCCTGACAAGGATAATAATACACTAAAATTCAACAATTGCCATGAACAACTACCGGTACCATTTGTTATTTATGCAGATTTTGAAGCAATTACTGAAAAAATACATGGTTGTCAGCCTGACAATGATCAATCATACACAGAGGCTTATCAGAAGCATACAGACTGTAGTTATGGTTATAAGGTTGTTTGTTGCTACAATGATCAATACACCAAACCAGAGCAAATATATAGAGGTGAAAAAGCTGTTCACAAATTTATGGAAGCTATGCTGGGGGAAGTCAAATATTGTAAGAAAGTGATGAAAAAAGAATTCAATAAACCATTAAGAATGACAAAAGATGATGAAGAAGAATTTCAAAAAGCTGAAGAATGCCATATATGTGATCAAAAGTATGCAGAGAAAGATATTAAAGTTAGAGATCATTGCCATATAACTGGTAAATACAGAGGATCTGCTCACCAAGAATGTAATCTGAAACTCAGAGTGAATCCAGCAGAGATAAAAATTCCTGTTATATTCCATAATCTCAGAGGTTATGATAGTCATTTCATCATGCAAGAGATTGATGAAATAGTCAAGAAGCACACATACAAAAATAAGAAAGGAGAAGACAAACAAATGAACATAAATGCTATACCAAACAATATGGAAAAGTATATGGCTTTCATGCTTGGTAATCATCTTACCTTCATTGATAGTTTCCAGTTTATGAGCTCTAGTTTAGATAAACTAGTAAGCAATCTACCAAAAGAATCATTAAAATATACCTCTCAACAATTCAAAGGTGAAAAGCTTAATTTAATGTCACAAAAAGGAGTCTATCCATATGACTTCATGGACAGTTTTGACAAATTCAATAAACAACTACCACCAAAAGCAGAATTTTACAGCATATTAAATGATGTATGCATATCAGATGAAGACTATAAGCATGCTCAAACTGTTTGGGAAACCTTCATGCTTAAAAATATGGGTGAGTACCATGATTTATATCTTAAATCTGACATCCTTCTGTTAGCTGATGTGTTTGAAAACTTTAGAAAGACCTGTCTGCAATACTATAAATTAGACCCATGTCATTATTTCACATCTCCAGGATTGTCTTGGGATGCTATGCTAAAAATGACTAATATTAAATTAGAACTAATGACTGATATTGACATGTTTCAATTCATTGAAAAAGGGATGAGAGGTGGTATTTCTTATATAGCCAATAGATATGGGAAAGCCAACAACAAATACATGAAATCATACAATGAGAAGGCGCCCTCAAAGTATATCATGTATCTTGATGCTAACAATCTCTATGGTTGGGCTATGTCACAATACCTACCAACTGGCGGTTTCAAATGGATGACAGAAAATCAGATTAAGAAGTTAGACTTGACCAAATATAAAGAAGATAGCAACAAAGGTTTAATACTAGAAGTTGACATGGAATATCCTGAAGAATTGCACAGCCTTCATAATGACTACCCATTAGGACCAGAGAAAGTTAAAGTAACTAGTAATATGTTATCTGGGTATTGCCAAAAGATAGCTACCAAATATAATATATCAACAGGCCTTGTACAAAAACTGATTCCAACTTTAAGAAACAAAGAAAAGTATGTTCTTCATTACAGAAACCTACAATTATACACTGATCTCGGTTTGAAAATAACAAAAGTTCATAGAGTACTAGAGTTTAATCAGTCAGCATGGTTGAAGCAATATATTGATTTCAACACTCAGAAAAGAACTAATGCCAAAAATGCCTTTGAGAAAGATTTCTTCAAACTTATGAACAACAGTGTATTTGGAAAAACAATGGAAAATATAAGAAAGAGAATAGATGTTAGATTAGTTACTGATGAGAAAAAACTATTAAAAATGGCTGCTAAACCTACTTATGTAAGCAGTAAGATATTCAATGAAAATCTTGTAGCCGTTCATAAGATCAAAGAAACACTAACCCTAAACAGGCCGGCATATGTGGGTATGTGTATTCTTGATCTTAGTAAGGTTTTGATGTATGACTTCCATTATAACTATATCAAAAAGAAATATGGAGACAAAGCTAGACTACTATTCACAGACACTGACAGTCTCACATACGAAATTGAAGCTAAGGATGTGTATCAAGATTTTTGGAATGATAAAGATAAATTTGATAATAGCGATTACCCAGAAGATTCTCCATATTTTGATAAGACAAATAAAAAAGCAATTGGTAAATTCAAAGATGAAGCTGCAAGTATACCAATAACTGAATTCATCGGTCTACGATCTAAAATGTATAGTTACATGAAAGACAACCAAAAAGGAGGAAAGACTGCCAAGGGAATCAAAAAGAATATTATCAAAAATAATATCAAGCATCAAGATTATAAAGAAACGTTATTAGGAAATAAACAGATGCATCACACTATGAAAACAATAAGAAGTCAAAACCATAAATTAGGAAGTTATGAAATCAATAAAGTATCACTCAGCTGTTTCGATGACAAAAGGTATATATCAGATGATGGCATAAATTCATATGCTTATGGACATTATAAAATAACTTTCCTTAATTAAATCCTGTGTAGACTTCCTATGTTTCCGAGAATTGTGTCACGCAAAGGATTCTATTATGCTGGATCACGCAATGAAATGAACGCACCATTTTGTTTTTATTAACATATAGTTTCATTTGATTTTTCTATATTTTTTAATCCAACAGATGGGAAGTAGTTAAGACTTGGCATGGTATCAGATCAGTTTTGCAAAACTGATCTGGTACCGCCAAGTCCTTAACTACTCTCGATATATTATTTTCAACGAATTATTAAAAGAATATAACGTTAAATCAATGGCAAAGCTACTAACAATAAACTATTAATATATATTATATATTTATTTTAAGCATAGTTAGGCTAAAAACACAAAGTGGAAAGAAAAGGCAAAGAAAAAAATGTTTACGATAAGAGGAATGCTTTCAGTTTAGAAGTAAAAGAGGCGATGCTTGTAGCATTTTGAATTTCAAAGCTAAGAGAATTAAAGCTAAGAGAATTAGAGTTCTTATCAAACTTACTGTCTTTTTTGTAGGTCCCAAAACGCTAACCTGCAAACTAACAAGCAACAAGGGACAAATTCAAGAGGTCCGAATGTGCCAAGCCACTGGTCTCCAATACCATCTTCAACGCAATATAAACGCGTTCCGTTAGCGCCACTATCTGACGAATTTACCGAGGTGGAGGAACTTTTCAGAAAATCAATCAGACGAAGCGTGGTGATTATCAGCATTGAACGCGTGCAGAACCCTTTCATGTGGGAGAAGTATCAAAGGTAGTTTATTAATTTAGTTAAGTATTCTGTGAGCCTCAAATTTTAATTTTCGCTTGAAAAGAGGAAAACATGACGTTTTGTAAATGTAAAATACGACTGTTCTAGTTGCGTTGACTGAAGTGAAGAATCTCAGACCTCAAAATATACATGGCTTCCGAGGAGGTCGATCGCTTCGGCTCGGGGAAAACTAGCAACGAGCCTTAGTTGTATCATAAACGAAATATCCGTTTGGAACCTAAATCTGCAATTATCTTGAACTATCCAGAAGAACTCTCGAATAATATCGAATACAACACAACTACATCTTTTAGGCTATCAACTTAGAACTATTACTACTACGGAGTCTTAAAAATCAAATGGTAATCAAATGGCAACCAGTTTTGGTTTTAGCTCAAAGCACATGCTACTTGGCTAAAACACATCAACTCGTAAAACTGTTCATCTTTTGTCCGAGACTAACTATATATCGCTATTTTTAACGTGACTAAATTACATTTTTATTTTATTTTTTAAGGAAAAAAGACAACATGTCAGTTGCCAAGACTGGTAGTACCAAGCGATCTCATGTGAATGAGATGCGATTGTTTCATGGAACCGACCCTGACATCGTGGAGGCCATCTGCAAGCAGAATTTTGACTGGCGTTTACATGGGAAAAACGCGACCAAATACGGACAAGGTAGCTACTTCGCTTTGAGTTCCTCTTACAGCGACTCTTATGCTAAGGAAGACTTCAATTCGTCTAAGTTCATGTTCGTGGCCAAGGTTCTTGTTGGTTTGTATACTACTGGCAACTCCAGTTATCGAAGGCCACCAGCAAAGAACCCTTCAGATCCCGAGAGCGATCTGTACGACTCGTGTGTAGATTACTTTTCATTTCCAACCATTTTCGTCGTCTTTGATACGGATCAGTTCTATCCAGAATACATCATCGAGTACTCGGCAGCTTCCCAAACAGTTCAAGATGGATATTACAGTAGTTTTCAGCAACCTGCAGCAGTGGCACCTGCTCCAAAGTGGCCTAGACATTCTCAAGTAGCAGCAGCACTGCCACGAGCTGTTCTAACGCAAAGCAGTAGTTTCACCACACGTCATCACACGCCGACAAGCTCTAGCGTTCTCGGCACATCGGCTTATTCAAGCGGGTCAAGTGGTACAGGCTATAACGCAAGTAGCACAAGTACACCATACACTGGTACGTCAACTGCGTCTTATTCTTCTCCCGTCTCAGGTACGTCCGCATTTTCTGGTGTCTCAAGTCGTTATGCATCCTCGACTTCAAGTACCCCGACTAGCGTACCATACCACAGTACCGCAAGTACATCCACCGCAAGTACATCCACCGCAAGTACATCCACCGCAAGTACATCCACTGCACGTACAGCACTAGCAGCAGCAGCAGCAGCAGTAGTAGTAGCACCGCCACGAGCTTTTCAAGGTCAGAGAAGTAGCACAACAACACGTCATCAAACGCCGACAAGCCCGAGTGTTCTTGGCACATCGGCTTATTCAAGTGGATCTAGTGGTACAGGCTATAGCGCAAGTAACACAACTACACCATACACTGGTACGTCAACTGCGTCTTATTCTTCTCCTGTCTCAGGTACGTCCGCATTTTCTGGTGTCTCAAGTCATTATGCTTCCTCGACTTCAAGTACCCCGACTATCGTACCATACCACAATATCGCAAGTACAGCAGTAGCAGCTGCAGCAGCAGCACCGCCACGAACTTTTCAAGCTCAGAGCAGCAGTTCGACCACAGGTCATCACACGCCGACAAGCTCGAGCGTTTTTGGCACATCAGCTTATTCAAGCGGGTCAAGTGGTACAGGCTACAACGCAAGTAGCACAAGTACACCATACACTGGCACGTTAACTGCGTCTTATTCTTCTCCTGTCTCAGGTACGTCCGCATTTCCTGGTGTTTCAAATCGTTATGCTTCCTCGACTTCAAGTACTCCGAATAGCGTACAATACCACAATACCGCACGTACAGCAGTAGCAGCAGCAGCAGCAGTAGCACCACCACGACCTTTTCAAGATCAGAGAAGTAGTACAGCCACACGTCATCACACGCCGACAAGCCCGAGTGTTCTTGGTACATCGGCTTATTTAAGCGGTTCAAGTGGTACAGGCGGTTTCTCCTCTGCATCCAGTGCACGATACTATAGCACAAGTAGCACAAGTAAACCATACACTGGTACGTCAACTGGCTACAAAACCAAAACGCCAAAGAGGTCCTCTAAAGACAGGTCCAAATGCTTAGTTATGTGATTACCCAAAGGGATTTCTTTTGTGGGGTTGGGGTGGGGGTGGGGGATTGTCTACTTTTGCACCTATTGGGGAGTCTGGGCACGAATTTCGGTCCATGCGAAATAGTTTCATCGTTTGGGGAACGTAGGAATATGAATAAACTAAAACAGCTGTAAAGTAAAGATGCTTTTGAACAGAGAAAGACAAACTAAAAGCTAGCTCCTATGGTTAAACACCAAAGAATCCTCTGTTCCTCAGCTAAGACGATGGCTTTTAGCCAAAGAAGCAGAAGCGACATGTTTAGTAGAGATGCACCCATCGTTGCAGTTCCCTTTCATTTCCGGCATCAAAGATTGCGAAAAGCCTAACTGTTTCGGAACACAGCATTTCCAATGGGCATTATGTATGTTATGTCACCAGCTCAAAATTCACCACCCAGCCACATTTGTAAGAAATTCCTTTCAAACCTTTGGAGTAGTACTGTAGCTCTTCCAGACCTCTAATTTTATTGGCCCCGTAGTACTGTAGCTTCTATTGTGTTTAGGTCTAGGGCTATTGTTTGTGTTGTTTAACCTATTGTTTCGTTAACCAGTCACTGAGCTTGTTTGGAAAGGTACAGTCTCTCCCAACCTTTGACAAGTTCACGTTGTTTTTGAGTCGGTCTTTTTTTTTTAACTTTGCTTCATTGAGAATACATTGATGAGATTGTCACAGATTTACACTTCGAAAGCGAGGCTTGGGGTGAAATTATATATACATAGCTTGTCTGACGTAAACATGCATAAGGGATATTGTCTGGCGATCTGTCGATAAGTTTTTGTCCTGACAAACGATCACAGAATTCGTAGCACCTAAAACCAATGCCCAGACTCATAGTTGTAAACTAGGGAACTGATTGGGGTGGTTAAAGTTTCTTCATTTTATATAGAAATAGTAATTAACAAGGATTTATTCCACTGAGAAGATCATGCATATGTCAACACATGTGAAGATGTCGATCTTATTTTCACTTTTGAAAAGTGATACAGTCAACTCTCCCTTAAGCGACCACCCTTGGTGCAGGAAAAAATTATCGCTTAAGAGAGTGATCGTTAAAGGGACTATGTCACCATCTTTAGTGTTATTTTAAAAAGCTAAAAGACATATTTATATCAGTGGAAACGCAAAAATAATGGTCCAGTGTTGTTTAAAATTGCTTTACGAGTATAATGAAACTATAAACAAGTGTCTCTGACTACAGATGAGCAGGATGGAAGTGGATTGTAACTTGAAAAAAATGGCCAATTTTTTCAAGTTTGTTCAATGTGTTTTGGAAAATTTGCTAAAAACTGATTATGGTTTATTCTTTGTACAAGAATTTACTTGATATCTTGTTCTTGGTACTCTAAGAGCATTTCGTGTTTGAAATAAGATGCTCAGTTTTAATTCTAGCACAGTCTGAGACAAAAGCATAAAACCTGCCATGACATGGCCCCTTTAAGAACGAGTCGGCTGTATTTGTTCTTCACGTTAGCTACGACGTTTGCACCAACTAGATTCTAAAAGAATTAAGAGGTATTCTATAATCGATAAACCTTTAGATCTTCCGGCGTCGAGAATCTTTAAAATTTACACATGATCAAATTATGAGAAGCCCTTGTACTGCATGACCTTTGGACAACGTTTAGACAATTTTTAAAAATCCTTGAAAATATTCGGAAAGTATGATTTCATTCCAGCCCCAGTGTGAATAAATCGTTCTTTATTTCAACAATAGCAATTGACTTTAAGGGAGATCAGACTTAGAGTCGTTGCTAAGGACAGTATTTTGCAGTATGCTGTTTTGGATCGTTTCTTGCCGCTAAAATGGTGAAGAACGTATGTGGAGTAACATCGGATGTGAAAAAATCCAGTCCCAATTTAAATGCTTAAAACTCGGAGGATAGGAGGTACAGCCAGAATACGAAGGTAATCTGCCTTTCTTCATTATCTGACATAAGGAATTACCGTTTACACACACAAAAATGCTGCTGAGGAAAATATATGAATATAGGTTTTAATGATGTCATAACCGATTTAATTCTGGTCACGTGACTTGCCAGCTATATTTGTGATTTGAAAATATTTAAAGTGTATATGACAGATACTTTTTTATTTGCTTGATGGAATCTACATGGCGTTCTGATAAGAAAATCGAAAAGAGTTTTTTCGATATCGATTTTCTTTTTCTGTCCGTGATTTAGCCGTCTAAAAACGTGAAATTTCACTTCCGGTGGGTTACAAAACCGCGCAAGAATAAAGACTGGAAATAGTCCGCTGTGACGTCAATACAAGAATGCCGGTGTCGCGGTTCCTCGCATTTTTTGGTGCGCCCTGAGGAAGAAACATGGTTCTATTGAGGTGTGTTGTCTATGGTTGTAGTAACACGCACCAAACAACGGAGGAACTGAGAAACCGCGACACTGGCATTCTTGTATTGACGTCACAGCGGACTATTTCTAGTCCTTTTTCTTGCGCGGTTTTGTAACCCACCGGAAGTGAAATTTCACGTTTTTAGACGGCTTAATCACGGACAAGAAAAATTGATATCGAAAAACTTTTTTAGACTTTCTTATCAGAACGCCATGTAGATTCCATCAAGCAAATAAAAAAATATCTGTCATATACACTTTAAGAACAACCATGTACAAACAGGTTTTCTGTAGAAGTTTAGGTTTCCAAAGTATTATGGTTAGAAACCTTCCTTAGCAACATTTGATAGTTACGTTAACGCTCTCTGAATTGCTATAAACAGAAACAACCATTTACTTTCGCCGCAGTTACATAAAGTACTAAACTAGAATTACGATAAATTCAAATGGCAAAAAAAAAACTAATCAAAATAGTTACAACCTAATCGAGTTGAATAGTTCATATAAAATTTTATAAATTATATTTTATACATTACGTGAATTGTTAATAGAATGTGAAAAAGTAAATAATAATAATAATAATACATAAAATTAAACATACAATGAACTGCAGGGCTGATCTGACTACGTAGAAAAGTAATCTTTGCGAGACACCACGACAGAAACCGATAAACTGATAAAGTAGGATCGCAACCGTGGATAGCTGTTTCAATGTTATTGCAACTCTTCAGCACGGTGTAGCGATGAACTAAATGACGCCAGCACAAATGCCAACGCAAATTGATTACACAATGACCCCGTTCACCATATCAGGTTCCGTACTATGTACTCACCTGTTACCCGAATCACGCGTTGCCACATCACTCTGACGTGTTCCGGGTAACAAGGAGCCCGTAGAGTCGCGAAGTGTCACGCAAAGAAACATTTAGATGGACAAAGCCGATCTAAACATTTTTAAATGTTCAGATCGTGGTTTTGCCCAAAACCACAGCATAGCGGATCTGTAATAAGAAAAGCCACTTGCATAAACCTTCCATGCAATTCCGTAGCGGATGATCATCCAGCCGTTTATTTAAAATAACTATCTGCACAAAGTTACGTTAACATCAATGCGAGTTTCGATTAACCAATTTGTTTTTTAATGGCCCACTGATATGCCGATACATTGCTTGCAATCGGATATTTGGCGCCTTCCCTGCCTTTGTATTCGCCAAAGATTTCTTTGATTGAACTATATCTATCCTAGCTGGCTAAAATATTTCGCGTCATTGCTTGCTCGCGTTTTCCTGCGCTTGGCGCAGAGTTTGCTAAACGTTCTGACTGATTCATTACATTATTTTCCTCAGTTATGATTGACCAGAGTAATGTTTTGGTTTTATGACACCCCAGTAAAAACTGCTCTTACCACCAAAAACAAGCAAACTCATTGTTACAGTTTTAACTGTTTCGACGCTGGTATAAGCATATACGCAAGAACAAGCGCAAAAATCAACATTTTGCTGTTTTCTTGTGTCTGTGCTCGTGCCTGCAACAAATCCCTTTCCACATGCCACATAAACGTTTCTTCCATCCTTCTTTTTAAGTTGGCAAAGTCGCATTTGAAGTGTGAATTTTTGTCAAACATACCTTTTTCAATTTCCATGAATCAAGACCCGCGCACTTATGTTTAACGAACCGGGTTCGTCAACGTTTGGAAGTTGACGAATTCAGTTGCCTTCTTAAGGCTGGTTTCAGGTATGATGCAAGCATAAGCATAAGCGCAAGCATAAACCAAGCCCAAGCATTTTTACATTTGCGATCAGCAGAAGCATACGGTGACATATGCAGGCGCAGTGTAATAAAAGTTGGGTGCGTCTGCCTTTTTTGGCGCCAAATTAGAATCCAACAGAGCGCACAAAAAGGAGTTTTGTGTTTTCTTTGCTTTCGCTCGTGCTTGTGCTTGCGTCATTTCGGTTTACATACAGGCGACGCAACGTGACGACACAAACACAGGCACAAGCATAAGGAAAATAAAATCATTTGTTCTGTTCATTTTGTTCCGGAAGAGGTATACTGAGGTAACTTTCATTAGGTGACGAAGGTCCACATCTTTAGTCACGCTAAACGGGAACTGTAAGTCAACATTAGCTTTGAAATTGAAACCTTTTGTTGGATGGCCAAACGGACTCGCATGTAAAGGAAAATTGCTCGAAAATGGAAAAAAAAGTTTTTGGCGCGGCCTGAAAGCAACTTGTGTTTATGTTCGTCTACTCAGTTACACTTGGGTAGTCAAACAATGAAAAAAATGTAAATTCATTTAACTGATAGCGGCCAACTAGAGACCGGAGACTAACGGCTCGGTTATGAAGCTGTTAGGCTTCTTGTTCTAGTCATTAACTGATGACCTCTCATAAGCGGCATTACAGTGTAGATATGAGTGGTCTCTTACGCGCGTTTCGGTCTGTTATTTGTTCGAAAGTTTCCGGGAAACACTTTGAACAATGACACTAGGAATCCATTTTTATTCCACATATGTTCTATTCTTTATTTTCCACTGAAACATAGAAACTACCTTTGATTCGGAATAAGCTGAAAATCCTTTATACAAACCCAAAAATGACTAACTGTACAATGCCCATGCCAGACAACAAACATACGGGTCAAATCAATTCCCCCTATGTACATATCGTAGCCATGAACTCTAGCCTAGTACCTACCTGTACGTTGCTTATTTTTTCAAAGTTACTGATTTTACAAACTTTGTTATACAGTCGACACAGACACCGCCGGACCCATAAAATGTGCCCGTATTTAACGGGACAATCATTTGAAGAGAATATATGGGCTGGGAAAGCGGGTGTTCGTAAAGCGGTGTTCGACAGTACTTCAACATTGGTTCTCCCTATAGATAGGTGGTTGAACAACTTAGGATACTTTGTAAGTTATCAGATAGCAAGGATAACACTGTTCGTCATTAAAGATGACAAAAATCGTTGGTTCATCTTCACTATCAACGCAGGAATCATACAGATCACTGGCAGGGTTGCTGGGATCTTTCAGCGGAGGTCGACGAAGCGATGCATTCCCGAGCTTGTACTCGCCCGTTAGCACGCGAGCTACAAACATGAACCTGGTCTCTCCACTGCTGTAATTGTTACTGTATGAAGCCTTCACGGCGAAATAACTTCCTTCCCCGTATTTTGTCCCATTTTTACCATGAAGCCTGTGGTCAAAGTTTTGTTTGCAGATCGCGTTAATAACTTTCGAAGTGGTGCCATGGAAGAGTTGTTTCTCGATTTTATGGTAGCTGGAGGCTTTGAGTTTCTTTTTCATTTGGTCTCGCTTTCTAAAAGTGGAGAGAGAGAGAACGTAATTCAGCTGACAGGAATTTAGTTAGGCTCAATTACCAGCCGCTGTTCGGGAAAATGAGCCCGAGCTAGACGAGAGAGCGGCGGTAACGAGCCTAGAATTTAATTTGACTCACCAAGATATAACAATGCCATGCCTTGCATGATAAAAAGGAATTATATTCTAAAAGGAACTAGCTGAGTAACTTATTTATTTTCTTCGTGCCTATGTCACTAATATTTTCGACTATGTCTCTTATATTTTCTCCCATTGCTCCCTGGGGGAGGGGGGGGGGGGGGATACTTAACAAAGTTTTGTACGGGGATGCTCCGCCCCGAGGTCCAAACCCTTACCCTTTCATATACCGTTTTTGACAGAAAAGGTAACCCTTTCATATACCTAGTTGACTTCCATCCTGATACATGAAAAAGGAAAAATAAAAGAAGCGTTTTTGGCTAACATTTGAGCAACATTTACTCACTTTTCACTTCAGTATAACCATTAAGATACTTTAATGGACGAATTGGCCGTTCCGTGCGACCTAAATGGCAGTTTTCCCTATCCTTCTCTATACTTTAACTCGTGGAATCTCTACCCTTTTATATACCTCCAGTCTCGAAAAGGTACCCCTTTCGGACGGAGCATCCCCGTATCGCCCATTACAGGGAGTAACCCGCGGGCAGTGGCTTCGCCGCTCATTGTCGTCTTACGGCTTACGGGAGTTTCGAAAGATAAAAGGGCCATGAATTACTATTTTTGTAGCATGAAGAAACGAGGAGAATTGCCATTTTCTCAACAGTAAAATTAACGACATGCTGCCACTGTATGCAGATAGCCTCTTCCGTTTTAACCAGCTATTTGCAAATGCAAATTTATTCATTCAAAACAATGTGTTGTCTGAGAGAAAGCGCCGCTGTCAAGATCATACTTGTATTTTTTTGTATCAGTCAATTCCAAGCATGATTATTACCCCCGGGCATTTGACTCAAGGTCGTCTCCAATGCACATAGTAGGTAATATGACGACCAAACCTTTTTCGAAAAAGTCAAATATCCGGAAATTTGCCCGGGCGGAGGGGGAGGAATGGTCACTTTTAGAATTGACTGACACATGATGGACATCTTAATCCAAATGATGCAGACCAATGCTCCTCTTAGCCTGCAAATCAGTCGTATTTGGCGGGGCGAACGAGTGCTGAGGGTAACCGCGAACCGAGGTGAGTCAAAAGACAAGACCAAGGGTATGGGAGTCAGGCTATAAAATCAAAATGGCGATCAAACACTAAATTCACCACACATACATACCAAATTGTAGGCTACGCCCCTCTAACCTTATTTATACTAAAAGCATGACACCAGTTTTAATCATAACTGTACCTTTCGTATCTCTCAAGTAGGAAATCATTCGTGATTTTCTCGACCATCGTTATTTGCGCTTTGCGAAACGGAATTGTTCCATGAAACAGCGTCATGACAGTTTGGAATTCTTTATTGTCAGATGCCAAAGGAATTCGTTTGAAATCAGCATCTTGTCTGCTAACACTACGTCAGAAGGTCGTCCGTCCGACAGCTATGGACGACGTTAAGTTACTAAGGCTTCACAAAACACAAGAAAACAGAAAAACAAACTTGTTTGAGAATGCAGCTCAGTTTCAGCAACAAACTGCGGTCTTCTCCTGACGCATCTTTCAGTAAAGTAACTTGGATCCATATTTCTTTGATACATCGACTTCTCGTAGAATGTGATCATGTAATTGAATTTGCCTACGTGGAAGAAGTACACTTGCTCTTCACTGAGATAAGCGGTCTCTATGTTTTCTTGCGTTATCTTAGATGAAATCTATATAAACATAGCACAACATTTTGTTAGCAAGATCTTTTCCCGTCCACAACTAGGGATCTATGAGACGTGTCATTGAGACAAAGAATACTGTTACTTTCTCTGTAGGGCATATGCCCTGCTAAATAGAACAAAAGCAACCCTACCCCCACTCACCCTCCCTCTACCCTGTCTAATTTCTTCGGTTTTCCAAAATATCCACTAATACCTATTTCAACTAATTCAACACCTGGGGTAAGTGTACATTATATACTTGAACGAGTTTGAAAGAACTTCAAAGTTGTGCCCTTTCCAATTTGCCCAGTTCTCCTATAGGACACGCCTATGCGGAATCATGGTAGTTGTATTCAATGTTGCTAAGTTTTGGATTTGTTTTATTTAAAGCAACTATCACGATTTTCTGCAGGCCCATATCACAGAGGTTAGTGGGCATTGTCTGTTGTTTGCGTTTGCGTTCATCTGTATCTAGTGATGCAATTGTAAACTCGTACGTTGTATACTTCTTTAAATATATGATTGTTAATATAATATTCGAATTCAGAGAAGAAAGAGCTCACATTCTTTCCAGCGTATTCCTTCCATCCATTATCATCTTTCCAATACCAAGTCCACTTTGTAGCTAACGTTTTACCAGGCGCCTGGATGTAAGATGGCGTGGACAGTCGGCGGAGCAAAACCTGGGAAGAACCGTACTGCATAGTCATCTGTTCGAAGTTTATTGTAGCAGTGGTGTCCTTCACGAAATCCTACCTAAGATATATCTTAAGAGCCAATGTCTGAAATTTTCGAAAATCGGGCGTCACTCACAAAATTTCGGATTTCTTCATATTTTGCCCAAATAATCTCTATAGTGAAGTATTTACAAAAATAACATTAAAAATTGTAACGGCGTTTTATTTTTTTCGAAAACGGGCAAAGTTTGAAAAACGGCAAATCGGCGGCCTTTCAGTTGTGAAACTGGCGAAAAATTACACATTTTCATCTCGCTCGTACAGAAAAACGCGATGCCATACATAAATAAAATGTGGCCACAACATAAACACGCTCTTGTTCTTCACACTACTGTTATTTACTTTGGATTAGCAGTTGAAATAAGAATATTTCGGCCGTTAGAAGAAACATGATTTCTTCCATTTTAAAAATTAGCAAATTTGAACCAATTTCAACGCCGTGGAAACCCAATTGGTACGTTGAGTTTGAAAACAAAATTAAGACAGTCTTGAAGCACAACTTCTGCTGTTTACTGTGGTGAAATATTTCTGGCGGCACTTTAAAAGTGCCCCGTCGAGAGACCAAAATGTGAAGGGTAGTTTGACACCAGGAGAACTTGTGACACGAACCTGAGCGCCGACATTACGCACAAAATGTTTATCGCTAAAAATAGTTCCTGAGATAGAGCCTTTTTCAGAATCGTAAAGACTTCAGAAGAACTTCATCTATCCTTTGCTAACTTAAAATGATATCTTTTAAGCAGTTTGTTGGGATACGGAGTAGAGACACGAACATCGATCATGTTGTGCGACCTTACAAATAACAGCGATCAACACTTACCCGCTTTAAACTGACCCGAACCTTGAATTGCGTTTATAATAAAGACAATCCTGCACTCCGATCCATTATATTGCTGTGTTTGGAATATCTGAGCCTTGTAGATCATATCATAGCGTTATTTACTCCAAATTTGTTAAAACAACAGTCGGAAGTTTCAGTTCGGAAGTTTCCCACAATGTGTTGCAAAGAGATTGCGTGACGCGTAGCACGCTGGAATTTGTTGCGTGCTTATGGTATCGGTCACGGAAAGAACATTGCCGTGGAAAAGGTTTCAGGTCAGTGTCATTTAAGCCCCATTTACACGAGCAATTTTTCCTTGACAAGTTTACTTGCCAATTTTTATTGCTTGTGTAGATGATTAACAAGTTTTCCTTTACAATTTTCCGTTGTCAAGGAAAAGCTAGCATGCCAGCTTTTCCTTGACAAGGAAAAATTGTCCACTATTCTCCATCTACACGAGCAATTTTTCCTTGTCAAGGAAAACTTGTCAAGGAAAAATTGCTTGTGTAAATGGGACTTTATAAAGTGGGCTGGGGGTCCTTTAGTTGTAGAACTTGAGGCTCTAGTGGGGTCCGAGTGCATGCCTTCTATATTGATTTTTGACGTCGGGAGGCTCGAAAGTGCTTTTTACATCATTCAATACAAGATATTTTCGAAAACAAAAGTGAAATTCAAAGATATTTTTTTCTTTTTAGCCACTATTGCACCCGCTTTCCGTTAATAGTTCATCAGAAAATTTAACTAACCCGAACCTTGAATTGCGTTTATGATAAAGCCAATCATGCACTCCATTGTTGTAAATAAATTCCTGCACAGCAAAAGTAGAGAAAAAGAATCGTTCACTGCGAGAGAAAGAAAAGTATGGAATAATCTAGAAAAAAATTCTTGCACAGCCTCAAGGCGGAAAACAAATCATGCATCACACAAGGCTTCTTCAATCTTCTTACAAGAGAAAATAAAACTGTAAAAGTGGTTAGCAATCTTGCATTACATTGGCCCTTCATTTTCTAGCTTTACAAGGGCAACTATCCTCAAAATCTTCAAGGAGGGCCATCGATGGCGCTTTTTTCTTCACTGCCGGGCACGGGCACGACGCATTTCTTTTGTAACTACACCCGGGTCGACCTTCCTGTCTGTGGATTGACCAATAGTAAATTTAGCTTCCAGGTAGGCTTTCTGCTTTTCATTGAATTGGTAGCAAGGGCTGTTCCATTTCCTTTAGCGCCCAGCCCGCCTTGAGGCTTTGGCCTTTGTTTGAGCTGCTAACTGAGCTTGAAAGAAAGGAAGAAGTGCAACGCTTTCGCTGAGGAGGGTGGCGTACTGTTGTTTGGCCAGGTTCATTAGGGTGTGCCTCTCCGGTGACCTGGAGCAGGCTTCTAATGACAGATGGCGTTACAGGTCGGACGGCCGTTGAAACACTTTGATGCAGCCCCCGGGAGGTACTAGCCTGCGAGCAAGGCTCTCATTCTTAGGGGTTGGGAGGAAGGGGTTCGGGGGGCCTCCTCCCCTCCCAAACCGCGAACCCGGTCCCGACCCCGAGAGCTTGCTCGCAGGCTAGGGGGGTACTCGGATATGTCTTGGCTGGGTATGTGCCGCCCGGGTCTCCAAATCAGACCCCGTTTTAGAAAGAATTTGCACTCAAAATGTTACCCCATTCTAAAAATAAGTCAATTTTTAACACTCTGATTCTAGAAAAATGATACAGAAAATGATATGCGATCTCGGATGGCAGAGCCTCGAAGCTCGCTGGGCTGTCAGCCGCCTATCCCTGATTGTCCACGGCCTTGTGGACGTTGAAAGTCAGATTCTGGTTAGGAGTACAAATGGGCGTGTAACTAGACAATCCCAAGGTCAACACCACTTCTGGAATATCCTGCCCAGTATTTAATTTAGATTTCGTAGAAATTGCGTAACTTTCAATAGCCCATTTTTTAAAAAAGTTATTTCTTTGTTTGTTCGACTTATACATCAAAATACGACAATTCTGCTTCCACACAAATCAGCAACATAATTGCTTTGATTTCAAACAGAAGATAAAGACGATAAAGTCACGATCTACAATTTCTTTATTCACCATCTTATGAAGTTTTCGTGCGTTCGAAATATTATACCTCGTTCTAGGAAATGTCTCTAAAATGGATACCCGTTCGTTCTAGACCAGGAGTCCCAAAATTACGACCCCGTTAGGCGGCACATACCCGTATAGGTATTTTTGGGAAGTACCCCCTCCCCCACCTCCCCGGGATGCAGCCTTCCTGTGGGTATGAAAATACATTGGATGTTGGACGTTCAGGACTGTTTTCCTTGTCATCGGACGTGGCTGTTGAGACTGTAACTTGCGGTGGAGATGTGACAGAAACAGCTTTAAACCCACCAGCCGAAAACAGAACTGACAGCCAGCTGTAGCTCACATATGTAATAGTATCACTATTCTCAGATACTTTTGCTTGCTTTTGAGACGTCAATATAAAGTCGTATTGACGTCTCAAAAACCTAGACAAAACTAATTTCGATTTTAAGGCGCGCGTTAATACTGCATTATATTGACGGCGTTGGAAGAAAATATATTCCGTACTGGGCTCCGTCTCCGGGGCTCCGCCGCTTCGCGACTCCGCCCAATACGGAATATATTTTCTCCCAACTAGCCGTCAATATAATGCAGTATTGCAATTGACACCTCAAAATCGAAATAAATTAGTTTATAAGAGCATTGAAAACATAACTTCGTAGCAGAATAAAGGCGGTGTGTTATCGCAAAAGAGCCGGCAAGGGGCGTAGTGAAAGGGTGACCCCCCCCCCCCATAAATGACTTGTATATTTATCTACCAAATTTACCTGAAAGACGATTTGAACATTAATTAAAATTGTACCAAAACGAAGGAAACAGACTTTATACATTTATACATTTCCAAAAACGGACGTTACTCCTGTGACTTTTCCACGGCAATTAATGTTCTTTCCTTGACCGATACCATAAGCACGCAGCAAATTCCAGTGTGCTACGCGTCACGCAATCTCTTTGCAACACATTGTGGGAAACTTCCGAACTGTCATATAGCGACTGTTGTTTTAACAAATTTGGAGTAAATAACGCTATGATATGATCTACAAGGCTCAGATATTCCAAACACAGCAATATAATGGATCGGAGTGCAGGATTGTCTTTATTATAAACGCAATTCAAGGTTCGGGTCAGTTTAAAGCGGGTAAGTGTTGATCGCTGTTATTTGTAAGGTCGCACAACATGATTGATGTTCGTGTCTCTACTCCGTATCCCAACAAACTGCTTAAAAGATATCATTTTAAGTTAGCAAAGGATAGATAAAGTTCTTCTGAAGTCTTTACGATTCTGAAAAAGGCTCTATCTCAAAGGAACTATTTTTAACGATAAACATTTGATGCGTAGTGGCGGCGCTCAGGTTCGTGTCACAAGTTCTCCTGGTGTCAAACTACCCTTCACATTTTGGTCTCTCGACGGGGCACTTTTAAAGTGCCGCCAGAAATATTTCACCACAGTAAACAACAGAAGTTGTGCTTCAAGACCGTCTTAATTTTGTTTTCAAACTCAACGTACCAATTGGGTTTCCACGGCGTTGAAATTGGTTCAAATTTGCTAATTTTTAAAATGGAAGAAATCATGTTTCTTCTAACGGCCGAAATATTCTTATTTCAACTGCTAATCCAAAGTAAATAACAGTAGTGTGAAGAACAAGAGCGTGTTTATGTTGTGGCCACATTTTATTTATGTATGGCATCGCGTTTTTCTGTACGAGCGAGATGAAAATGTGTAATTTTTCGTCAGTTCCACAACTGAAAGGCCGCCGATTTGCCGTTTTTTAAACTTTGCCCGTTTTCGAAAAAAATAAATCGCCGTTACAATTTTTTAAGTTATTTTTGAAAATACTTTACTATAGAGATTATTTGGGCAAAATATGAAGAAATCCGAAATTTTGTGAGTGACGCCCGATTTTCGAAAATTTCAGACATTGGCTCTTAAGATATAACTTAAGAGAAAATTTAGGAGCTTCCTAAGATATGTCCTAAGTGCTATTCACGAACGATATCTTATGACCATCCTAAGGTAAGCGTAGCTTAGCAGTCCCCTTAAGTTTAATGGTCGCGGGCAGTTATCGATTAGTAAAAGTAAACCAATCAGAGACAGTTTATATGGCGCGATCTTATGAATAATAAGTTATGAAAATTACATGAATGAATATTTTGTATTGTGTAAATTGTTGTTCTAATCACAATGGCGATACAATAATCTTTATTTCATCTCGAATTTAAGATAGCAAAACTGTGATAATATCTTCGTTCATGGTCAGTAGCGAAAGCAACAAACAAATCCATCATCATTTTAATAGGGTCTACTTCGATATTTCTTGTACAAGGGCTTATTTTCACGAAAAACGGAAAAATAACTCTGCAAAGAGAAAGAAATGTGGAACCCGTTTATGACACGAAGGCCTATATAAAACTAACCGTGTTGTTTGACATCACCAGAAATATTTAATTTTTCTTAGCAATATAATGCTTTAAAATGTTTATCTAATCGGTAACTATTGTGATACACAATAATCACGCTGAAAATCGACGTAAAACTTGTTAACAATCGAATTTAGCCTCCGTCAAGACATGTTTTAATAAGTTAGGAGGTCAATTTTGACCTCCTAAGTTTAGGAGAAAAATTAAGACATATCTTAAGTTAGGAGGTCTCCGTGAATACCAGTTAAGACATGTCTTAAAAATTTAGGAGGTCCTAAGTTTAGAAGAAAAAATAAGACATGTCTTAAAATAGGACGTCTTCGTGAATACCAGTTATCTCCTAAGTTATATCTTAGGAGGCTCTTTGGACTTAGGATGCTTTCGTGAATACGGACCCAGGCTTTCGCTAAAAGAATAGTATAAGAAGAATTGGATCAAAGCAGTGCAAATAAAGCAAAATGAAATAACTTTATTTTCCTGTTTATAAAGACTGATGTTGTCGATGTTCTATACATTAGCAACGTGAAATAGATTTTTAAAAACCAACAAAAGGCTGGAAAAAAGAGGTTGAAACTTTAATAAAGGATTGACTAACAAGTCGTCTGCCATCTTTCCCGTCCACTGTTTTGTTTCGTTTATGATTTTACACTATCATGTGTGGTACAGAACTACAGCTGTTTCCTGTTCTGTTTGTTTTTCTGCTCTCTGTTCTGTTTGTAAAGAACTCCTACCTACTTGCAATTCCCCTATTGTTTACAGGCTTGAAAAAAAAATATTTGAAAATTAAAAAAATACTTTTCGAACCTGTAAACATTTTACTTTCATTGAAAAAGAAAATCGGCGATTGGAGCAAACCGAGCGTGGAATTCACTCAACTCCTACTAAAAAAAAGAGCCTGTTCAGAGGTTAATTTGTTTCGCACTCTGCTTTTACGGACTCTCGCTGTTACGGACATCAAATCATGGACCCGTGAGTGTCCGTCAAAGGGGAGTTGAAAAAAGAGGGAGGGTACAACTGAGTAAGGATGACCATACCGATCTACATGTCAAACCAGAAACCCATAAGTGGGTTGAAACGTGCAACTGTCTCTTGCACGCTTCAAAACAAGCTTCCGATTATTCAATTTGCTAAGAAGTTGTTACAGCCATATTTGGAAAATCAGGATAAAAATATTAACCAATCAATTCGCTTGAACAACTTTCTTCCAATCTCGAGGGACCGAAGGGTTTCCAAATATGGTACTAAGCAAAAATAAATATTCGAAAGCTGTGAATGCGCGTTACACGTTTCAACCCACTTATGGGTTTCTGGTCAAACCAAATGATTTTCTGATGAGTTTTGAAGAAGAGTCGTTATCAACTGGAATCACAACTTTATCTCTCATCAGAAAAATGCAACTTCAAAAGAAGTTATTTTGTTTACACCTTATTACCTTGGCGAAGACAGAACGAAGGGCACTACCAGATTTGTTACATCACAATAATTCTTTTCGATGCGAACATTAGCTGAAAGGACTTACGTCCGTCCACTGGTCGACGTTCAACTTTCTGACCTGCCAACAGTAATGCAATGGGCAATGCTTGTACTTGCAATTGCCAGCCATTGTATAGTTGCCAAGAGGAGCATCGGGCAGATTACTGTTTTTGTATCGTCGTCTGAAATGAAGAAGAAAACAAATAGGAATTTTAGCATTGACCAACAAACATGTTGATCTTTTACTTGGCCAGCCAGCAGATAGAAGGGTCAGTTTTCTCGGTAAGTTAGTCTCTCTAAATATGCATCCTGCGCAGCGTTAATTGTAGTTACGTGAAAAAGTGTTAAGTTTAACGCTGTAAAAAATGTTAAACTTAACACTTTTTCACGTAAGTTAGTCTCTCTGTCAGCCTCTCCTTCGAGCGACCGATAGATGGATCGATGGATTGAATCGAACGAACGAGAGAACGAGCGAATGAACCATCCATGTTAAATTAAACGCCTGACAGTCCGTTTTCGGCCTAATACCCTAAAAGGTACTGCGATGGCTTAAATGCAGACTTTTAACGGACCAGTAGCTTTTAACCTAGTTTTTAAACTAGTTTTATTATCTAGATTATATTTTTATCACTATTGTAACTATTTCACTGAAAAGCCTCGTTGGGGAAGTGAAATAAAGTATGTATGTATAATTCTAACGGTAGTCATTTTAGATTTTAGTACCTTAAGCAGTACCAATCTACAAATTTTGCCACCTAAAACGATTACCACCATCATTTTTATATAGGATTCCCCCCCTCCCCCGGGTCGGTCACTTGTTTTGTTATTCGTTCGGTTGGTTATTTAAGCGTTACTCGTTCAGCCCTTACGTGAATTTGTATCTTCATAGGAAAATTAGCTAACTTTTTGTAATTTTATTGTACTTTATTGTAATTTTATTGCATTTTTTATCATAATTCAGTTGTAATTTTTATCCTGTTTTTACTGTAATTTAGTAATTAACACCGAAAAGCCTCTTTGGGGAGTGTTAATAAAATTTGTATTGCATTGCATTGTCCTTCGATCAGTCTACAGCTATCAGTTGGTTAATCGGTCTACAAGAAACGATACTATTTACTTTTAATGCAGTCCACGGATCATGTAAATTAATATTTTAACTTCAGAACTTGGCCTTCGATAATCATAGTATGTATATGTATGTATATATCATAGTTTCCTCTTACTTTAAAATAACTAAAAATGTAAATACAGGCTAAAATGCGGCTTAGAGGTCCCAGGATAGTCAAGAAAAAACACATGGACAACATTTGATGTGGTATATAAAATTTATATGCCTGTTTATTGCCATTTCTCATTCCCTTACTAAATCAACAATAAAGTGCCATACAAATCCTTGGGATCTCTTCATGAGCCTAGGTTCCCTGTGGTCTGTCAGACGGTCAGTGCAGGAATCAGTCACTCAGTCAAACAATATCGATCGATTCGTCATCAATTACTTCTCGGTCGCTTGCCAAACAATATTACTTAGCACTTAGTTTCAAAATAAACATCTTCTGAACGAAAAACGAAGGTTACTTACCGGTTGTCGAGTCATCAGCTGCATTAGGGTGTCTAGGGTTAGTTTTGCTTTTCAACCGGCTTTCCATTTTTTTGCGCTTATAATGACGCCCAACAGGCATTGCTAAAATGCAAGTTGCAATGATTGCAATTAATGTAATTACACCGTATAGAGTAGATTTTCAGTTGTCTCTATTATAAACAAGTTCCGCGATTGGGAATGGTTTTACAAGGAGTTCAGTCCTTACGTGAATTTTTATCTTCTTACGAAAATTAACTAACTTTTTGTAATTTTATTGTACTTTATTGTAATTTTATTGCATTTTTTATCACAATCCAGTTGTAATTGTTATCATGTTTTTACTGTAATTTAGTAATTAACACTGATTAGAGCCTCTGCGGAGTGTTAATAAAATTTGTATTGTATTGTATTGTCCTTTGATCAGTCTACAGCTATCAGTTGGTTAATCGGTCTACAAAAAAATACTATTTACTTTTAATGCAGTCCACGGAACACTGATGTAACTACAGAATTTGGCCTTCGATAATCATAGTAATGTATTATACATAGTATAGTATATAATCATAGTATGTATATCATAGTTCCCTCTTACTTTAAAATAACTAAAAATGTAAATAGAAGCTAAAATGCGGCTTACAGGTCCCAGGATAGTCAAGAAAAAACACATGGACAACATTTCATGTGGTATGCAAAATTTTTATGGCTTTTTATTCCCATTTCTCATTCCCTTACTAAATCAACAATAAAGTACCATACAAATCCTTGGGATCTCTTCATGAGCCTGGGTTCCCTGTGGTCTGTCAGACGGTCAGTGCAGTCACGTTAGGAATCAGTCACTCAGTCAAACGATATCGATCGATTCATCGTCAATTACATCTCGGTCGCGCTCAGGCAAGCCAAACAATATTACTTAGCACTTAGTTTCAAAATAAACATCTTCTGAACGAAAAATGAAGGTTACTTACCGGTTGTCGAGTCATCAGCTGCATTAGGGTGTCTAGGGTTAGTTTCGCTTTTCAACCGGCTTTCCATTTCTTTGCGCTTATAATGACGCCAAAGCATTGCTAAAATGCAAGTTGCAATGATTGCAATTAATGCAATTGTACCGTATAGAGTAGATTTCCAGTTTTTCCTATTATAAACAAGTTCCGCGATTGGGAATGTTTTTACAAGAAGTGTGGTAACTCGAGCGATCCCATTTAGCGCGACGTTGGCATTTCTGTACAGCGATGAAATGATGTAAATAGCAACTGAGCTCGACAGTGAAGCCACTACCACCAGAAACCTCGCAAAGGCACAACACACTTCAACTAGAATCTTTGAAATAAAGCAAAAACTAGACCAACTTACGTTGTAGATCCAGAACGTCCCTCGCCCGATAAATATCAGACACAGTTGTATAAGAGAACTAGATAACCTTATGATCTTCCAGTAGTAAGGTCTGAAGTGATGGACAAATTCGACTGCAAACATACTTGTCAATAACATGGCCGCTGCCTTGATAGCAATCACCATAGCTTGGCCAGCCGATGAATGGCCACTCAGGCGATCGATCCAGTGCATCTTAAATGAACTTTCTACGCTGAAAATAGCCTGTGTGTAGTGGAACAAAGAATTCTTTAATCTTCTCGTGAGCGATGATGATCTTGCGATATAGCATATTTCAAATCGCTTCGACAATGAAATAAACGGTTTCCTGGAAAGTCAGGATCGAGGATCGAGGATCGAGGATCGAGGATCAAGGATCGAGGATCAAGGATCGGGGATCGGGGATAAAAAAAAATAAAAAAATAATATAAATAAAAAAATAATATATAAATAAAAAAAGTGATACGTATCGTGACTCGCATACAGGACAATTTCACACGCCTGACTCACAATTCCGGATTACGTGTTCATTAACCATTAACGTTAAAAAACTGAATTCAATTTCCGCCCAAAATAGTCCAGTGTGCGGCGCTAAATGTTGCGTTAATGTTAATTACTTAAATCTACATTTCGACATGGGGATTTAGTACTTGCGGTTTAGTTCTGTCTACAATATTGATTCCATGTTATGCTCCTTTTTTTATAAGAACGTCTAATTTTGGGAACCGAAACTGAATGTTCTATTTCATGTTTTCAGCCTAAAAAGTTCTTAGCATGTGGTATAGAATTTAAGAAAACAGATATGAACGTGACCAAGAAATCCAAACAAGAACATTGTCCGGTGTATCATATCAAATTCCTTTGACAAGGTCGTGTCTGGCTTCACAAAAACTAACCACCAAGAGAAATGCGGCGCGAAATACAGATCTCTTAGTCTCAACTTCGACGTTCTTATAAAAAGAAAAGAGTGTTTACTGTTCTTGTTATATTGATAAAAGTTTCAATTTAGTAACAAACATAGCCTTTTAAAATTGTATTAATGTACCGGTAGGATGCCTTCCTCGAACAAACGTTTGTAATAAATTTGTAATAAATAAACAACGCAGTTGTTTATTTGAGTAGATAAAAACAAACCATAGCCAGAAGTCTCCTGCCATTGCTAGAAATTTTGCTGTTGTGTCATTTTAACAGTAGAAGAATCCCTGATCCTCCGGTCATCCAGTAGTCCCTCCCCTTTAAACCGGATATTTGAAATAATAATTAATATCCCCCTCCCCCCACCAAATAAGGGACGAACCATGTTTTTTTGGAGGGGGGACAGGATGGGGGGGGGGGGGGGGGGGGGGGGGGGAATATGAAAAAAGAATTCCTGCACAACTTTTGCATAAGACTGAAATATAAATCCTACATAGCAGTACAAAGCAAATAAATATATAGCAAGCTAGTGAAATAAAATTCATACAAAGCGTTTAGTCATCATCACGAAAATAGAAAATTGCCAGCCAGCACCTCCTAAAATATAATGATCCATCCCTTTGCGGGTTGTATACACCATACATTGTAACAACACCGTCAGCACGAGGACGGCTGTCAGAGAAATTATTTTCACGCGAAGTTCATGCTGTCGCTCATTCATTTTAAGTTCAACGGAACACAAACTTTAAAACAACAATCTTTATATTGTCCAAACGATGCGTATAGGAAAGCAATTTACATATTTTATTTCCTCGCTGTCACGGTTGCAAAACCGCAATTAAAGAATTGAGACACCCGCGGTTTTTGCTGAACAGGTTATAGTCACGTCCGATCCGCTCACTATTGTGATCAGTATCACTGGGATAAAGTGCTTCATTTTCCAACATAAAACACAACTGGAAATAATCTGACTAGTCGAAAGAAAAAATATAAAATACCCGGAAAATAAAATTCAGAAGTCAACTTGACGTGGAAAAAACCTAGTCAGACTATCTAATGCAAACACAATTTGAACAATAAGACCCTAGTGAGGTTTATTTACACGTATGTGCTACAGCAAACGGAGATGCTTTCCTGAAATTCATCCACAGTATATGCTCCACATAGTTTTTGGCTGTGATCTACGTTGTATCTTCATTCACGTGATCCAACGTATACCAGAAGTCCCCAGAAGTATACCTGGCGCGGTGCAAAGCTCGAAATCTCGGCGCGATCTTGCCAAGATCACGCGTATCTCGAAACACGACCTTTTAGCTTGTTATTAGAACTCAAACGCGACATTTAGCGCCGCACACCGGACTATTTTGGGCGGAAATTGAATTCAGTTTTTAACGTTAATGGTTAATGAACAAGTAATCCGGAATTGTGAGTCAGGCGTGTGAAATTGTCCTGTATGCGAGTCACAATACGTATCACTTTTTTTATTTATATATTATTTTTTTTCTTTTTTTTATCCCCGATCCCCGATCCCCGATCCTCGATCCTCAATCCTCGATCCTCGATCCTCGATCCTCGATCCTCGATCCTCGATCCTCGATCCTGGCTTTCCAGGAAACCGAAATAAACCGCTTTAACACATTTTCCCCGGTAGCTCCAAACAGCGGACTTGTAATTCTGCATGGTTGAGTGGTTGAGGTGATATCGCCCAAAATGTAAAGCTTTACATATAAGTTAGAATATCTTAGAAGAACCCCTCTCTTCCATTTTTGAAGGCGGAAGTAAAATATGCCAATGAGTTACGATAAGTTGCATATTAATGATCGTACTTCTGAGCCGTGTGAACGAGGCGGAAGTCACCTGCGTGATGGCGTGACGTGTAATGATTCTAAACGCCAATGATTATTGGATCGCACATCAGATAATCCGGAAGAGGAAATATGAACTGTTACAAAATCTCTTAAATTCAAAACTCAACTAGTGTTGTTGCTTTCAATCATAAAAGTAAACAATATCTTCTCTCTTGATTTTTCGCATGTGTTTTTTTGTGCATTTGTACTCATATATCAGCAATAGTGTATTACTGTGTATTTGTAAGTGCATTTCTTTTTCTCTCTAATTAATTAGCCTCCGCCATAACAGTATTATTAATGTAGGCTTTTAACGAAAATGAAATTGTCCTAGGCATATTTTACTGGTGTAGAATGGGATACACGTAAAAAAACACTCTACCCATATAAATTTGCTATTTGTACACAGGCAGCCCAAGCTCAAGCTATCAGGCATTGGAATCGCGGTCATGGCGCAATTATAAGAGTTTGTATGGGGATATTTACAATATGCTTAAGAAAACATAAATACTATAAAATTCTTAATAAAAAATACCTTATCTTACTTCCATGGTGTCATATTACTTGCTGTCTGTGCCCAGGTTTTCCACTCTAAGAGCAAAGACAACTTGTCCTTTCTCTTAGAGTGGAAAACCGAGAGAGCTAAAACTCACTGATCAGCAAAGTAAGGGCACAGACAGCAAGTAATACACCACGGAAGTAAGATAAGGTAATTTTATTAAGAATTTTATAGTATTTATGTTTTCTAAGCATATCGTAAATATCCCAATACAAAGTCTTATATTTTCGCCATGACCGCTATTTCGCAATATCATCCCCAATGACTCACATCTGGAGCTCCTATATGGTGTTTCTTCTTATTAGAATAATGATTTGATTTTATTTTATTGCAACCCATACCCGGAACCCATACTTCCTTTTAGGCTTGTCGCTACATTTAAATACTTCGACACATGTATGACAACCTTTCCCGAAATAGCTGTGTAGCTGTATATGAAAGACAAAAATGACAGCTGTAAGCAATACAGTTAGACTACGAGTAGCCCCTCCTTTTCCCTCAGGGATAGTAGAGCGAGCGAAACGCGAGCGCGCGTGAAAATCACCCCACGCGAGAAAGGCGAGACGCGCGGCGGGGAGAGAGAAAAAAAAGGGACTACAGACAAAGCCCAAGCTTTTGACCTTATGCGTTGCTCTCACAACTCAGAATTCTGATTGGCTCTTCCATGGCAACCTGTCAACATCTGTCAAAAACGCGCTAGCCGCTATCAACACTCGACATAATTTCAGTTTCTGTCAATGGCTGACAAACTTCAGGCATGTCTGGAAAAAATTCCAAACATAACATCGCTGAAACCGGAACAGACTCAAATGTAAAATGGTGGTGGCAGGCCTACACGGACTCTTACCTCATGTTTTTAATGCCATTTGCTGCTTCTATATGTTTTCAACGGGTATTCTACATTTAGTTTGTAAAAGAGGATTTTAGTTTAGACTGAGTTTTCAAACCTTTAAGAAGCCGCGTGCAACGGACTAGAGGTCAAATGTGTCGGTTGTGGTTTCCCGTGGCGTGTTGCGCTTGTAGATTTTGACCTCATTTTAGCGTCCGGTTTTTTGCCTGGCGGTTGTTGTGAATGTTTTCTCTATTAATATTGGCATGTACATTTTTATGTGCCTGAAAGGTTTGAATTTCTCTAACTTATCTCTCTGAAATACCGGACATGACAGGATCTATTAAGGTTACAGTGTACCTTCGGGGGTGTCTCCAGTATAACAGCTGTAGCATCTTAAGATTACACTTAACATACCTAAACCCAGATATCAAATTAAAGCTTATAGAGCTGGCTATCTAAATATGGAAACCATTTGGTAATAAAATGAATTGTCGAATTTTTTATGACGTCTAAATTCGAACGTCCGAATCGGCTTAAAAACGCTATAACTCAAAGCGATTATTGTATCTGCTAATTTGATTTGTTCTCGGATTTCCGGACACGAAGCGCTAAAAAACGTGTCGGCGATTTCCCATATTCAATTGCAGTGAAAAGTTACAGAATATTTTCGAAAAAGGGAGAAAAAAATTGGAGTAATCGCACGGAAATGGCTCTTGACGAAAAAGTTTTCGGAAATAAGAAATTCGCCGATAACTTTTTGTTGATTATGTGTTAGCCTAGCTTCTGTCCAAATTTGAGGAAAATCGAACAAATTCCCTTTGAGTTGTAGCTCTTTAAAGTGTCCCCTACAAGCGAAAAATTAACTTTGAGAAAACAGCGCTTAGAAAAACATATCGCTTCATAAACAAACTCCGCCCACAAAAGTTATACCGTCATTTCTCCGTCAATTTTCACTATTTTTCGATAATTTTTGTTTTGGATGAAAGTTCATTCTGTAAACTTTATTTTGACGCCAAAAAAAAATTTCAATAAATTTTCGATCTGAAGGTACACTGTAACCTTAATGTCACGCTGGGTCCAGCTATTTTAGTTTCGTCTTTGCAGGATTTGAATTTTCTGGATCCGAGCTTTATAGCAGAGAGAGTTGTAACATAATAAGCTATTCAACTTGTAGAGAGTTGAAGTTTGTCTTAGTCAAGGCTGACAGAAATGACAAAAATGACAGCTGCAAGCAATACAGTTTACTAGAATGGACAGCTGAATGGAAACTGAAAGCGCCGAGTTTAGTTGAACTCTGCTTCATATTGGAAGGTTTTTTTATACTAAATTCACTTCCCGGGTTCGCAGTTTAAGTATTGTGTTATATGTTTTCTGAAAAATGTCACGAACAGTCGCTTACCAACATTGACTTGCTTTTAATCTTTTGAAGTGTTGTTGACACAAGCAGCCACGTGGTTGGCGTGTGCAGACACAACAATTTTGCATGCATGCATTCATGGATTACACGCCAAAATTAATGTCGTTTATTCATGATTAGTTTAACCTTTTTTTCAGGCTAACCTGACATTAAGTGATGCTCCACATAAGAACTACCGTAAACTTCATTGTTCTGCCGCATTGGCTCTTTCCCACATAGAATATCTTTGATTTTAAGAATAGAGGAGGGGCTGATGGTTCATAATTACATTTCAGTATAAAAATAAAGAAAATCCATTTGCGTCAAATAAATTTTGGGAAATGTTTGTGCTTAACCAATCAGAATAGCAGAAGACAATAGCTAATAATTTTGCTTATTTGATGAAGTTCCTCAAATACAATATCTTTTAAAAATTGCATGTTGTGCGATTGGGTCTTAAATTACTTGAAACCTTAAAATAATTAGACAAAATGCACCCTTGAACCTTAACTTTTTAGCGGTTTTCGAGTCTAGGCCAATCAGATCACTAGTTGTAACAATGAAAAAAGTTGACATTCCATCGTGCATTGCGTTTCAGCACTTTCCTTCTTATGCGAATCATTACTTAATAGAAATTTATAGCTTTTTGGGGCACTGATTGTATACAATCAATCAGTGACTAAAACGACAACTTCCCCAGGGTACACCTCTTGGGGTTAAATGGTCGTTTTCTTGAAATCCACTTAGACAGCGGAAGTTGTCGACATTTTTCTAATTCCATGAAGTCGTGGATCGGCAAGCAAGATGGCGGACGATATTTTGGTGGAGAAATTGTTCAATTATATTTGCGGTAGTGGTGGTTTTGTGGAAGTATCTGTTCTTTTAAAACATTCTTCGCCCTTGGGAAGTAGAAAATCAGAGCTGGAGGCAAGGAATTGGCTGAAGACTCAAACTGGTCGACGTTTTGCAGGTTTTGTCGTAGTGAAAGATTGTAATGGCGAAATCGCAGGTGTTCGAATTGATTTGAGAAAGAAAATATGTCGACAGTATCGTGACAAAGGTTTTTGTCGATGGGCACAGGGGGAGTGTAAGTTTTGGCATATTTGTAAAGGCTTCGTTGAAGGAAACTGCGATGGAAAATGTAGCCGTTCACACAATTTCTATGACGGCGAAAACCACGACAAGACAAGAGAATTGGGATTGGATAAACATCCGAACGGGACTGTAAAAAATATCGTTGTATGGAGCCTGCCACAGGTTTGTCAGTTGTATAAGAGAGGGAAATGTGTGTCGGATGAATGTATTTATCTTCACATTTGTGATCAAGCGGTCCAAGGTTCATCATGTAATTGTTCCTTGTCACACAATCTTACGGATTCTCGCAACAAGAAGATTCTCAAACAATATGATCTGATACCGCATCAGTCGATGACAACTGAGTTTGTTCGTTGCAATATTATAGTTCCGAAGGAGCAGCAAGTTTTCGGTAAAAGCAGGTTTTCAAGCGAAGGTAGCAGTGCTGGTGATACAACATCAAGTCACGGTACTATAGAGTGCCAACACAACACACCAAAACAAGGTTCTTCCAGTAACATTTCGAGTAGTTCTAAACAGAGCGATTGCGAATGTAATTCGCTGGTGAATACCAGAAGCAAAAAGGAAAATCCCCAACCAAATTGTCAGCAAGATGAGTCAACAAAGACAAAGTCAATCTGTAAGCAACCTGATCTTGTTAACAATTTGGCAAACAATTCAATTTCGCCTCCTTCTGAGAACAAGCTTGAATTTATGAATATTCAAGCTGGAGAGGATTCTGATTCGTCTTCTGACGACAACGAATCGGCAAATGTCAACTTCAAGACCGTTAAATCTATGAACGAAGATGATTTCAATGTTGCTAAGAGAAACCAACAGAAATCTAAGATGCCCACGCCAAGCTCAAAGAGTGCGATGATAACGAATGTTGACGGGATTGAAAATGGTCAAAAAGGTGGTCAGTCTTGCAGTATGACACCACAGAAAAGAGTTGAGGCGTCATGTGAGACAGAATACATCCAGTCGGCAAAGAAGGTAGAAACGTCATGTGACACAAAGGGTGTCCTGTCAGGAAATAACCTGAATGGAAATGTCAGGAAGAAAATTCAACAGAAATATATGATGCCTATACCAAGCTCGGACAATACCGTTAAGGCCAACATTAACGAGGTGAAAACAGATCCAGAAAACTGTTTGGAGGCATCAGGTGACACGCAGGGCGTCCAGTCAGCAAATAAACTGGACGGAAATGCTGAGAAGAAAAGCCAACAGGCATCTAGGATGACCGCGCCTAGCTCGGACAATACCGTTAAGGCGAACGTTAACGAGGTGAAAACAGATCCAATAGGTAGTAAGAAGCGGTTAGAGACGTCATGTGACACAAAGCGCATACAATCAGCAAATAAACTGGATGGAAATGCTCAGAAGAAAGGCCAACAGGAATCTAAGATGACCACACCAAGTTTGAATAGTACCGTTAATACAAACGTTAACAAAGTTAAAACAGATACAATAGGTAGTAAGACACCTACACCACAGCAGAAACAGTTAGAAACGTCATTTGACGCAAAGAGCATCCAGCCAGCATGTGAAAAAATGGACCCACATGACGGGAAGATAGTCGAACAGCAGGAATCAAAGATGGCTACGCCAAGCTCGGATTGGACCATTACATCGAACGTTGTGAGAGATGAAAAGGATCCAAAGAGTGGCCGAATGCACAGTGCACCACAGCAGAAAGGGTTAGAGGCGTCATGTGACACAAAGGGCATACAATCAGCAAATAAAATGGATGGAAATGCTCAGAAGAAAGGCCAACAGGAATCTAAGATGACCACACCAAGTTTGAATAGTACCGTTAATACGAACGTTAACAAAGTTAAAACAGATCCAATTGGTAGTAAGACACGTACACCACAGCAGAAACAGTTAGAATCGTCATTTGACGCAAAGAGCATCCAGCCAGCATGTAAAAAAATGGACCCACATGACGGGAAGATAGTCGGACAGCAGGAATCAAAGATGGCCACGCCAAGCTCGGATTGGGCCATTAAATCGAACGTTGTGAGAGATGAAAAGGATCTAAAGAGTGGCCGAATGGACAGTGCACCACAGCAGAAAGGGTTAGAGGCGTCATGTGACACAAACGGCAACAAGTCAGCAAATAATCTGGACGGCCATGTCTCGAAGAAAGGCCAACAGGAATTAAAGGTGACCGCATCAAGCTCGGACAATACCGTTAAAGCGAACGTTAACGAGGTGAAAACAGATCCAATAGATAGTAAGAAGCGGTTAGAGACGTCATGTGACACAAAGGGCATACAGTCAGCAAATAAACTGGATGAAAAAGTTCAGAAGAAAGGCCAACAGGAATCTAAGATGACCACACCAAGTTTAAACAGTACCGTTAAGACGAACGTTAAAAAGGTAAAAACAGATCCAATACGTAGTAAGACACGTACACCACAGCAGAAACTATTAGAAACGTCATGTGACGCAAAGAGCATCCAGCCAGCATGTAATAAAATGGACCCACATGAGGGGAAGATAGCTGGACAGCAGGAATCAATGATGGCCACGTCAAACTCGGATTGGGCCATTAAATCGAACGTTGTGAGAGATGAAAAAGATCCAAAGAGTGGCAGAATGCACAGTGCACCACAACAGAAAGGGTTTGAGGCGTCATGTGACACAAACGGCAACAAGTCAGCAAATAATCTAGACGGCAATGTCTCGAAGAAAGGCCAACAGGAATCAAAGGTGACCGCACCAAGCTCGGACAATACCGTTAAGGCGAAAGTTAAGGAAATGCCAAAAGATGCAAAGTCTGGCCAATCACACAATAGAGCAAAGGAAAACTGTTTGGAGGCATCAAGTGACACAAAGGGCGTCCAGTCAGGAAATGCTAAGAAGAAAAGCCAACAGGCATCTAACATGACCACGCCTAGCTCGGACAATACCGTTAAGGCGAACGTTAACGAGGTGAAAAAAGATCCAATAGGTAGTAAGAAGCGGTTAGAGACGTCATGTGACAAAGGGCATACAATCAGCAAACAAACTGGATGGAAAAGTTCAGAAGAAAGACCAACAGAAATCTAAGATGACCGCGCCATGTTTGAACAGTACCGTTAAGACGAACGTTAACAAGGTAAAAACAGATCCAATAGGTAGTAAGACACGTACACCACAGCAGAAACGGTTAGAAACGTCATATGACGCAAAGAGAATCCAGCCAGCATGTAAAAAAATGGACCCACGTGACGGTAAGAAAGCCGGACGGCAGGAATCAAAGATAGCCACGCCAAGCTCGGATAGGGCCATTAAATCGAACGTTGTGAGAGATGAAAAGGATCCAAAGAGTGGCCGAATGCACAGTGTACCACAACAGAAAGGGTTAGAGGCGTCATGTGACACAAACGGCAACAAGTCAGCAAATAATCTGGACGGCCATGTCTCAAAGAAAGGCCAACAGGAATCAAAGGTGACCGCAGACAATACCGTTGGGGCGAACGTTAAGAAAATGGAAGAAGATGCAAAGGTTGGCCAGTCACACAATGGAGCAAAGGAAAACTGTTTGGAGGCATCAGGTGACATAAAGGGCGTCCAGTCAGCAAATAAACTGGACGGAAATGCTAAGAAGAAAAGCCAACAGGCATCTAAGATGACCGCACCTAGCTCGGACAATACCGTTAACGAGGTGAAAACAGATCCAATAGGTAGTAAGAAGCCGTCCGAGTTCAAAGTCTTTGAATGTTTGTGCAAAGATTATGACTGCTCCGCTTCTTTTCCGGTGATTTGTAAACGAACGGATTTATTTCCTCCTGAATTTAAGAGCGTTGAATCTTGGTTTCGTAAAAAGAAAGGCAGCTTTCTAATCACAGAAGACGACCAAGGAATGATCTCCCAAGTGGACGCTTATTCTACAAAGGCACGTCTATGTTTGAGTTACAACAACGCTTATCATGGGCAGTGCAAGAGAGAGAACTGCTCGCATCTGCATGTCTGTAGGGAGTTCATCACTGATTCCTGCAGCAAAGGAGCAACGTGCCCGCGAAATCACCACTTCCAAGATCAGCGAGACAAAGTTATACTGTCAAAAGATAAACTTGACCAGTTAACAGACGAACAACTCCGCAAGCTTGTGCTTTCATCGACACCTCAAGTCTGTGTAGAGTACAATAATGGCATGTGCGATCGGGGTGAATCATGTACTAAAATACACATGTGCAGCGATCATTTGAAAAAGTGCTGTAGAGAGGGGTATGGCTGTAGTCTACTTCATGACGCGGCCTTGAATACTGAACACGCTCAAGCAGTTCTTGAACGTTATGAGCTGGGCCGGTTTAATTTAGATATTGTGAAGAGAATTATTCTAGTCTGTTACCAGTCCAAGGAGTCCACTGAAAGAAAAGATTTAGGCAAGTGTTATATATATATATATATATATAGACATAAAAAAAGTGTTAACGTATGTAATCATTAATAGACGAAATGTATGGTATCTTATATATTATTTTATGATAATGGTCTTAGGAACAAAACAAACAACATATGACAACAATGAAGAGTATGAAGCGTTTATATGTGATTTCCAGTTTTACCCTTTTCTTCTTATCCTTAGGGCTTTTAGTGCCAGTGCATTACGTTATATTCATGTTGTTTACTCTTGTTTCAACAGACCACATTCTTAAGGATAAGCCAGATGCACCCATCTGCTCTGATTTTCTTCTTAGCAAATGTAAGAATGGCTCGAAGTGTCCAGGTCATCACTGCTCTTTGCCTTTCTACTGGCAATACACCGATGAGGGTGGATGGAATAGTTTTTCTAAGGAGGACAACGAGATGCTGGAAAAACAGTATTGTGATGTGAAATTCGAGGAATGCTCTGCCACAGGCTTTCAACTTTCATTTGAAAGGCAAGTTATGCCATGTGCATAAACAAATCAATAATCACCCAATTATCCACCCATTCCATTTAGTCAGTCCTTTACTCCATATAATCTATATAGAATAGTGATCAATCTTAACAGGTCTCTTGTCATTGGAGGTCTCCACTCATGGAAGGTAGAAAATATGTTGTTTAGCTTCTGAAAATTGTAATATTCAGATGAGTTACGTGACAATTGAAAAAACGTTAAGATTAGTTTAAGAAATCTGACATAAAATCATGTGCAAACCTTCATTTCTTTAGCTGATTATTGACCAAGGAAAACCCACAAACTTGAAAAAGAGAATCTATACCAATTTAATCACTGTAATATTAAATAAGACGACGATCCCCACAAGTTGTATCCAAAGATGATATCTGTCAACTTTAGAGGTACTATTTGTTTATAAGTAACATAATAATCAATTGGCGAAAAGCTTGGTTGCCTATTGTGTAATATTGTTGTATTCAAGTAGTTTTGTCCTTAGAGTGCTATATCCTGGATATAAAGAAGGTAGTAAAATATGTCAGTTTTTTTGTAACCCATACCTTACTAAATAGTAACAATTGACCTAGTCAATCATTTTCTAACTGTTCTGTTCTGTTGGTATATACACATTTCCTGACTTCCTGCCTATGTGAACACAAACGAGAGATCTGATCAAACCTATTGTCTTTTTTATAGGTCCCAAAACGCTAACCTGCAAGCTAACAAGCAACAAGGGAAAAATTCAAGAGGTCCGAATGTACCAAGCCACTGGTCTCCAATGCCATCTTCAACGCAATATAAACGTGTTCCGTTAGCGCCACTATCTGACGAATTTACCGAGGTGGAGGAACTTTTCAGAAAATCGATCAGACGAAGCGTGGTGACCATCAGCATTGAACGTGTGCAGAACCCTTTCATGTGGGAGAAGTATCAAAGGTAGTTTATTAATTTAGTTCAATCTTCCCTAGTATTCTGTGGGCTTCAAATTTGCGAGTAGTTCATTTTGTGTACTCAGTAAATACCATAATTAATTTTCTCTTAAAAAGAGGAAAACATAATGTTTTGTAAATATGAAATACAACTGTTCGAGTTGGGTTGACTAAAGTAAAGTTCTAGTAACGAGCCTTAGTTGTGTCACATACGAATCACGAAATGTTCGTTTGGAACCTAAATCTACAATTATTTTGAACTATCCAGAAGAACTCTCGAATAATATCGAATACAACACAACTACATCTTTTAGGCTATCAACTTAGAACTATTACTACTACGGAATCTGAACAATCAATTGGTAAAATTGGCAAAAAATATGTGCCTTTGGCAACTGCTTTTAGTTGTAGCTCAAAGCGCATGCTGCTTGGTCGAAACACATCAGCTTGTGAAACTGTTCATCTGTTGTCCGAGACTAACAATATATAGCTATTCTTAACGTGAATAAATTATTATTTTTTTTAAGGAAAAAAGACAATATGTCAGTTGCCAAGACTGATAGTACCAAGCGAGCTCATGTCAATGAGATGCGATTGTTTCATGGAACCGACCCTGACATCGTGGAGGCCATCTGCAAGCAGAATTTTGACTGGCGTTTACATGGGAAGAACGCGACCAAATACGGACAAGGTAGCCACTTCGCTTTAAGTTCCTCTTACATTGACTCTTACGCTAAGGAAGACTTAAATTCGTCTAAGTTTATGTTCATGGCCAAGGTTCTTGTCGGTTTGTATACTACTGGTCACTCCGGTTATCGAAGGCCACCACCAAAGAACCCTTCAGATCCCGCGACCGATCTGTACGACTCGTGTGTAGATGACAGATCATTTCCAACCATTTTCGTCGTCTTTGATACGGATCAGTTCTATCCAGAATACATCATCGAATACTCGACAGTTTTCCAAACAGTTCAAGATGGATATTACAGTGGTCTTCAGCAACCAGCTGTAGCAGCGGCACCTGCTCCAAAGTGGCCTAGACATTCTCAAGAAGCAGCAGCACTGCCACAAGCTGTTCTAACGCAAAGCAGTAGTTTCACCACACGTCATCACACGCCGACAAGCTCGAGCGTTCTTGGCACATCAGCTTATTCAAGCGGGTCAAGTGGTACAGGCTATAGCGCAAGTAGCACAAGTAGCACGAGTACACCATACACTGATACGTCAACTGCGTCTTATCCTTCTCCTGTCTCAGGTACGTCCGCATTTCCTGGTGTTTTAAGTCGTTATGTTTCCTCGACTTCAAGTACCCCGACTAGCGTACCATACCACAATACCGCAAGTACATCCACCACACGTACAGCACTAGCAGCAGCAGCAGCGGTAGCAGTAGTACCGCCACGAACTTTTCAAGATCAGAAAAATAGCACAACCACACGTCATCAAACGCCGACAAGCTCGCGTTTTCTTGGCACATCGGCTTATTCAAGCGGGTCTAGTGATACAGGCTATAGCGCAAGTAGCACAAGTAGCACAAGTACACCATACACTGGTATGTCAACTGCGTCTTATTCTTCTCCTGTCTCAGGTACGTCCGCATTTTCTGGTGTTTCAAGTCGTTGTGCTTCCTCGACTTCAAGTACTCCGACTAGCGTACAATACCACAATACCGCAAGTACAACAGTAGCAGCTGCAGCAGCAGCAGCACCGCCACGAGCTTTTCAAACTCAGAGCAGCAGTTCGATCACAGGTCATCATACGCCGACAAGCTCGAGCGTTCTTGGTACATCGGCTTATTCAAGTGGGTCAAGTGGTACAGGATATAGCGCAAGAAGCACAAGTACACCATACACTGGCACGTCAACTGCGTCTTATTCTTCTCCTGTCTCAGGTACGTCCGCATTTCCTGGTGTCTCAAGTCGTTATGCTTCCTCGAATTCAAGTACCCCGACTAGCGTACCATACCAAAATACCGCAAGTACATCCACCGCACGTACGTCACTAGCAGCAGCAGCAGCAGTAGTTGCACCGCCACGAGCTTTTCAAGATCAGAGAAGTAGTACAGCTACACGTCATAACACGCTGACAAGCCCGAGTGTTCTTGGCACATCAGCTTATTCAAGCGGGTCAAGTGGTACAGGCGGTTACTCCTCTGCATCCAGTGCACGATACTATAGCACAAGTAGCACAAGTAGCACAAGTAAACCATACACTGGTACGTCAACTGCCTACGAAACCAAAACGCCAAAGAGGTCCTCTAAACACAAATGTTTAGTTATGTGATTACAGAAAGGGATTTTTGTCGTGGGGGTGGGGATTGTGTACTTTTGCACCTATTGGGGAGTCTGGGCATGACGTTTGGTGCATGAGAAATAGTTTTATCGTTTGGGGAACGTAGGAATATGAAAAATGGCAGAAAAATAAACTAAAACAGCTGTGAAGTAAACATGTTTTTGAACAGAGGAAGACAAATTAGAAGCTAGCTCCTATGGTTAAACACCAAAGAATCCTTTGTTCCTCAGCAATGACAATGGCTTCTAGACAAAGGAGCAGAAGCGACATGTTTAGTAGAGATGCACCCGTCGTTGCAGTTCCCTTTCATTTCCGGCATCAAAGATTGCGAAAAGCCTAACTGTTTCGGAACATAGCATTTCCAATAGACATTATGTATGTTACGTCACCGGCTCAAAATTCACCACCCAGCCTCGTCTGTACGAAATTCTTTGCAAATCTTTGACAAGTTCACGTTGTTTTTGAGTCGGTATTCTTTTTAACTTTGCTTTTTAGCGTCCGGAAGATACACTAAATGCAACACAAGTGAGTAATTCAACAACATGTATTTCATTTCACCATCGAAGGGGAAATATTACAGCGACAGAAGTCCACGTGTTCTAACAATTTCGTAGCCTCCCTCTAAGGGAGTTCTATGATGTAATATAAATGTCACACAACAAAGCAACAAGTCTAAGAACGCCACAGCACCCCCCTACCAGTCGGTGACACAATCGCGGAGGTAGGCAGGTCGAGTCGTAGTGGCTGGACTGATTGTAGCTTGAGATGGACCAAGCAGAAGATGATCATCAGAATGTGTACGTGGGGGGGGGGGGGGGGGGGGGGGCGCGGTGAATACGGCGGCGCAACTGCAGGTTGATAGATAGATAGATAGATAGATAGATAGATAATCTTTATTTAAACACGGTAAAAATTCGTCAGCTAAAAATCATTATAATACTAACACAAAGCAATAAACTAATATTAAAAAATATCTATATATGAAGAATTTAATAAATAATAAAAAGCTGCTTTCCACGAATGCCGTGCCTTATAGTTCCCCTTTGAGAAGTCGTTTAAATTGCCCAAGGGACTCAGCTTTCCTTACATTATGAGAAAGGCTGTTCCAGAGCATGGCGCCACTATAACTGAAACTATTTTTATAATAGTTTGTGCGCGGCAATGGAACATTAAGTTTATCCTCAGAGTCCCTTAGGTTGTAACTAATTTCTCGCTTCTCAAATTTAGAACTTAGATAGTTTGGAGCCAACCCGTGTAGAGACCTATAAACCATCGTAGCTCTTTGAATTTGTTGCTGGCAAGCAAGATTTTTCCATCCTAGGAGTTCTAATAGATTACCAGCATCTACGTCATAGTCTGAATAGGTCAAAACACGGGCTGCTCTGTTTGAAATGCGGTTGGCGTGGATGGGCTGCTGGCTTGAGGTGTTTGATTGCTCTCCAATTTAATTTCTTCCGACTTCCCATTGACCTCCAGGATGAAATGTTTGTCTGATCGTCAGAGCACCCGGAAGGGGCCGGTGTAGGGTCGGGGGATGGGCGGCTTGTGGGCGTCCTGTCGGACGCAGACATGACTTGCAGAGTGCAGGTCAGGGGGAAGATAGGTATTAGATGATCGGTGCCGTTGCGTGGAGACGAACTGTTGACACTGCCTGGAGTGACGTAATCTTGAAACGAACGAGGAAGGGTCCTCGAAATCCGGGTCAGAGAAGAAGTCTCCTGATAAGCGCCGTAGTTCCATAAACCAACTCGGCTGAGGTGCATGACATGCCCTCCTTGAGGGTTGCTCTGATACCAAGATGTACAATAGGTAGTTCATCGACCCAGTTACTTCCGACTAGCCTTGCTTTCAGCCCACCTTTCAAGTGCCTCTGGAACCGTTCCGCAAACTCAAACTGTCGTCCTCGATCGAAGGTGATTGTCGTGTGTACGCCAAAGCGGGAAACCCAGCCCGACAACAAAGCAGAAGCGCAGGACTCAGAAGTAGCATCGGTCATCGGAATCGCTTCGGGCCAGCTTGTATACCTATCGATACATGTGAACAGGTACGTGTAGCCTTTTGAAGGCGGCAAAGGACCAACAATATGAACATGAACACTGTCAAAACGAGAATCAGGTTCGGAAAAGGCCTAGATTGGGGCCTTGACATGGCGCTGAATCTTGGATTGTTGGCAGTCGTGACAAGCCCGGGTCCAGTTAGCTATGTCTCGTTTCATATTGGGCCAGACATACCGTTCAGCTACCAGGTGACGAGATGCCTTGATCCCGGGGTGAGACAATGAATGCAGATTGTTGAAAATGTCACGGCGCATCGTTGACGGAACGTGGTCGTGGACGACCTTGGGAGACATCGCAAAGAATGGTGTGTTTCGAGTTCGGGATGGAAATCTGTTCCAGTTGTAGTGACGTGGTGGAGAAAGATAATTCTGAAGCTCTTCATCATGGCTTTGAGCTGCAGCCATAGCTTTAAGGTAGCGGGGTGATTGCTCGATGACAAAAAACGTTGCGCGAAAGTGCGTCCGCAGCACGGTTAGCTTGTCCTTCAATATGGCGGATGTCATTCGTAAACTAAGGGTGAAAATTAAAAAAAGAAGACTGCCACTTAACCGTCGAAAATATTGAAGGGGTCTCGGCCGACAACAGTCGATCGTGCCCTCTCACTTTCAAATTCGTTCCTACTGGCCTGACAAATACCAGGTGTCGAGCCTGGCGTGGTGAACGCCGCTCAGCACTAGATTGGAGTGCGAAGGTAAGAGGCTTGTGGTCAGTGTTGATGTGGAAAACTCGACCTTCAACAAAGTATCGAACATGTCGATATGTGTTCAAGCACAGCGCCGACTGCCAGGTTCGACGCATCTGTCGTGATGCAAGTCGGTGCGTTAGGTTGAGGATGAACTAACATTACAGCCTCTGACAGCGTCTGTTTGGCTTGTTTAAACGCTGTCTGGCAAGAAGTGGTCCAAGTGAAACACTCAACAAACATTTCGCGGGATTAATGACCAGTCCACGGTCTGATAAGCGCTGGAAGAGTGCTCTAAGGTGCTAAAGGTGTTCCTCCACAGATCGACTGGCCACCAAGATGTCATTAAGACGAAGTATAAACCACGGCAAACATCATCAATGAAACGCTGGAAGGTCTGAGAGGCGTTTCGCAAGCCGAAGGGCATATGGCGGAATTCGTAAAGACCGAAAGGCGTAATAATGGCGGTCTTGGCAATGTCCTCCTCATTCATCGGAATTTGGTGGTAGGCGCGCACCAGGTCGATTTTTGAGAAGATGGTCGAACCTGCCAAGTGTGAGGTGAAGTCTTGTGTGAGAATGGGATAACGGTCAGCGGTTGTGATGTCATTTAGTCTCCTGTAATCTCCACACGGTCGCCATTCGTCATTCCCTTTAGGTACCATATGGAGTGGTGAAGCCCACGTGCTCGATGATGGCTGTATGATCCCCATGTGAAGGAGCTTATTGAACTCTGCTTTCGCAACGGTTAGCTTTTCAGGTGACAAGCGGCGTGGTCGGGAAAAGACGGGTCGACCTTCGGTGACGATGTGATGAGAAACCCCGTGCTTAACAGGGGTGTCGCTTGTACATGGTGTTGTCAGAGATGGAAATTCGTCCAGGAGCCGTGTGTACGGATCTGCACCTGAAGGAAGAGTGGAGATGCTGTTAAGACCTAGGGGTGGGTCTGTCGAAGGTTCAGCTGTAATGCGTGTCCCGTTGAGTGTGTCGATTAAGCGCTTCTGGTCAAGATCTACCAACAATTTGTGTTGTAGGAGGACATCGGCTCCAATGATTGGTTGAGTCACATCAGCTACTAGGAATCGCCAGGTGAGAGGGCGTGGGAGCCCAAAGTCGAGAGTAAATTGTTTATAACCATAAGTGTTTATGAAGGAATTGTTCGCAGCTCGTAATGTGACGTCACTTTTGTTCCACCGGTCTGGCGTTCCGGCAGGAAAAACACTAACTTCGGCGCCAGTATCAATGAAAAAATTGCTGTTTAGAGTTTTTATCAAAAAGTCGAACAAGACGAGAATTTCCAGTCGAATGGGCTGCGTTCATCGACTAACCTTGGAGTTTCTCGACTGCTGTAGAAACTTGCAAAGCTTGCGGCATTTCATAGCTTTCGAACCAAATCGCTCGTGGTACCAACATACTTCTGGCGTCGAGCCACGTTGTTGTTCTTCGCGCCCTGGTTTTCGCTGAGACTGTAGTGCTCGCCAGATCTTCTGTAGCTCTGTGTGAATCGCAGCGATTTCTGGATTTCCACCTTGTTGGATCTCGCTAACCTACCCTTTTTGACCTTGGACTTCGACCATGTTGTCAGCGATTTCGGCTATATCACTGAGGTTGGTTTCTTTGTGCATCGCCAGAGCTGTGCGAACGGTGAGGGGAAGTTTCTGAAGGAAAAGCTCACGGAAAATCTCATCTTTGTCAGCGTCCGCTGTCGTACCACCGCGGAGTTTCCCGTCGCCGAGGTCTTCAACATGCAGGGGTTGATGCAATTGCTGGCGTTTTGTCAGGCAAACTCCCTTCTTCGATTCGTTTTTACTTGCTGTATAAGGGTCTTCCGGGAGACGCAGGATAATGTCACGCACTTCGGAAGCATATTGTGCTGGAAGAACACGAACAACATGACCAATTTTCGTCTTTTCCTTTGTGATGTGTTGTGCTTCGAACAAAGCCTCGGCTTGAGCGAACCAGAGCTCTGGATCGGACGGCCAGAAGTCCGGTAACTTTAGAGAGACTACATTTGTGGTAACGATCGCTTCGTCGGGCATGTTTTGCGTCGGGGTCACCAATTTAGCGTCCAGAAGATACACTAAATGCAACACAAGTGAGTAACTCAACAACATGTATTTCATTTCACCATCGAAGGGGAAATATTACAGCGACAGAAGGCCACGTGTTCTAACAATTTCGTAACCCCCCTCTAAGGGAGTTCTATGGTGTAATCTAAATGTCACACAACAAAGTCACAAGTCTTAGGACGCCACAGCTTCTTTAAGAATACATTGATGAGATTGCATGTCACAGGTTTACACTTCGAAAGCGAGGCTTGGGGGTGAAATTATATTTATATATAGCTTGTCTAACGTAAACATGCATTAGGAATATTGCCTGGCGATCTGCCGATACGTTTTCGTCCCGACAAACGATCACAGAAATCGTAGCACCCAAAACCAGTGCCCAGACTCACAGTTGTAAATTAGGGAACTTATTGGGGTGGTTAAAGTTTCTCCATTTTATATAGAAATGGTAATCAACAAGGATTTATCCCACTGAGAAGATGATACATATGTCAACACATGTGAAGATGTCGATCTTATTTTAACTTTTGAAAAGTGATACAGTCAACTCTCCCTTAGCGACCACCCTTCGTGCAGGACATAGGTGGTCGCTTAAGAAGGTGGTCGTTAAGAGAGAGTCGGCTGTACTTATTCTTCACGTTAGCTACGACGTTTGCTCCAACTAGATTCTAAACGAATTGAGAGGTATTCTATAATCGACAAACCTTTAGATCTTCCGACGTCAAGAATCTTTTTAACACATGACCAAATTATGAGAATCCCTTGTACTGTATGACTTTCGGACAACGTTTAGACAATTTTCGAACATCCTTGAAATTTTTCGGAAAGTATGATTTCATTCACGCACCAGTGTAAATAAATGGTTCTATATTTCAACAAAATTGACTTAAAAAGGTAATTAATTACTTTGTAAATTACTTTAAGGGAGATCAGACTTCGAGTCGTTGCTAAGAACAGTATTTTGCAGCAAGCTGTTTTGGATCATTTCTTGCCGCTAAAATGGTGAAGAACGTATGTGGAGTAACATCTGATGTAAAAAAAAAAACAGTCCAATTTGAAGGTATTTCTATACAGTTTTCTGGAGAACATACCTACATTTTTCAATCGGTTTTTAAGCGGTCTTTTCCTAGTCAGATCAACGTGAAATTTTCACTATTAACTTGTTTTGAATTAAAGTTTGGATAAATATATATTCTGGTAAAATCGATATTACCCTGACGACGATAAACAAGAAACTTCGAAATCAGTAAAAGTGAAATATTGCGAGTTTAAGATTTCGCATTGAAAATCTCACATAGATATCTTAAAAGTATGGTATATGGCATTTAGCAAATTTCCGCCAGTTTTCCGTGATGTGGACTCTTATTTACCACGATTTACGTCATCGCATGGTCAAAATGTTGTGGACTCACAACTCACAAATTTTGACCATGTGATGACGTAAATCGTGGTAAATAAGAGTCCACACCATGGAAAACCGCTGAAAATCTGTGTTTACCACAATATTTAGAAATTGCGTGATGTTAGCGTCAGTACCGTTGTCTGCACTCTCATTTATAAATTTCGTTGTGATCTACTGTGCATCTATTATTATCTGTATTCGAGCATGATTGTACCTTATTACTCTCCTTACTACTTTCCAGATTCCATTTAGTCTCCTTTTACATGTAGGATTACTTTGAGCAATAAATGTATTTTGCGTTTTAAAAACGTTTCTAAAGCAGGCATTTTGAACGCAAAAGAAAACGGTGCAAAGAAATTTGCATCAACAAGCATGCATTGAAATGTTTCAATCACGGAGGAATGTAGTGCGCATTGATTTGAAATCATTACTGAGCATAACTTAAAAATGTGAATTTGTAACGCAAACTTTTTGACCGGTTCGTACGTCGTCTTCATCTTTAAATTTAAAGGCGTTCCAGTGAATCAATGTCAATGAAACTTTTAGATAATATTTTGCATATCGGTAACTATGCGTGGTGAACGTTTTAAAAAAAATCCATCAAGCCTCTTTTTTTATTTTTTTTTTTCAAAAGCAATTAAAATAGAAAATTACCCAAAAAATGCACATGGAGAGATGTTAGGAAAAAAGGTTGTTCTCATGATCGCAAAAGAGAAAGTAAATAAAAATTACATGGTGTGCAAACATATCATCAATCTACTTTTTGACACTATCTTGAAGTAATTCACAAAACCAGTGTCAATCTCTCGATCAATTTAATACCAGTATACAAATAGTAAGGTTTGAAATGTTATCGCGATTTATTTGAAATCAAACATACAGATTTTTTATATTCTTGCAAAATAAATATGCCAAATACCATATTTTAAGATGTCTATGTGGAATTTTTAATGCGAAATCTTAAACGCGCAATATTTCACTTTTACTGATTTCGAAGTACCTTGTTTATCGTCGTCATGGTAATATCGATTTTACCAGAATATATATTTAGCCTAACTTTGATTCAAAACAAGTTAATAGTGTTAATCTGACTTGGAAATGACCGCTTAAAAGCTGATTGAAAAATGTAGGTATGGTCTCCAGAAAAATGTATCGAAACACCTTAAGGTGGCTCGACTGGATTTTTTTTGGCGCGATATTCCCTCTAAGTTTAAGCATTAACTACGACGTCATTAACAATGCTATGGAAAAACGGTCACCACAGCTGTAATAGATAAAGATGAAAATTTACTAAGACCATAGCAACGTAATGACACCATGACGTTTTTTACTTGCTGTCGCTTTTCTGGGCACCAGAGTTTTTTTTTTTCGGCAATCGCTTAGGGAGCTTGTACCTCCCATAGCCGCCTCGATTGTGGCAAAGATTGAACAAATTCTATAAGAGCGTTTTTGAAATTTTTTAGGGAGACGTTTTGGCGATTATAAATACAGTGAAAAACATACTGTCGACATAATGGGCTAATATCTAAAGAAAACGATGCGCTTTGGTAATGCGGTTTCATCTCATAGTATTTAGAGAGAGAACCATTGTTAATGCATGATTGCGTTATTAAAGGACGCTGTCCTGCCGAAATAACAACATTTTGCATACCTTATGTCCATGTTATACTGCCAAATGTCAGTCAATATACAAAAGATTCTATAGAGCAAAACAGAAGCAGTAGTTTGGAGATAAAGTGCAGGATTACAAGGATGGAAGTGGATTACGCAGTTCATCAAATTTGATTTCGTGACAGGCGGTAAAGAAATCAAAATTACCACCACACTAAAGAAAGCCCCAGGCCATAATCATGAAAACACGATATAAAAGCCGGGACAGTGTCCCTTTAAAGACAAATAAGCACAGTTAAACAGAGACTCAAAAATCTATTTTTTTTCATTTTACAAACGATTATCCCAATTGACTTATTTTTCTTGTTTATTAAAATTCTTTAGTCTAATTTATCTATTATAATATATTTTGTAATATTAATGACTTTGTTAATCAATTTAGTCAGCCGTAAACGCATTAGTACAACGTTAAGAATAAATGTAATGAAAAGTCCCTGAGAAGTTTACGTCATTGCCGACTTCAGAAACTGTGTTGAGGCGCGGTGGTGTAGTAGTTATCACGCTGGACTTCAGATCGCTGGTTTGTGACCTGCAGTGGTCTCAACCGTCGTGTTGTTTCTTTACAAAAAGAAACTTTATTCCATATTAAATTGTCTCTTTTCACCCAGGTGTACAAAATGCGATAAAATGCTGCCATGGACCGGCATCCCATGGACCATTAGGGGGAAATAACAATACTAATAGGAAGCTTAAGCAACCACGACGCCGACGGCAGCGAGAACGGCACAAAAAAAAATAGGTTTAATGAGCGAAAACAATGCCTCTGCACGTGCGTTTTACATTTTGTTACATTTCTTTGCCGTACCCTGCAAAACAATAACGTCAAATGATGAAATTATAGGTTTTGTGGAGAACGTAAACACACGACGGTCAATTTGAACTGGTAAGCCATTTCTTCAAATTCAGCTCCTAGCCAATCCAGTCACATTAGACAAACTAAACAAATTTAAGCAACTGCAAAGCAGTTTGAAAAAGCGCAAATCCTTTTTCAAATGACGTTTTCCTTGGCGTTGCCGTCGTCGTTGCTTAAGCTCCCTAATGGTTGCTTCGTGTTACGTCGGTCGAGTGGGCCTCCTGTGGCTCGTGTGCGACATTAACTCCTTGAGTTACCACTCCAGAAACTAGGGGAGCCAGGGCACAAACAAGAGCCAAACTCACTTGTCTTATACTCGTGACTTACAATCTCTTTATGTGTTCTTCCAACATCCCGCGTGATTTATTGAGCCAATAAACCATACAAATGAATGGTCTATTGCTTAAATCAACTCCTTATACCTCTGTTATGAGCTTAAATGTAATGATTCCCGCCATATCTTTTCAACGTTGTTCGGAACAAACGTTTATTGAGAAAGATGTAGGGCCGGTTATTTAACCGAAGTCTAAATTAGACCGCGGTTTTAAAACAATTAATGGACCTTCACCTCTGTTTATAAATGGGTCATTTTAAGTAGATAAATGTTTTTCCAGGGCCGGATTCACGAAACCCTCCTAAGTTAAGACGTATCCTAAGTATTGTTTCTTAACAATAGTCCATTGTCATTCCAACAATAGGCTATTGTTAAGAAACAATACTTAGGATATGTCTTAACTTAGGAGGGCTTCGTGAATCAGGCTCCTAGTCTGTGCTATATGCCTTCTGACACTGTTTACAGTAAACAACGTTTACATATAAGGGTTGGTCAGTTTGAAATTGGTTTAGACCGCAGCTTTGTTAAACACCGGCCCAGCACCGGCCCAGCACCGGCCCAGCACCGGCCCAGCACCGGCCCAGCACCGGCCCAGCACCGGCCCATCACCGGCCCAGCACCGGCCCAGCATATATATTACTTTTTTGTTGTTGTGCAGAGTAATGGCGGCCGCAAGTAGATTTGATATAAAAACAGCATGAAATTGCGAATTTACGCATCTTTATTTGTTGCGTAAATATTCGTAAAGAATGAGGCTTTTCTTTACGAAAACATTGCGCTATGCGTAAAGAAGCGTAAATCCGGACATCGCGTAAAAGTTGCGTAAATGATTAAAGGAGCGTAAATGATAAAGATAATAATAGACGAGATTTACAGTTTATCATTTACAGAAATACCGTATAAAGTGATACATTATGTCTCAGTGCTCAGTAACGAATTTCCCATCTAATTTCGTTCACTCGCACTGTGAACCTTTACGCTTCTTTAACTTTCTTTACGCTTTGTTCTCTACGAACCTTTCCACTTTCTTTACGACAACGTCAGAATTGTTATTGAAAGAAATATGTTACATTTTCAATTTTTGTTAACTGATTTAATGAACTATCTATAGTTATCTGATTAGGAACGCTTCGAATTGTTCAGCTAGAAGACATGAATCAAAGAAAAGTCAATTAACAAAATTTAATTTTGTAGAAAAATCAACTGACCAGATTATAGAGAAAGATCCAAAAGCAACATGGCGGCCACCCAGTTCACACCGCGCGTTACATATACAAAGAACCTTTGAAATAAAATTTGTCGTGACAGAAGTACAGTTTTTAGCTCTATAAAATGGTCAGCTATTTGGAACAAATGATTAGATTTAAAATTGCCCTCTAATATCAAAACAGTTCAACAAGGACTAAATCAAGCTTTTAAGGTGATGTTACACGAGCCGATTTTTAACGCCGATTTTTAACGCAACATTGTTCCGTTAAAAATCGATATCGTGTAACATGGCGCACAGGCCGATTTTTAAAGCAACATTCGTCGCGCCAACATGTTGCAGGTTTTTGGAAGCGATTCAAAAACCGGCAACATTGTTGCCCGAATTTTGTTGGAGTTGGCGCGTGTAACATCCCCGCCGCTGACTTTTAATGCACCACGGACAACCGAAAAGTGTCACGTTGACACACGTAAACAGACAAAATGGCGGAGCTTGTTGAAGATGAAGTCGAATTTGTACCTGAAGTTCTCATTATTGTGGCCTGTCTTTCTATATGAACAGCAATGCGCCCAACCAGATCGTCAAACTTTTTTTTGTCCATACGAAAATATCGTGCGAAGGCAGGTTCATCTTCAAGAGCTAATTCCCTTACTAACTGATGATATACACCTCTTTCCTCCTTCCTTCTAATCCAACTTCTCGTCCAAATAGTTCGTTCCCGATTCCTTCCTTTTACATCTTCCAAACTGTCCACTAACAACAGAACCCGAATGAATTTCAGCCGGTCCGCCATTTTGTTTGTTTACGTGATGTCGACGTGACTTATTTCGATTTGTCGAGCAGGAGCCTGGGCTCAAACGTTGCGGACAATGTTAAAAATCGTCTCGTGTAACATACCGTTGCCGACTGTTGCCGCAACAAAGTTGCGTTAAAAGTTGTCTCGTGTAACATGGATTAAAAATCGGCGTTAAAAATCGGCTCGTGTAACATCACCTTTAAGGTTACAGTGTACCTTCGGATCGAAAATTTATTGAATTTTTTTTTTGGCGTCAAAATAAAGTTTACAGAATGAACTTTCATCCAAAAAAAAAATTATCAAAAAATAGTGAAAATTGACGGAGAAATGACGGTATAACGTTTGTGGGCGGAGTTTGTTTATGAAGCGATATGTTCTTCTTAGCGCTGTTTTCTCAAAGTTAATTTTTCGCTTGTAGGGGACACTTTAAAGAGCTACAACTCAAAGGGAATTTGTTCGATTTTCCTCAAATTTGGACACAAGCTAGGCTAACATATAATCAACAAAAAACTGTCGGCGAATTTCTTATTTCCGAAAACGTTTTCGTCAAGAGCCATTTCCGTGCGATCGCTCCAATTTTTTTTCTCCCTTTTTCGAAAATATTCTGTAACTTTTCGCTGCAATTGAATATGGGAAATCGCCGACGCGTTTTTTTAGCGCTTCGTGTCCGGAAACCCGAGAACAAATCAAATTAACAAAATTCAATAATCGCTTTGAGTTATAGCGTTTTAAAGCTGATTCGGACGTTCGAATTTAGACGTCGTAAAAAATTCGACAATTTATTTTATTACCAAATGGTTTCCATATTTAGATAGCCAGCTCTATAAGCTTTAATTTGATATCTGGGTTTAGGTATGTAATCTTAAGACGCTAGAGCTGTTATACTGGAAACACCCCCGAAGGTAAATTCTTACGTTTTATTGATTTTAATCAAAGGAATAAAAACACAGGCAGTATCAACTCAACCATTGCTTGCATTACCATTGCCACTAATTACAACTGAATTCTCTTGTAACCAGTAGTAACATCTCTGTGGAGTCTTTTTATCCTTTGCAATTGGTTATGAACTGAACTACCAGTAATTATGCTTGCTCGGTTTACTCCTCGGCACTCTAGCATCATACGGGCTACTCCTGTGTTCTCAAGGCCATGGTCGCCTCTCCTTGAAGGAAGACCATATGATTGACAAGCATTCTGAAACAACTCGAGCACCGTGCTTGTCTTGTTGTTGGCGCAGTAAAGATAGGATATTAATCAAGAATAACCATCAATGGCAGTGTGGCATCGAATCTCCAACCTATCATCTTGTGATTGCCGTCTATATGCCACAAGGCATTACGATAGCGTACTTCGTCGACAAATGGCTCTTCTCCATCGCAGGGCGGAAACCACAGGGTCTAGTTGACGCAAGATCACTCTGACTCTCCAACTTTGTACTCGTTTTCCTCTGCTCTTCAAGGCACCCGATGCGCATTTGGCCAATTCCGGGCGTGACATTCATTATTTCTTGCATGACTGTTGCCAGTTCTTCATCGGATAGGGAATTCCAGCACTCTCCGTCATTTATTTAAAACTATGGACGCCTTCTTTGCAAAGTTTTTGTGGAAATTCCCATCACTTTGCAATTTTCTCCCAAGAAAAGTGGAGTTCTCTGAGAAATTATGTCTTTCCTTTTGATACGTAAAATCTTGGCTGACCTTTCATTCCCATGCAGAATCTCTCGCCTCTGTGGGTCAAATCATTCACAGAAATAGTGACACTCTAAGTCTGATTAAGTAAGTTAATAACTCCTTCATGTCACTGTAGAAGTGTTCATTATCAAATTATCGAGACCAACTTCAGTTGCCCTTTCTTTTAAAATAAATACTGTTTCTCAAGACTCCGCCAACCTCTCGTGCAAACGTTCAATCCTTTCTACATCTTCACTTAGTCGCCTTAGTCTGATCAAAGAAATATTTAACACTATTCTCCGAACCTCCAAGGGCACCCAGCGCCGCCATTACGTTCGAGTCAATGGCCCAGAAAGGCCTGGACGTGAGGACAATTGCATATGAGGCGCGCGGTGCATCATACCATACGAAATGAAGTTTAGCATGTCAATAAAAGTTTAGCATGTTTATTTGGAGTATGTCATAATGACAAAAAATTAAGTGCACGACATAGCGATTAGAACCTTGATGTGCAGAATAAAAAGTTTGTCATGTATATTTTTTACGTTTGCTCTAATAATTAGGGGCTTAAATGCACCAAATAAAAAAAAGTTTGGCATGAATATTTGGAGTTTGGCATGGTGAAAAGAAACTTATCTTACGGAATAAAAAGTTTGGCATGTACATTTGAAGTTCAGGTATCTAATTGGATTGTTCGCAATAATGTCCAATACGGCGCCCCATAGAAGTCACCTGCGCTATGACGTGACGTGTATTGATTCTCAATGCAAATGATCATTGGATCGCAAATCAGATAATCCGGAAGAGGAAAAAATAGTATTATTAATTTATAGCTCATGTATTTTATTATACTCATTGAGAATAAATAAAAAAAATGCAATAAAAATAGAAATTTTACTGTGTAGTTTACCTGGGAAAACAAATCAACCCTATTATCCATGTAGCCTTTTAACGACTATGGAGATTGACGTAGGTAAATTTTACTGGTGTAGAATGGGTTACTCGTAGAAAACCACTCTACCCAGGTAAATTTGCTATTTGTCTAGATAAAAGTTGACTCTGTAATTACTATCTAATCACACTAAGATGGGGTTCAACAAATTTATTGTCAAATGATAAACATGAAACAAACAACTAACCGAAGAGTGACCCCCCTCACCATTTAAGGGGAATTCTACCTGAATTTGAAGAAAATTTGAAGAGGTTTAAAGAAGAGATAGAAGAAACAAAATGATTTTTAAAACACCGACAGACAGTTGATATCCACACAAGAGCACCCCAGGTTGCTAGTGGTGACTAACTTGGTGCCCGTCTATTAATTATTAACTATAAATTCTAATTAAGTTCACTAAATCTTCAATATTTCTTATTTGCTTATTTGTCTAAATTTTACAAATCCTTTGAGAAAAATTATTTCCTCCCAAAAATACCCAAAAATCACCCGAAAATTTACAAAACATCCCACAACATATATTCATGAGATGAGTGAAGGCGAAGGGTTTTTGGATTGCTTGAAACGCGAACGAGATATTTCCATTAAAGCCATGTTTAGTGGCGGAAAAAAATGGCATTCAGGTAGAATTCCGCCTTAAGGGTGGGAGGGTTGGGTCTGAGTAACCTTCGAGCACACGTACTGATGACGTCACCAATCTGAGCGGCCATGCAATGACTATGTGCCATTAATTACATGCATTAATTAACATAAATTAACATCGGCTACTATTTCTAAACTTAATTTCAACAGCATCTTGTTTTTTCTCTGTTTCCTTACATTTGCAACAATCGGTTAAAACGATAAAATAGCCTTTAAATTCAAACGGACCAGCTCTTTATCCCAGGGAAGCACTTGTATAAACAAGAAGCAAATGTCAACAACAATTTTTTCTACGGGTCCACATACGTTCTCTATTTTATCATTAGCAATAACATTAAGTGATAGAACCTGTTTTTCGTGACAATTGCCATTGAGCCAAAAGGCGCATGACCTGTCTGAGCATCGATCCTGTTATTTACTCAGTCTTTGTTGAGCCGATAATCTTTCGGTTGACTGACAACGATGTTTCTAGTCACCGGTTTCGTTGTGTTAATATGGCATTAAAAGGATACAGCTATTTCGGGAAAGGTTGTCATATAGAAGCATTAGTTTACGCGACAATATTATATCGGACGCATATGCGTTTTGCAGCTATCTATTGAGTTGAAAAAGAAATCAAGGGTCACAAAGGATTTTACAGAGTAAAACAAATCTCGGCGAATACACATTGACTACTCGGCTCATACTCTAAATTCGAATTTATTTAAGGTGTAGTTGTTGTATTGTTTTCAGGCCTGTCGGGTAGAGATCTACACTGTGAAGTGATTTTCGCACGCGAAGAACATGTTTTGCTCCTTTTTAGAATAATGTTTTGCTTCCTTTTGTCACAAATTTGACATGTTATATTTGCATTTAGGTTTTCAAAATATTTGTCTGACTAAGTTTAAGTTTATTTTGATAAGGTGAATTTTCCCATTAAAAATAACAAAAACCCTTTTTTTTTCTCACCATTTCTTTCAATGTTTTTATTTATATCATTAGTATTCAACGCGTGGACGTTGACCCAGATAATATTTATTTTATTTTATTTTATTTTATTTCAATTACAACCCATACTCTCTTTCAGTCTTGTCACGTACATTTCAATGCTTTGACACCTGTACGACAACCTTTCCCGAAACAGCTGTATATAAAAGACAAAACTGACAACTGTAAGCAATACAGTTTACTTTTTAATTATGTTTTATAAACAAGCGTCACACATTTTTCAGCACGCAGGCAAACACGTGGCTGGCGTGTGCAGACACAACAAAACTACTTTGCATGCAATGCAAACATGGATTACACGCCAAAAATATTGTCGCTTATTCATGATTGGTTTAAGCTTTTTATTTTTTCACGCTAACCTGACACTAATAGAAATTTTATTTCTAGCTTTTTATAGGCACCGATTATGTACACAAGCGGTCATAAGTGACTAAAACGACGACTTCCTCAGCGTACTCCCCTTGGGGTTAAATGGTCGTTTTCCTGGAATCCACTGAGGCAACGGAAGTTGTCATTTCCAATCGTCGAAAATGGCGGACAATGCGAATAAGTGTACTCCATCCAAAAAGGCTGTGTTTGACTGTATTGTGAAGGAATATAATGGCACTGTGCCCTTTGATGTCATTACAAAACGACATGATTTGTTTCCACGCGGATGTGGGGATATCTGGGATATTGTGAAGTGGTTCAGAGCAAGAAAAGATAGCTTTTTACTCAGAGAAAAGGAAGGCAAAATTTTGGAGGTTAATGTTTTCTGTCGAAGGGCACGGTTGTGTTTCAATCAGAAGTGCTCGAAAAAGGATTGTCAGTACTTCCACGTGTGTAGAGAGTATATCGCTGGTTTCTGCAGATTTGGGTACGGTTGTCACAGAAATCACAGTTTTCAATATGATGAAGATCGAAAATTAATCTCCAAACTCAATTTGGGTGGTCTGTCAGAAGAAAACCTCCGTAAAGTTTTACAGCTCTCAATGCCTCAAGTGTGTTTGGACTATAACGATGGATGCTGTACAAGAGCTATGCCTTGTACCAAGATACACATTTGCAAGAAGTTTATCAAGAAGCGGTGCGAAGATGAGGAAGATTGTGGACTACAGCATGAAAGCGCGTTTGATAAAACAGAAACAGATGTCATACTTCAGAACTATGGTCTGGGAATCAAAGGAGGCAACGTGAATACAGTGCTTAGGACACTTTTGGTTTGTGAGAGCATTTCTAGTGGTTCGAAAAATTACAAAGGCAATACTATTGTAAGGAACGTGACCAGTAAAGAAAGCAACAAGAATCAGCCCATTCTGTCCAAAGGAGCAGCTGCTGCGAACAGTCGCGAGCCGTCCGAGTTCAAAGTCTTTGAATGTTTGTGCAAAGATTATGACTGCTCCGCTTCTTTTCCGGTGATTTGTAAACGAACGGATTTATTTTCTCCTGAATTTAAGAGCGTCGAATCTTGGTTTCGAAAAAAGAAAGGCAGCTTTCTAATCACAGAAGACGACCAAGGAATGATCTCCCAAGTGGACGCTTATTCTACAAAGGCACGCCTATGTTTGAGTTACAACAACGCTAATTATCATGGGGATTGCAAGAGAGAGAACTGCTCGTATCTGCATGTCTGTAGGGAGTTCATCACTGATTCCTGCAGCAAAGGAGCAACGTGCATGCGAAATCACCACTTCCAAGATCAGAGAGACAAAGCTCTACTGTCAAAAGTTAAACTTGACCAGTTAACAGACGAACAACTTCGCAAGCTTGTGCTTTCATCGACACCTCAAGTCTGTGTAGAGTACAATAATGGCATGTGCGATCGGGGTGAATCATGTACCAAAATACACGTGTGCAGCGATCATTTGAAAAAGTGCTGTAGAGAGGGGTATGGCTGTAGTCTACTTCATGACGCAGCCTTGAACACTGAACACGCTCAAGTAGTTCTTGAACGTTATGAACTGGGCCGGTTAAATTTAGATATTGTGAAGAGAATTATTCTAGTCTGTTATCAGTCCAAGGAGTCCACTGAAGGAAAAGATTTAGGCAAGTGTTATATATACACATTTTATATTGGTTATTAATAATTAATTACTATCACTGCATGGCCAAACACCAGTAGTGTAGTGCCATTGGAATTAACAGCCTTTTTGAGCAGGAAATGGGCAGGCAGCAATGTTATTTTTAGATGATGTCATGATCAAAATTTACATTAATTTATGGAGAATAAATTATGACCTCAAAAAAAAATTTTAAAAAGGTTCCCAAAAATGCAATGGGCACCATAAGTATGTGTAACGGCCAGGCCTACTTTCCATGTCTATAGAAATGAGCGTAACTCCAAAATTTCAATATGAAATTATGCAGCGCTTGAATGGACCCAGATGTAAACAAAAAAAAAATAATGAGTGAAAAAGATAATTCTTTAAGAAGCTATTCTTTTTGGAATGGTTTAACGGCTTTAGCTCAACGGGTAGAGCACTCCCCTAGCAAAAAGCAAGAGATAGCAGTTCGAGTCTGTTTCGCTCCATTGTTTTTTTTTCTTGAGATATTTTTAAACCGCTTCTTATTCGTTTTTACCGCAACATTCTTATAACTGCCAGAAAAAAAAAACAATGGAGAAAAAAACAATTGAGCAAAGCAGACTCAACCGCTATCTGCCTTTTTGCAAGGCGAGCTAGTGCTCTACCCTTTCAGTAAACAATTCCAAAAAGAATAGCTTCTTAAAAAATTATCTTTTTCCCCTCACTTTGTTTTGTTTACATTTGGGTCCATTCAAGTGCTGCATTCAAATTGAATTTTTGGAGTGACTCTCATTTCTATAGACATGGTAAGTAGATAGGGCGATTATGCCTACTTACAGTGTGTGGTGCCCATTGCAATTTTGGGTGCCATTTTTTAATTTTTTTTGGGGTCATAATTTATTCTCCATAAATTAATGTGAATCTTGATTATGACATCATCTAAAAATAACATTGCTGCCTGCCCATTTCCTGCCCAAAAAAGGCTGCTAATTCCAATGGCACTGCACTACTCACGCCCCTAAAAAGATCATTACAATTAAGGCAAATTTTGCTTTTTTGCACATTTTCTCACCAAACTTTGCACATTCACTTGGGTTGTTGTCCAAATCATTTAAATGGTAAAAAAAATATCAAAATGTCAAATTCCATTGTCATAATTGGTGACATCATAAAATATGTGGTACAAAGTTTCTAATTTCACACCACCAAATATATTGTTTGAAAGGGCTTGACTCGGGGACTAATGCTGTGTTCACACTAGGCTGGCAAACATGTTTAGTCTGATCATGAATGAAACATGATTATCTGTGAAAAGTGTTCACATCAGGTGGCGAATAGCGCAAATCATGATCGAAACTACCGGTACTTCATCACCGGGAGGTAGTTTCAATCTAAGCCAGATGAAACATGTTAGTGCAAATGTTGTCTCCTTGTCAAACATCGCATTGCTCTTCGTTCCCGATGGACTTGAGAAGTGAGATTAAACCCTAAAATATGTCAACAGCAAGTTCGGTTCATGTGTTATTATAAAGATTTCATGCAAGCTCGTGCCTGCTTGATAAAACAGCATAAATTATAGAACCAGGCTTTAATTTAAACGTGTTTTGAAAATAAACAATTAATGTGAACAATGAAATTGCAAACATGTTTACAGGAAACGTGTTTCGTTGAAACATGTTTACTCTGAACATGTTTTGCCCTAGTGTGAACACAGCAATATTTTTAATATTTGATATATATAGCTATAGGTATAAATTTTAAGAAATTTTAAGATATTTCCATATTTATCCTTATGTTATACTTTCATAGTTCAGTTAACTACTCATTGTGTTTAAATTAAGGTTTTACATTACATTACATTATACATTTTTACCTAGGGGACACACTTTTCTGGGCAAAGCAATTTTCAAAATTCACAATGTCATACTCTCATCTAACATTTGTGATATTGACAGACGGTTTTCAGTTTTTAACTTCTCTAGTTTTCCCTTTTCGAAAACAATAGCAAAAAGTTGAACATTTAAAACTTTTAATTAAGGGTTTAGCATGACATCATCAACTGTGATGTCATAATTTTATATCTCCTGTCAATTTTGACATCAAAAATAAATAATTTGACGCATGTCCTCTATTCACTTGCCCAATTTGGTAATGAAATGCTGAATACATTTATAGTTATGCTAAAGTAACCAAAAATGCCACCATAATGATCCCTAGGAGGGATGGTTTGCCCCCCCCCCCCCCCCCCCCCAATGATGTAATCATAAATGGACGAAATGTATGGTATCTCATATCTCATGTATTATTTTATGATAATGAACTTTGTTAGTACATGTCTTCCAAAATCTCCCTTTAAAACATTTGTATTATTTTGATAACCTGTGTGCCTCACTTCGTATTGATATGTTGAAGAAACACCTGCTTGATACATGTACTTTTAGCACCGAAATGTTCTCATATAACTTTTTAGAAACAAAACAAACAACATATGACAACAATAAAGAGTCTAAAGCGTTTAAATGTGATTTACAGTTTTACACATTTCTTCTTATCCTTAGGAATTTTTGTGCAAGTGCATTATGTTATATGTTGTTTACTCTTGTTTCAACAGGCCACATTCTTAAGGATAAGCCAGATGCACCCATCTGCTCTGATTTTCTTCTTGGCAAATGCAAGAATGGCTCAAAGTGTTCAGGTCATCATTGCTCTTTGCCTTTTCACTGGCAATACACCGATGAGGGTGAATGGAAGAGTTTTGCTGAGGACTACAACGAGAAGCTGGAGAAACGGTATTGTGACGTGAAACTCGAGGAATGCTCTGCCACAGGCTTTCAAATAAGGCGCCTATCCACAGATTCTTACGTCACTGACCCAGGCAACACAATGGCTACTGAGTGGATATGGTACTGGAAGGACGAAAATGAAGTTTGGAGGAAGTATGGGCAAGACACCAATGTAAGTGGAGCAGAGTTAATGAAAGTATTTATGTACTCGAAGTAAAAGAGCTGTGTCTGAAATGATGGAATGTTAAAGAAGTAGAAGTTTGTTGTCCTATTTCAGGGCAGTTTCTTGGTGTTGCAGGTGTTGTGATCACCAAGTATATATATATGTATATGTAAATTTAGAGCATTATACAAAGTCTCAATGCTCTTACAATAAACTATATAAAACCTAAAAATCTAAAAACTAAAAATCTAAATCTAAAAATCTAATATAAAACCTAAAAATCCAACAACAAGATAACTATAACCTGTAATACTGTAAAATACTGCTATAATACAACAATAATATTCAAGAATAATAACATTAAAAATCACAAATTAAAAAGACGTAAAACAAAAGATTCAAATGACAATGAACAATACTCACAACACAACACAATAGCTAATGAACAATGGTTTCCATAACACCAAGAAATACCCCATTTCAGATTGATCATGTGACATTCTCTAGAGAATTAAAGAGAAATAGATTATTGCAGTTATGCAGCAGCTGAAGGAGTTGCAAGTTAAGGCTGAAAAAAAAATTCAGGCCTCGACGAGATTCCAATCCATGACCTTTGCGTTTCCGATGCAAACGCTCTACCACTGAGCTGCTAGGCCAGTTGGAAGCTTGGCCAATTGTGAGTTCTAGAGAATTGTTCCTTTATCTTTCTAAAAAGTAAACATTTACAGCCCAATTCTCTATAGTAACATCACATGATCTTAAATGCGACAACAAACAAAGGAATCTCAAATTGTCTATTCATATGGATAGAATACAGATAATAACAGTAAAAACCCGCATATAAGAACCTAAAGATTTAAGAACCTACAGGCTGAAATTTGGCATTTTAATACTCAATTTTATAAGAACCTGTTCAGCCTGGCGAGAAAAAAGAGGATCTTATACAAAAGATCACTCCAATTTCGATTATCAAAATTCTGGATATTAACTGTATGTGAAACCTCTAACAAAAGTCAGCAAGCATTCTGACTGTTATTATTTAGCTAGGCAAGCATATGTTTGTTATTCAAACTAGTTCTAAACCATTATGTACTAGTAGTGTAATATTTCTGTGAATGGTTATGCTACGGCAGACTCTGAAAAATATAAGAACCTATTAAAAACCTAATCAGCCTGATTTGTCAAAAAGTACCCTGAAATATATAAGAACCTGTTCAGCCTGATCTCGAAAATTCTAGGTTCGTATATGGGTTTTTTTACTGTATACCTTGCTGTAGGCTGAATTTACAGGGGCAAACAGCGAACTTCTCACAATCGCCATGTACTTTAATGTACCTTGCAGGCGTTCCACCTGTTCTGATTTCTTCAGTATATGTTACAGCAATTACAATTCTTGGAATAAGATGCTCATAACAACAACCTAGGCCTTTTATAGATGACTGGAAATCAATAACAATAGAATTGAATGAAAATAATACTTCGAATGTTACCCAAAGCTACTGATGGCTCTCCTCGTGGATAACACTAGCAGTATCTATTTAAGATAAGCAGTAGCGCCAACGCTGTCTATGGGTATATTAGAACATGAAAAGCGGGAACAAAATTTATGGCGATTGATAGTAATAGCATTATTCCATCCGTGCCTTCTAGACCATGGATAGTAACAACGGTATTCTTAGCTTTTGTACTCCTGATCATATTGCCAATACTTTTTATGTGTTAACTGTAGAGTATAGCACACGTGTGTTGCCGCCCAATTAAGTTGTTGTGACAATGCAATTTGTCGTTTGGCACGAACAAGCCAATCGAAATCCTTGATTCTTACAGCATATTTATTTATATTTATTGAGGAGTAATAACGGATATTTTCCATTCATAGGGCAAAGATCTCCAACGTTGTCTAGAGGAAGCCTTCTTAAACAAGAGAAATTACTTCAGGTTTCAGGTTGCAGGCCAGGATTACACATTGACCTTTGTTCCAGCGAGTGACATGAGCCAAATAAACATGAAGTATGGTACCACAAGAAAAGTAAGACGACGACCCGCGAAAGTTGTATGCAAAGATGACATCTGTCAACTTAAGAGGTACTGTTTCTTTCTAAGTAACATAATAATCAGTTGGCGAAAAGCTTGGTTGTCTGTTGTGTAATGGTGTTGTATTCAGGCCCTTGTCACACAGACCTAAGATTTTTTCATTTGGTCAGTTCTAGAAGCTTTAAGGTGGCTCCAAGTAGTTTGTTTTTGGGTCACTCTTCCCTTTTTGAATGCGCTTATACATAATCTTACTTTAGCTCAATAAATCTGAATTTGATACCAGATGTTAGGCTTGGATGAAAGTTTTGAGTTTCCCTTTTTATGCTAATCGGCGTGTCCATAGCAACGGTAAACAAATATGGCGAAAAACAGTTTTTCCTAATTGTCTTTCGATTTTGGGGCTACCTGCAACAAGCGAATAAATGCGCTATAATCTACACAGTCTAGCACACTAAATGGGAAAATTTCAAACAAATTAAACTGTTCGATTTTGAATAAATCGCTGAAACATTTTTAACACGTGTTTTTTCATGTTTGAAATGTAAGAGGTCAAAACATTCCATAGGTCTCACAAATTATCATTAAATTACCACAGAAAGTTTCCTCAGACTTGAATTATTACTCCCTGCAAATAGCTCTGACTAACTCCTCGGCAATAAAGAGAACGAGCTTTTCATTCGAATGCAGTTTTGCTTGACGTTTTTACTCAGTTTTTTAAAATGAGCATGAAAAGAGCATCATCCAAAACTTTCATCCAAGCCTAACATCTGGTATCAAATTCAGATTTATTGAGCTAAAGTAAGATAATGTATACGCGCATTCAAAAAAGGAAGTGTGACCCAAAAAAAAACTACTTGAAGCCACCTAAACATAGAAACATTCATTTGTATTAGCTAGCATTACCAAACAAAAAATTAAACGAAAGGCGCGTTTTTGTAGTATTAATAATCTCTTTCGATAAACTTGTGCCATAACAGCTGCCCCAATGGTTTATTTTGTTTAATTACGAAGTTTTAAGGTTAAGGCTGTACGAACGTTTCCGATCATTTTCCGAAATTTTTCGAACATTTCCGAAGACGTCCGAAGATTTCCGAGGACAAGACACCATCATTTTTTTATGCGTGACCTTACTTAACAGTAGTAATTGAACTTCTCGATCATTTTCCTACTGTTCGGTTCTGTTGGTTTATAAACATTTCGTGACTTCCTTCCTATGTGAGCACAAACGAGAGTTCTGATTAAAGTTATTGGGTTTTTTTTTGTAGGTCCCAAAACGCATTTCCTGCTACCAAGCAACACGGGAAAAATTCAAAAAGTCCGAATGTGCCAAGCCACTGGTCTCCAATGTCATCTGAAACGCAATATAAACGCGTTCTGTTAGCGCCACTATCTGACGAATTTACCGAGGTGGAGGAACTCTTCAGAAAATCGATCAAAGGAAGTGTGGTGATCATCAGCATTAAACGCGTGCAGAACCCTTTCATGTGGGAGAAGTATCAAAGGTGGTTTATTAATTTAGTTAAATCTTCCGTAATAAACATTTTCTTACACACAAGAAAAGTTGTGACTTCAGTATTTTGTGCGCTTCGAATTTGCGAGTATTCCATCTTGTGTACTCAGTAATTACCATGATTAATTTTCGCTTGAAAGGAGGAAAACGTAACGTTTCAGGTGTAAACACGAAATACAACTGTTTTTGTTACGTCGACTGAAGTGAAGAGTCTTAGACCTGTTGACGATTTGAGGTCTTTATTGCGATCGACTGACTCAACTCTCAACTTGAACTCAAAATAGACATAGCTTCCGAGCACGAGGTCTATCGCTCGGGGAGAACAAGTAACGAGCCTTGGTGTGTCGTATACGAATCGCGGAATGTGCGTTTGGAGCCTAAATCTACACTAAATTCTCTTGAACTATCGGGGAGAACTCTCGAATAATCTCGAATTCAACACAAAGACATCTAGGTTATCAACTGAGAACTATTACTACTTCGGAATGTTAAAACTCAAATGGTAAACTGGACAAAAGAAAGATGTGCTTTTGGCTACTTGGTCAAAACACATCAGCTCGTTAAACTGTTCATTTGTTGTCCAAGATTAACTATATATCGCTATTTTTAACGTGACTAAATTATATATTTATTTTATTTTTAAGGAAAAAAGACAACATGTCAGTTGCCAAGAGTGGTAGTACCAAGCGAGCTCCTGTGAATGAGATGCGATTGTTTCACGGAACCGACCCTGACATCGTTGAGGCCATCTGCAAGCAGAATTTTGACTGGCGTTTACATGGAAAGAACGCGACCAAATACGGACAAGGTAGCTACTTCGCTTTGAGTTCCTCTTACAGCGACTCTTATGCAAAGGAAGACTTCAATTCGTCTAAGTTCATGTTCGTGGCCAAGGTTCTTGTTGGTTTGTATACTACTGGCAACTCCAGTTATCGAAGGCCACCATCAAAGAACCCTTCAGATCCCGCGAGCGATCTGTACGACTCGTGTGTAAATGATAGATCACCTCCAACCATTTTTGTCGTCTTTGACACTGATCAGTTCTACCCAGAGTACATCATCGAATACTCGTCAGTTTCCCAAACAATTCAAGGTAATTTTCAGCAACCTGCAGTAAGGGTACCTGCTCCAAAGCCTAGACATTCTCAAGCAGCGGCAGCAACGCCGCCACGAGCTTTTCAAGCTCAAAGCATTACTTCAATTACACGTCATCGCCCGCCGACAAGCTCGAGCGTTCTTGGCACTTCGGCTTATTCAAGCGGATCACGTGGTACAGGTGGTTACTCCTCTGCATCCAGTGCACGATACAATAGCGCAAGTAGCACAAGTACACCATACACTGGCACGTCAACTGCGTCTTATTCTTCTCCTGTCTCAGGTACGTCCGCATTTTCTGGTGTCTCAAGTCGTCATACTTCCTCGAGGACAAGTACTCCGACTAGCGTACCATACCACAGCACCGCAAGTACATCCACATACACTGCATACACTGGTTGGTCAAACGATCATTCTGCCTCAGCATCTACTCCTCACAGTTCCAATCCGCGTTCTTCAAGCTCGCCAACCAGAAGTTCTCCTCACAGTGGAACAACGCAAGAGAGATCCTCTAAAAACAAGAGAAAATGCTTAGTTATGTGATTGACCAAGGGATTCCTTTTTCTGGGGAAAGGGGAAAAGAAATTCCTTACTCAAGAGAAAAGCCTATGCGTTAACTGAGATCGAATTTGGCAACATGAGGGGTTATGGTATCGTTTGGGGAACGCGAAAATTGAAAGGATTGTGGCAAAAAATGTAAAGTGATTAAAGTTAAGAAGACAAGGCTATCACAAGTTAATACTGAGAAATACATTGGTCTTCCGATGGCTTCTATGGAGAGGAGCAGAATCGAAATGTTAAGCATATGCGCAGCCCCTTTTTGTAGTTGTCTTTTATTTCGTACCAAAGAGAAAAGAGCTCAGATTTTGTTGACCGTTTATACTTTGAAATACGGGAATATCATCGCCTGGAACACAACATTTCCAATGATTTGGCATTCTACAGCCATGTTTTTTTCTTACAAACGATGCCAGAAATCATACCGCCCAAAGCTAATGCTCAGATTCACATTGCTTTAGTTGTGGACTGAATAATTGGATGGGGCGGTTGAAGACCATTTATTCTGTAAACTTTAGTGAATTGGAAGGATTTTTCCCACTGGTATATCATATGTCGTAATGTGTGAAGATATTGATTTTACTTTTACTTTCTTAAACCAATTTAAAGATAGTCTATAATCGAAACGCCTTCGGATCTTGCTCGGAAATCTTCAGAAATTTACAACAAATAACGAAAAACGTTCGTTTGATCTTCGGATAATACCATTTAGAAAATTTTTGGAAATCCTCGGAAATCTATACTATATCTATACTATATCTATCTCTGTTAAAGGTATACGGTATATTCTGTTTCATGATGTTATGTTTTACAGTAATTATAATTTAAAGCGTAGGTTTATAATTTCAAGAGGAACTTCAAACTTTTTTTGAAGATATTTGCATAATTTATGCAAATATCTTCACGTACGCTTTGCGTACCTTTGTTTTGAATAGACGCACTTGTACATTAGATCGAAAAAAAAAAATGATTTTACCACTCGTTACAAATTTTGAGTCCGAATGTTTTGAGAGCTTGCAAGGAATTAACTACCCTGGCTCCAGAGGTCCGTTCGCTGAATACCAAGAGTGAAATAAGCCGCATAAACGCTTAGAAGAAGCTCCTCGTCGCGGCTTGGCCGCATGCACGCCGGTTTTCACGAAAAAAAAAAAAATGTAACGTTTGCCATCCAGAGTTTGCCATCCAAAAAAAAAAAGTGAAAATGAAATACGAAATGCATTTGAAAGCTGGTTTCGAACCCGAGCATCTGACGCAAGAGGGAGAAATCGTTTATTTTTATATTTATACTATGGTTGGTTAGGCTACTCAATGTACATTTGCGTCTTTGATTAAAAATGTAACGATACATTCTTGTGATGTGTAACTCTATGTTACTCTCAAAGACTCTTGTATTAAAGCAGGCAGAAGTGCTGGGCTGCATTTGTGTGATTCGTCCGTTTTGCGTGGCTGTGACTAATTATATTTGTGGGAATGACCAGTATGGATGAAGAGTGTACTAAATGAGGGATGTCTCGACTTTTAGTTTCGAGACAGCTACCAAATAAACTGAGGCACCTAAAACTCCAAATGTAAACACTCTAGTATTACGTTTTTGAGCTTTTATTGTGAAGTTTTTTTTCTCATTTTGTTCTTCATCGTCAGAAACAAAAATTCCAGGTTCTTTAGTCCATTTGAGATTGAAAGGTTAATCTTCCCTATCGCGCCATGAGCCTAACCTTATTGCCTTGGTTTTATAATTGTTTAGTTTCAGGCCTGATAATTCACTGAATTCGTTTACTACTGTATTCTTAATCGTAAATATTCTGCCATCTAAAAATACCTTCGCGAGGAGCACGACGTGACAACAACACTTCAGGGCCGGGTTGTTCAAAGCACGATTAAGCAAACCCAGGATTAGCGTCAATTTTGAATCCAGCTAAATGACTCAACAATTGAAAATTTTCCAAAGTTTTCCGCCCTTCAGTTTTGACTTAAACTTGTCTTCACTACTAGCTACAAATGATCTTTTGAAAACATTTTTTAACAGAGAAATGAAATCCTTGGTTAACTTTTAATCCAGGATTCGCCTTAATCGGCTTTCGAACAACCGGGCCCTGGATATTTAAGAAATGTCGCGGGAAACTGAATTATCTCATTTGTGAAATGCTCCACATTAAAAAAAGAGACCGAAATTAAACACTCCATTGGACTCCAATCGGGCAAAATGTTTAATTAATGAACATTATTTTGTGTACTCAGGGACCGCGGAGGGGGAGGGGCTGGTAGGGCCGCGGCCCCACCACTTTTTTGCGCCCCCGCCCCCACTTTTTTTCGATTTTCAATATGAAAAAATTATTTTCAATTGTCAGCCCTCCCACTTTTCACCTTGAGCCGCGGTCCCTGGTACTATTTACCTTAGTCTTACTGTTTTGTATTTTCACATTTTGTTGTCATGTATACAAACGTAACTGTCAAACTACAAAAATTTACATTTGAAAACGACGACATGTCGCCGCCGAAACGCCGTGTTATCATCGCCATATTTCCAGATCCTCTGTTATTAGAAATCAGATTTTTGACTGAAGGAAGGCTGTCGTAGAATGCTGATGTGTCATCGGCAAATTGACTTTTAGACTCTTCCGAAGATTTTAATTCCTTAACATTCTTGTCTTGTCGTATCTTCGTAGCAAGTACTTCTATTCCGCAGCAAAGATGAAGAGATGAGGGGATATGGACTGTCTGACTACTCTCGACAACTAAAAATAGATTGTACAACAACCATTATTCAAAACGCCGCTCTCGGAATTCGTATAGAAGGTAGAGATCCATTGCTTTGTGCCATTTTCAAAGTTAAGGAGCCTTGGCTGTTTTTCTAGTGTTTAATGTTGCGCTGATAATCTTTGCAATGACAATCATGACTTCCCCCGTGTTTCGCTTTCAGTTGCTTTGATGATATGACATTCATTTAATGTACATCAATGATAGAAATACAGGTTGAGAACTGAAAGTGTCCAGTTCACTTGACTATTGTTTCGTATTGGTCTGTCTATCACATAAGTCGGTTCCAACATGATAATGAAGGCAGAATTTTTAGCGCTCTGGTGCTTTTAAAAAATTTCACGAAACCCCACTTGCCGACATTTAGGCCAGAAAAGTACTTCTTCTGCTGGTTTACTTTTAATCTTTTGAAAAGATCTACGGTATTTTTCTTTGAACTCTTTATTAGAAACATGCGTTACACATGTTTCAGTATAATATTGATCGATTGATTGATTGATCTCAGCCATGATGTTGACACAAAGCATCCACGTGCTTGGTGTGTGAAGTCACAACAACTTTGTATGCATATCAGCTGATCACACTCGTGATAATATATTCTCTCCTTTTCGTGATTAATATAGGCTCTTTGATTTTGTCATGAGTTAGTCTAATGGGGAGGAAAAGCAATGCTAACACCAATGCTATAAATTTCTAGTTTCAGGTACGATTGTGTATACAAGTAAGTAAAAAAACTTCCTTAGGGTATCTCAAGCTACTTAAGGCCTGGGTCAAGCAAGAAAACTGGGTTTTTCACAAAATCATGTATATCTTCAACATCATACAACAGATAGCCACGAAATTTTCCTGGTATAGAGTTCTCCATATGAACATTTGCCTTAAAGTAATATAAAGGTACATGGTGGTCACGTGACGGGTCACGTGATCCACCAAAACATCGTTCAGTCTCTGACCAAGTTGCCGACGAAAACAAAAAATCATAACAAACAAATGGATTAAGCAAACAGCCGATTAAAATTACCCACCTTTCACGTTTGGAATGAACTTCCTTCGTTTCTCTAAAGAAATATATAAAGGACGAAAGCATCATAATGCAGTTTGCGTAAACATAATGGCGTTTTGCTCTTTGTGAGTTCAATCGGAAAGTTCATTCCAAACGTGAGTATAAAGGTCTGTCATGGCTATTTCGCATTTGGTTGAAATATTTGATTCTAAATGAAAACTCGGCGGCAATTTCAGCATTTTCTGTGCCCTGTTTGACACAAAATAGAGGCGCCATTTTGTTTTCCTCTCGTTTCACAGAGTGGCGCCTGGAGCGGACTATTAGACGATTCCGCTGATCAAAAGGGACAGCAACGGGGCTCAAAACAAATATGGCGGACAGAGTAAAACTGCGAAGTACAGACGAGAAAATAGCCAAATGAAGTTCTCTGCTAACGTATTTGGCGTCTACTGCTTCGATATCGGATAACCCATGAACAATTTTATAAATCCATGATTATTTTGGTGTATTTTCGTTCGTTTCTTCTACATCTTTTAAAGACAACAAGCTCAAGTGCTTAGAAATCCTTGTTGAAATATTTAATAAAATGACAGTCTGATAAAGTGATAAAAATTAAGCACCTGCAACATATCATTTGGGGATAAGTTTCAACAGTTCATATCTGTTTAGATTGCTTGCTTATTGAATGATTCTCATTCAACCTCACTCTTCTGCTGATCGATCTTGGTATGGAATTATCAATGAAGAACCACTGCACACGAGGGGAGGGCTGGGGAGGTTGATCTGATTTCACATCTCCAGACAGAACAGAGTCAAACACGACCAGTAGTTTCCCATAGAGAGGGATATAAAATGCTCAAGGAGGGCGGTAGTTTTGGCTATATTTTGTGTCCTGGGGAAGGATTTTTTTTGAAATGTATTTCAAAAATATTATAAGCACCATAATCTACCTCCCTCCCTCCCTCTCCCTAACTAACCTCTCCAGTTTTCACTTGGGCAGGGTGGGTGGGGATAATTACCCATAAAGCATAAAACATTTTTTTCAGTGCTAAAAAAATGTAACCTTAAACTAGCTGAATGAAAATGGGAATTGACTGTGGATTTGCTTGAGATGATGAAATGTAAAAATCATACAAGAGTCGCCTCCTCAGTGAATGGCATAGGATATACATGGAGACTTTCAAAGATACCCACGCAAGCATGTCAGCAAACGTAAGCAATAATTTTTTACAATAACTTTCAATGGCTTCTGTGAGTTTTTAAACTTACAGGTAACAAACAAATAACATTAATTAAAAACAAACTTTTTATTGGTAGGTCTATTCCTGAAGAAATACAAAAATTTTGACAGGAAGTTTGCAAAGTGGGCACCGCCCACTAAAAACAAAGTGTACTTGGGAGCATTCTCTTCAACCAAGTGGTAAAAAACAGCTGAGGGCAGGAAAACCTTACACATTACAAACAACTGCAAATGTTGTACAGTTATGCACCCCATTGAGGGCGGTCTTTTTGAGAAGAAGAGAAGTTGTGTGCCACCGAATCGTGAACCATTTACTACAATCCGGCAACAAGCACAGGCGATGACAAAGCCACTCCCAAAACCGTCCCAAAGTGAGGTGAAAACCATTGGGACAACAATTTACAAGGAGTTTGTTGCAAGGGGAGGTTGGGAAAGTCTTTCAGTGAAGTCCTGACACTCGTTCTAGAGGCTGGTTTACAGCACAAAGTGACACCTGCTGAAACAAAGAAAAAAATCAAAATCAAAAAAGAAAATAAAAAAAGCGTAGAAAATTCCTGGAAAAAAAAAAGATGTACAGCTCATTGATCACCCAGTTGATTTAGCGAGTGCGATTTTTATCTTAAGTTTGGGTTAATAATTTAACATGGATCTTTCATGTGAAACTACATGCTTTGATCCAAGCAGCCAACAATAAAATGGGCTGCCATTTTAATACAAGGTAAATCATGTATAGCTTAGTGATGAGAGAAATCTTTCCTTGCCATTTTTAAATGGACCATCACAACACCATTGAGTCCAAAATGAAACTTAGTCCATGGCCAGCAAACGGAGGTAAACATAATATCGCTTTTAGGGTTACATGCATATTATACATTGCTCACCTTGTCAAGTTGTGGCGAACTCGGTATCAATGAAGAGAGAGATGAGCTGTTCCAGTCAAACTACATACACATGTATGTACAATATACATGTATATGTAATGTAGATTGAAATCCTGGGAAGGAATTTTAGAAAAATGTAACTACATGTACCATGACTTATTGATATAAACTTACAATTATTGTTTGTGATAACATTACCAAAGAGCTAACAAGATTGCTTCAGTTTTAATAATAATAACAATAATAATAGTATTTAATATTTCTATAGTGCAAATTAACATATTCATATGATCAAATGGGCTTAACAATCATAAAAACTAGCTTAATAAATAAAATTAAAATCCACTAAATAAACATATTTATCCTTATATATCCTTGGCTAATAAAAATAGATTACAAAAACATCATTCTTAAAAAACTTAACCTACATTAAAAGCTAACCGAAATAAATACGTCTTTAAACGAGATTTAAAATTGGCTAAAGTGCACACATTTCTGATATTCAAAGGCAACTTATTCCAAAGTCTATAGGGGCAGCGGATGTAAAAGATCTGTCCCCTAAAATTTTCTTCAGTCTGGCACTCGGTTATTTAAGAATTATGCCAGCATTCGATCGCACACTTTATCTACCCATTTCCCTAACACTTATCAAATTACTTAAATACTCAGGTGCAGCGCCATAAATTGCCTTAAAAGTAATAATAAGTACTTTGAAACTGACGCGATGTTATTAGGCTGTAAATCTCACATACATGCAAGGTATCAACATACATTGTACTTGGGTAACACAACAGTCACAATATGTGCAGTACCCAAGTGTTTAAGATTACTCCTTTTTCTTACATATTGTAAAGTACAAAACTAATATTGTAACTCTTCACTAAAGCAGATATTAACTTTTTAAAACAGAATTAACCCTTTGAATGCCCCACCACATGCTACAATAACATTCAGTTAAACAGGGTATATATGTTGTAGGTTAAAATTATTTTTGGTCAAAATTATTTCAAACTAGGTTCATTTTTATTTTCCTTTGTCTGAGATTATGTTAATGAATCTGGGACAAAATAAAAATAAAAATTAACCTTGTTTGAAATAATTTTAACCTTAAATAATTTTAACCTACAACATATATATACATGTACCATCAAGCTCTTTTGAGTCTCAATTTTTGACTTTGTTCTCACATCAGGGATTGTGATTGTGATGCTTGTTTACAGTAATAATGGGCCTGGCAATTGTTAGGGGTGGAAAATGGTCTATCAAAAACAACAAGTGTTAACAAATTTGAGCCAAGTCTTGACTTGCCAGAATTGAGGGTCTCGGAGCCTCAAATTTTGAAGATTTGGAGTCTCGCTAAATTCTCAGAGTCTAATGCCCCATTCACACCAACGGTTAAATGTGTTTAAAATGTTGTTTAGTTTAACTAGGTTTTTAGCCTCTATCTTGAAAAGTTTTAAATGTATATGACTCAAACTACCTGGAATGGTTATAAAGTCAAAAAAGTTTCTTTTAGTAAAGATTTCACTCCAAATATTACCGGAGGTTATATGAGATATTTTTCTAAACCTGTTTTAAACTAAACAACATTTAAACATGTTTAAGCGTTGGTGTGAATGGGGTATAAGAATGCATGCCTGAATTCTGTGGAAAGCTTTCAATAGGTTATTCCAGAAAAAATCCACACATCCCTGATGGATGGCATGCTGGAAATTTTCATAGGGGTGGAGTAGAGGGCTCTGGAAATCCGGGCGGGAGGGGGGTCTGGACCTAAAAGCCCTTCCACAGGGGTCGATTTTTTGAAAATGATTTAGAAGAGAACACTTTGTTTTCAAAATAATTAGTTAAGGTTTAACTTCGTTGGTTCCATGATATCCATGGAGAATAAACTGGATGAAAGGGAGAAAATACAACTCAAATAGGGAGAAAGTCAGTGGTTAACGTACCGAAGCATGGTTCTGTGCCTAATTCCAACAAAGCTCTTGTCCGAGTTCTTGCCAGCTACAAATTGTCAGGGAAAGGTTAAAAAGTATCAGCCGATTTTAAAAAAAGATAAAAGATTTTTGACAGAAAAAAATTATAATATCCAAACTTTTATGCCGCTCTTCCTAGTGTACTGTTTAGTTGATGCGTTAAACCTTGAAGGAAATATCTTATAATATTTAGAAGCTTCCAATTTAATACTTAAAGGCAAATTGCGATCAAACATGAAGCCAATAATCACGATAAAGGTGCACTAGTAAATACATATATAATTATATTAAATAGCGCTTTCTGAACTTGTTTGCTTTCAAGATTTTTTGATTCGCGAAAACATGCGAATCATCTTTATGGATATGAATGGCATTCTATATACACAGGAAAAGTCGGAAATTTTAGAAAACACTAGATATAATAAAAATAGGTTGCTCGATTTAAATAATATTTTGTGATGTTTACAATATTTCGCAGACGCAAGCACTCGGCGCTGCAATTAGGATAAATAAATCACCAAGCCTTCCGGAAGCAGAAAATCACTGAATTCTGATAAGTGTTTAAATCTTTTATTCAAGGGAAGACATTTTCATTCAAGGAAATATGAGTTTCATTCAAAAGTTTTGACCTTTAGAAAAAATATTTTGAATTCATGATCATGAAAAAACAGTGCTCGATCACATTTACATTTCACATGAAATGTGCATGAAACAAAATAATTGTGTATTGGTGACAACACTTTGAAGAAACTGTGAAGCCTGTTATTTAAGGAACTAGATTTACAGAAACATTTCATTCGATTTGGTCTTGTAATCACAGGGGTTTTTTGTGTCACAAAATATTTATCTAAAAAATGTTTCACCAATTTATAGCACCAATCACCACAGTTTAGAAAAATATAAAAACAGGATCTCCTAAATGCGATTACATGTATTTTTTTTCATTATCTGTAAATTTAGGGCTTCCAAAAATTTTGTGGAAATCTGGGCAGGAGGGGGGTCTCTGGGCTTGGAAATCCAGGTGGGAAGGGGGTCTCGCAGGCCAGGAAATCCGGGGAGAGGGAGGGGTCAAAAAATCTTGCCATCCGTCGGGGGTGTGTGAATTTTTTCTGGAATAACCCAATAATAATGATCTAGTATTTCACCCACAAGCTTAATAAGTTTAAGCTCAGCACGATGTTGTAAATGACGGTAGCTTTTTTGTTTAAATCAGTACTCTTTGATTTTCATTAAACTCAGGCTTGGATTTTTGGAGCGCTAATTGTAGTCTCTGGCTCGGATTTTGCAAACAAATTCAAGTCTTGGGTTTGGATTTTTAAATTAGGGTATCGGCATCTCGGCACAAATTTTACCATTTGCTACCCCTAATTATTTTTTAACCAGGCAATGAATGGTACAAAGTACAGTGTATAATGTAAAATATACACATTAAATTGATGATACATGTTGATGTAATCAAGTTACCAACAGTGTACTTATAGAAGTTTTCCTTCAAAATGTGACTGTATACAGTTCAGTCTAAGCATCCTCCTTCTCTAAGTCAGGTTAACATGACTTGAATTCAAATTTCAGGGAGCAACGAATAAAGCCTAGCTTTTGGACATTTAAATCCCTCTTTAAATAGCGTAAATGCAATAAAACTCGCACAAATCGACCGAAAGTACCTATAAATGAGAGGAATCTTTCATAACACTTCTGATCATATTGAAAACACAAGAACAGCGACAAGGATGCGTTTGGTTTGAATCGTGAGAGTGCTAGCATGCATGCTCGCGTCATATCAAAGAGCGAGCAAAACAATTCACAGTGAAAAAACACAAAAAAACAACTCACCTTTGATGCAGCAACCATACATTTTACGAAAAAAGTGTCATCCAAAAAATCCTTGCTTTAGAAATCGATTTCGTCTTTCTCTATTCCTAAAAGTTCAAGCTAACGTTTCAAATATGCCACGAAGTTCGTCCGCCATCTTGTTTCGATTCGATTGCACGCGCACGTCCTGACGAGGGAGACGACTGGGGACCAGTCAGTTCGATGGCGACCTTGCCGCGATGCTGGGGGTCTCAAACCAAGGTCAAACCCAGGCCTTAAGTAGCTTGAGATACTCCTCTTGCGGTAAAATACCATTTTCTCTGAATCAAACACAGCACAAAATGACGGACAATGTTTTGGTTGAGAATGTCTTTAACTATCTCTGCGGCAGTGGCGGTTTTGCCGAAGTGTCAGTTCTTTTAAAACATCCTTCGCCCTTGGCAAGCAGAAAATCAGAGTTGGAAGTAAAGAATTGGCTGAAGACTCAAGTTAATCGGCGTTTTGTCGTAGTAAAAGATGGCAATGACGAAATAGCAGGTGTGCGAATTGATTTGAAAAAGAAAATATGTCGGCAGTACTATGACAAAAGTTCTCACATGTGTTCTTGTCGACTGGCACAGGGGAAGTGTAAGTTTTGGCATATTTGTAAAGACTTCATTGAAGACAACTGCACTGGGAAATGTGGCCGTTCACACGATTTCTTTGACGATGAAAACCACGACAAGACAAGAGAATTGGGTCTGGATAAATATTCAAACGCGACTATAAAAACTATTGTTGTCTGGAGCTTGCCACAGGTTTGTCAGTTGTACATGAGAGGCGAATGTTTGTCAGCAGATAAATGTTTATATCTTCACGTTTGTGCTCGAGCCGTCCAAGGTTCATCATGTAATTGTTCCTTGTCGCACAATCTTCTTACGGATTCACACAACAAGAGGATTCTCAATCAATATGACCTGGTGCCACCAGTTCACCAGTCAGTAACAACTGAGTTTGTCCGTTGCAACATTATAGTTTCGAAGGCGCAGCAAATTTTCGATAAAAGAAAATTTTCAACCGAAAGTATAAATACTGCTTCAGATGGAGCGCTGGGTATCACATCAGACAGCGAAGGAACATCAGCACAACCAAGTCACCGTAACATAACACAACAAGATTCTTTCAACAACATTTCTATTTTTTCCAAACAGAGCAAACCCGAATGCAATTCGCAGGTGGACACAAGAAACGAAACGAAAAAGTACCAGCCGAATGGGCCGCAAGATAAGACAACAAAGCCAGAGCCAAACTGTAGGCAACCTGATCTTGTTAACAATTTGGCAAACAATTCAATTTCTTCTCCTTTTGAGAACATTCTTGAATTTATGAATATTCAAGCTGGCGAGGATTCTGATTCGTCTTCTGACGAAAACAAATCTTCAAATGCTACGGAGAAAAGCCAACAGGGATCTAGATTGACCGCACCAAACTCGGAGAGTGCCGTCACGATTAAAGCAAACGTTAACGAGGTAGGAAAAGATTCAAAGGTTGGCCATACGCAGACGCAACTGCAGAAACGGTTAGAGGCGTCATCTGATACTGTGAAAACGCCAGTATCGTCCAGTGATTTACCCAGCGACTCTGCCAGTAAAGATGTGATGGACAGTGACTTTTCTAATAAGGACTCCTCAAGCTGCAAAGAGTCGCACAGGTTGCCAGCGTCACAAGGTGTAGAAGTGGGTCGCCAAAGAAAGTTATCCGTTCACAGTTCTTGTTGTTCGCTTCAAGAGCTGGATATATGTATTCCTTCCAAAAAGGCTGTGTTTGACTGCATTGTGAAGGAATATAATGGCACTGTGCCCTTTGATGTCATTGTAAAACGACATGATTTGTTTCCTCGCGGATGTGGGGATATTGCGAAGTGGTTCAGAGCCAAAAAAGATAGCTTTTTACTCAGGGAAAAGGGGGGCAAAATTTTGGAGGTTAATGTTTTCTGTCGAAGGGCACGGTTTTGTTTCAATCAGAAGTGCTCGAAAAAGGATTGTATGTACTTCCATGTGTGCAGGGAGTATATCTCTGGTTTCTGCAGATTTGGGTACGGTTGTTACAGAAATCACAGTTTTCAATATGATGAAGATCGAAAGTTAATCTCCAAACTCAATTTGGGTGGTCTGTCAGAAGAAAACCTCCGTAAAGTTTTACAGCTCTCATTGCCTCAAGTGTGTTTGGACTACAATGACGGATGCTGTACAAGAGCTCTGTCTTGTACCAAGATACACGTTTGCAAGAATTTTATCAAGAAGAGGTGTCAAGACGAAGAAGATTGTGGACTGCAGCATGAAAGCGCATTTGCCGAAACTCAAACAAATGCCATACTTCAGAACTATGGTATGAAAATCAAAGACAACAACGTAAATCACGTTCTTAGAACACTGTTGGTTTGTGAGAGCATTTCTAGTGGTTTGAAAGACAACACTGCTGCAAAGAACGTGACCAGTAAAGAAACCAACCACGACCAGCCCATTCCGTCTAAAGGAGCAGCTGCTGTGAGCAGTCGTGAGCCGACTGAGGTAGAAGTCTTTGAATGCCTGTGCAAAGATTACGACTGCTCTGCTTCTTTTCTGGCGATTTCCAAACGAACAGATATATTTCCTCCTGAACTTACGAACGTTGAATCTTGGTTTCGAAAAAAGAAAGGTAGTTTTCTTATCACAGAAGACGACCAAGGAATGATCTCCCAAGTAGACGCGTATTCCACAAAGGCACGTCTGTGTTTGAGTTACAACAACGCTTATTATGGGGAGTGCAAGAGGGAGAACTGCTCGTATCTGCATGTCTGTAGGGAGTTCATCACCGATTCCTGCAACAGCGGAGCAACGTGCCCGCGGAATCACCACTTCCAAAATCAGAGGGACAAAGCTCTACTGTCAAGCGTTAAACTTGACCAGTTAACAGACGAACAACTCCGCAAGCTGGTGCTTTCATCGACACCTCAAATCTGTGTAGAGTACAACAATGGCGTGTGCAATCGGGGTGATTCATGTACTAAAATACACATGTGCAGCGATCATTTAAAAAAGTGCTATAGCGAGGGGTATGCCTGTAGGTTACTTCATGAAGCAGCCATGAATACTGAACACACCCAGGCAGTTCTTGAACGTTATGAGCTGGGCCGGGTAAAATTAGATCATTTGAAAAGAATTATTCTGGTTTGTGACCAGTACAAGGAATCGTCTAAAGGAAAAACCACAGGCAAGTGTTTTATAAATATCTTTTATGATAAAAATATGTCAATGAACGGTAGTTGTATTATCTCAACAAATATTTTGGAACATAATCTAAGGGCAAAAACCCATAAGTGGGTTGAAACGTGCAACTGTCTCTTGTGCGCTTCAAAACAAGCTTCCGATTATTCAATTTGCTAACAAGTTGTTACAGCCATATTTGGAAAATCAAGATAAAAATATTAACCAATCAATTCGCTAGAACAACTTGCTGCCAATCTCCCTGGACTGAGGGGTTTCCAAATATGGTACGAAGCAAAAGATGAATATTCGGAAGCTTTGAATGCGCGTTACACGTTTCAACCCACATATGGGTTTCTGATAAGGGTTATAGTTTGATCTTTGTGAAGTTAAGCTTAAAGGCAGTGTGTGCTCCATAAACTAATTGAGCATGTTACACTTACTAATCTGTGTAAATATCAGTCTGATATGTTGAATATTCTCGGAGAAATCAGCTTCAAAACCTATGAAATGTACAGAGAATGTTTGGCTGGATGGCAAGACTTTTTACGGTTCATTTCTCGAAAGTTAGTTAACATATGAAGTTTAAATTTCTTAAAACAGTGGCAGATCCAGGGGGAGGGTCAGGGGGATCCGGCCCCCCTATCAATCCTGTGTTTTTTGTTTTTATTTTATTTATTTATTTATTTATTTATTTTTTACTACTTGCTTGACACTGAAATTCTTGCATATCACTATTCAAAGGTCGATATTGTTTAAAGTGCCCCTATGATCAAATTTTTGATTTTGATTTTTTTACATTTTCGTGTTCTATTAGACTTTTTTACTCATCTTGTCAAATTTTAATCCATTACGAACATCAGAAGTCATTTTATTTTAACATTTATTTCCGAGAATTTACGGCCGCCATTAATCAACCTTGTTCCAAGGCTTGGTTGCGAATGGGAGAAAGTGACGTCAAAGACTCAAACATACCTCACGGGTTGAAATTATAAAAACAATCAGCATAGAAAATTGCACGAAGAACAAGTTCAAAGTTTTTGTTGCTTTTCGTGTGATTTTCAATACTTATTGTTATTATAATTTCAACCCGCAATCTGTGTCGACAGATCACATTCTTGTGGATAAGCCAGATGCACCCATCTGTTCAAGTTTCCTTCATGGCAAATGTAAGAATGGCTCAAAGCTTAAGTGTTCAGGTCATCACTGCCCTTTGCCTTTCCACTGGCAATACAACGATGAGGGTGAATGGAAGAGTTTTACCGAGGAGGACAACGAGAAGCTTGAAAAACTGCATTGCGACGTGATGCTGGAGGAATGCTCTGCAACGGGCTTTCAAATTTCATTTGAAAGGCAAGTTATACTAAGTGCATAAGATATCAATATAATTACTCATTCTTTCTACTGTCAGTCTACAGTAGTGATCATACTTAAGGTCAAATCTATTTTTATAGATAGAAAAACGATAGAAGAAAAGACATTGTAGATACCGGTATCATCGTTCCTTTTTCCATGTTTTTAACCCGTGAATACGCGCATGCGTAATGAACGGGTTATCGGTAACGGTGACAGATATGCAAATGAGCACTCACTCGCTCCTTACATCAGCTGTAAACTTTTCATTATTATTATTATTATTTTTATTGCTGTATTACACTACTCATTACATGTTTTAGCTATAAACACTAATACAATTCTTACGATACGCTTACATGTCACGCTTCTAACATAGATACACTTATTAACACTACACTTACTTATTAATTAATTAGACTACACCTACTTATTAATACTACACTTAAGTATTAATTACTAACAATAAAATTAAAATTAATAACGTTCACAGACACGCATACACACACGTTAAATACATTCATTAGTTATGACACCTTATAAAGGATATTTTACAGTTTTCTTTCAAACTATATATCATATGTATTATATTGTCCATTTTAAAAAAGTTTGTAGCTAATAGAAACACCAAAATTATAACGGAGACAGTAACGGAGACAGATATGCAAATGAGCGATAACAATAACTAAATTGTTGTTAACGAATATAAACAACAATTGAAGCTTAGATGTTTCGCATTTGGAGTCTTTCATGCAACATTAAAATCGATCTAAAAGGATTTTTCAACCGAGACACGGGTTTTGATGCGTATCTACCTTGAAGTAATTGAATTTATCCAGTTTTAAGTCAGTGATCCCGGTGGCCGAGTGGTTTAAGGCATGGAATGACAACCGAAAGACCCGAGGTTTAATTCTCGCTCGGGACCTCCCCTTTTTTTCTCTTTTTTTTTCTTTCTTCTTCGGACTGAACATTATAAAAGCGATGTATTGCATTTTTCTTTTTGCGTTTGTCAAAAATCCTATTTACGTTAAATTTAAAAAAAATTTTGAACCGTGTCAGTGTGAAAACATAAGCTTACCGCAATATTGCGTTACGGGTTAGCATTTCTTATTCACGGATTGGCTCTTAGGAGCCTTTGATTTAAAATTCAAATGAGTTGTTTGACAAAAACGTGACCACTTACAGTGTGTGGTATATGTTTGTTTACAAAGTACAACAAATCTGACGTTTGAAATTAGAATAACTCCAAACATATATATATTTTTGTTCAGTTATTCCAGATGCCATAAAGAATAACGGAACAAATGACAAGAGTACCTTGGAAAGGAAAACACGAAGTTGGCCACATAACGTTTCTCCAAAAATAAAACAAATGTATAACATAAAATTAGAATATTGAGCAATTGAAAATTGAAAACTGGAAATTACTGTCCTGTTTACATGGCTAAAAGGTGTCTGCATATTAACCTCAGACCGATGCGATGTAAACTCATGTAATAACGCTCATTTTGTCGTTAATAAATTGACCAAAAAACATTTGAAAGAAAAAATCTATTTCAAGTTACTCACAATATTCACACTGAATTTAAGAGTCCTTTGACGAAAATAAACCATGGGGGAAAATCACTTAAAATGTATACAGTATATATCTGGTATTTTCTTATAATATTTTAGTGATAGATTTCTGCTCCTTGACGAGAGGTATGACGTTAATATTCTGCTGGACAATAAGCTAATGATTATACAGAAAGATTTCGACGTCCTGGCCCAATTAAGGCGCCTCTCCACAGATTCTTACGTCACTGACCCAGGCAACACGATGGCTACTGAGTGGATATGGTACTGGCAGGACGAAAGTGGAGTTTGGAGGAAGTATGGGCAAGACAACCTGGTGAGTGGAACGGTCAAAAACATCTTTTTGGTTTTGGAGAATAGCGAAAGTTACTTTTGGCCTAAAGGCCAAATTCTTTAAAGGCTTCGATGGGTTTTATAGTGGATAACGCAACGGTATCTGTTGCTCTTAGTTAGGCAATAGCGACAACACTATATTTAATTTGGCTATATTAGAAAACGATATTTATGACGCTTACCATGAATACAGCGCTAACTCTCGGAGTCTGTGACTGTTAGACCAGGCATAGCGACAAAACTATTTATCGCTTTTATAACATGGACTTTAGGGCATAGTGCATGCACGGGTTTTGCCGCTGACGAGTATTTTACATTCACAGGGCAAAAATCTCCAAAGTTCTCTAGAGAAAGCCTACTTAAAGAATAAAAATGACTTCAAGTTTCGGATTGCCGACCAGGATTACATATTGAGTTTTATGCCGCCGAGTGACATGAGCCAGATAAACATGAAATATGGTACCACAAAAAAAGTAAGAAGAAGACCTGCGAAGCTGGTATCCAAAGAAGATATTTGTCAACTCAAAAGGTATTTAAGATATTTAAGTATTAAGTGGTGAAAAGCTCGATGATCAAGTCTGCGCTGGACTCAAGCCCTGTCACAGACCTTTATTGTGTCTTTAAAAAAGAATGCTCATGTTTACATTTGTTAATTTAGTTCAGAAAGCTGGTGGGACCTGTCTTGCTGTTTCTTTCTTATATGCCACACAACTGCCACCAAGTTATAGTTCTATTGGAACAAAAACAAGAAAAACTTTGGTTTTAAGACAAAAATAAACAAAAATAGTGAGAGAGTGAGTCAGGGAGGAAGGGGGGGAGGGAGGAAAAATTAACTTGACATGCTCAGAAACCAACAAAGAGCCTACGATGTTTTTTCCTTCTACCAAAAACTGTTACGTGAAAGTCACGTAAGTCAAGTTATTTGGAACTTACCTTTTTTAGTCATGGACTGGACTGGACTGGACAGGACTGGACTTGTAAAACGTGGACTTGTAAATTATTTTAATAAAGGAAAATATTAACGCATTTTACTAGTTCTCGTTTTACAAGTCCTCGTTTTAAAGTCCGCATTCTACAAGTCCGTGCTTTACTAGTCCGCGCTTTACAAGTGCATGTTCAACGCGCACTTGCAAAGCGCGGACTAGTAAAGTCTAGTCTATGCCCCTTTCCAGCACTAATGATATACCTAATTCAATAAAGGTTGCTTTGGCAATTGGTCATTGGTCTGATTGGGCATTTGGGCTTACGGAACACAATGCAATGCTTTGCTTGAGTGACCGCCAAACAATAGTTTCCCAATGCGCAATTGCCCAATGCCCAAAGCAACCGTTATTGAATTAGGTATATGTTTGAAGAAGCATGTTTCTGTTTTAGGTCCCATAACTCATTGCCAGCTAACAAGCAGCAAGGGGAAAATTCAAGAGCTCCTAATGTGCCAAGTCACTGGTCTCCAATGCTATCTTCAACGCAATATAAACGCGTTCCTTTAGCGCCACATTCTCATGAATTTAAGGAAGTCAAGAAACTCTTCAGAAAAACGATCAAGCGGAGAGTGGAAATCGTCAGTATTGAACGCGTGCAAAACCCTTTCATGTGGGAAAAGTATCAAAGGTAGTCAAATTTACTGAATTTATTGTTGGGTGTTTTCATTTTTCGGAATTAAATAAAGTATAATTATTCCAAAAAAAAAATGCGATTCAGATACCATTGGATTAACTGTAAACAGTTTGGTTAATTTTTCGTGTTTTCAAATCAGAACATATAACAGAAAAATGTAAAGCTATGTTTACAGATCATGAGTAAGTTTACTGACTTCAATTTGAAGTACAAAAAGTCACAAAAACGTCAGTCTTTTAGAGTTATGAATAAACGCCCCTTTCTATTACACGCCCGGCGCTTTTGGTTGTTTGGTTAACACGGGCAAACCGGTTTCTCCACCGTTTGCTGATCTCTATTCCCAGAGCATAGGTCTGCAGGGCGGAAACTCTGGGTCTTAAAATAACTGAGGACAAAGGTGTTACCTTTACTTTGATATCTAATGAACGTTTAGACCCTTCATCTGGCTCGGATGACCACGTAAAGGTTACGGTCCCGTCTCCAGTAGGGACGCAAAAACAGTGTCTTCAATTAGTACTGTCGTTTGGATTTCAGTTCTTAGGAGCTCTGTTGGCTCGAATCGAGACTGATACATTGAACGGGGAGATTCCCCTTGGGACGAAGTTAGATGTATAAACATGAGGTTTGTCTCTAGTTCTGTGCTTTCAAACGGTACATCAGGATTTAGTCAACTCCGCGGAGTTGACTTAATCCTGGCCGAGCTCAGCGATCCATCATGCAGATTAGACGTGTCAGTATGTCTTACAAAATATTTTTTGCATTAAAATGTGTCCGAAAGAAAAATGAACAGCTTCGGAGGCAGTAAGTACCATGTGAAATTTTTGTCCGGCCAAAAAATTCATAATACAGCGTTTTGGAAACAGGACAAACATACAGCCGTGCTATTTCTAAATAAAATACAGTCGAACCTCTCCTTACGGACGCCCCCATAATACGGACACTTCTCTATTACTGACAGTTCTCTTGGTCTCGAAGTTCCCAAAAATTAAACAACCCTTACCTCTATAATACGGACACCTTGAGTCTATCCCTTTGAATTACTTTGAATAGTATTGACTCAAGATCAAAGTGTTCGGTATTTATTGTGCTTGAGATTCCTTGAGACGTGTCGAAATTGCACTTTTATTAATTTGTTGGTTGCATTCTCTAAGGAAAAAGCAAAACATTTCAGCTGCGAAGACTGGTACCACCAAGGGAACGTTCGTGAACGAGAGGCAGTTGTTTCATGGAACCAATCCCGAGATCGTGGAGGCCATCTGCAAACAGAACTTTGATTGGCGTTTACACGGAAAAAACGCCACCGTGTACGGAGAAGGAAGCTACTTCGCTTTGAACTCCTCTTACAGCGACAATTACGCCAAGGAAGACCTCAATGGGTCAAAGTTTATGTTCATGGCCAAGGTTCTTGTTGGTTCATATACTACTGGCCACTCCAGTTATCGAAGGCCACCATCAAAGAACCCTTCAGATCCTGCGAGCGATCTGCACGACTCGTGTGTAGATGACAGATCATTTCCAACCATTTTTGTCGTCTTTGAAACGGATCAGTCCTACCCAGAATACATCATCGAGTACTCGACAGTTTCCCAAACAGTTCCAAACAGTGGTTTCAGACAACCTGCAGCAAGAGCACATGTTCCAAAGTCTAGACATGCTCAAGCAGCAGCAGCACTGCCACGAGCTGTTCTATTGCAAAGCGGTCATCACACGCCGACAAGCTCGAGTGTTCTTGGCACATCGGCTTATTCAAGCGGTTCAAGTGGTACAGGCGGTTACTCCTCTGCATCCAGTGCACGATACTATAGCACAAGTAGCACAAGTACACCATACACTGGTACGTCAACTGCGTCTTCATCTTCTCCTGTCTCAGGTACGTTCGCATTTCCTAGTGTCTCGAGTCGTCATGCTTCCTCGACTTCAAATGCCCCGACTAGCGTACCATACCAAAACACCGCAGATCCATCTACCGCGAGTACATCCACCGCGGGTACTTCCACCGCCTGTAAAGTAGCAATAGCAGCAGTAGCAGCAGTAGCAGCAGTAGCAACAGTGGCTGTAGCAGCAGCAGCGCCGCCACGAGATTCTAGACCGCACAGAAACAATTCACGCAAACATCACAAGCCAAAGAGATCCTCTAAAGACAAGGACGGATGCTTAGTTATGTGATTACCCAAAGCGTTTTTTTTTCTGGGTGAGGGGATGGCAGGGGAGAGGGAATTTGCAACTTTGGGTAGTCTGGGCATGAATTTGCTCCATATGAAATTGTTTCATCGTTTAGGGGCAGGAATATGAAAAATGGCAGAAGAGTGAATCGAAAACATGAACCGAGGAAGACAAATTAGAAGCTACACTACTATGCATGATTTCAGGGCCTTAGCACGTTAAACGTAATTGGGGGGGGGGGGCATCACGAGCGCCGAATTTCTAGGAGATATTTTTTTGAAATATAGGGTCTCTGAAATAGCATTTCCAGCCTTCTGAGAGTAATTTTCAGCAAGTTTAAACGGCTTTGAACTGACAAAAAATCTTATGGCCTAAACGCAGGGCGTTTGAGGGGCTGTAGACTTGTTGGACGAATTGTCGGGTGCTCAACTAGAGTGTTCTGTAACTGGTTTTGTGTTAGTGAAGTATTAGATATGTGTACATAGAAACCTTTAATCGGACCAGGTTATAATGTTAATAAAAGCTTTTACAGCTCAATGCGTAACACTGTATCTTTTAGTTGAGCCAGCACTTCAATGTTTTACTAACAATTATAGATAGTTCAGATAAAAATTTGGAACAACAACAACAAAATTACATTTAATCACAATACGTTCTCGGTTAACAGTTTAAGTTGTACTTTCACACATTACCGTGAACGTCCTTAAATTATTCATGCTTAAATAATTTCATAAAATGAAATGAAAGAAGCTGGAAATATCCCGCGAAAATGAATAACAACAATTAAAACAAGATCTAGTGTTCTGAAACTCATTAAGAGCCAATGTCTGAAATTTTCGAAAATCGGACGTCAGTCACAAAATTTCGGATTTCTTTATATTTTGCCCAAATAATCTCTATAGTGAAGTATTTTCAAAAATAACATTAAAAATTGTAACGGCGTTTTAGTTTTTTCGAAAACGGTTAAAGTTTGAAAAACGGCAAATCGGCGGCCTTTCAGTTGTGAAACTGGCGAAAATTACACATTTTCATCTCGCTCATACAGAAAAACGCGATGCCATACATTAATAAAATGTGGCCACAACATAAACACGCTCTTTTTCTTCACACTAGTGTTATTTACTTTGGATTAGCTGTTGAAATAAGAATATTTCGTCCGTTAGAAGAAACATTGTTTCTTCCATTTTAAAAATTAGCAAATATGAACCAATTTCAACGCCGTGGAAACCCAATTGGTACGTTGAGTTTGAAAACAAAATCAAGACAGTCTTGAAGCACAACTTCTGTTGTTTACTGTGGTAAAATATTTCTGGCGGCATTTTAAAAGTGCCCCGTTGAGAGACCAAAATGTGAAGGGTAGTTTGACAGGAAAACTTGTGACACGAACCAGCGCCGACGCTACGAACAAACAAGAAAATGCGCAAAAAAAATAGTTCCTTTGAGATAAAGCCTTTTTCAGAATTGTAAATACTTCAGAAGAACTTTATCTATCCTTTGCTAACTTAAAATTATAACTTTTAAGCAGTTTGTTGGGATACGGAGAATAGACACGAGCATCATGTTGTGCGACCTTACAAATACAGTATGTGGACCCTGGACCGGCAGGACCGTGGACCGGCACTTGCACGAACATGATGCCATTTTTCTTCAGTAAATAAAATAGGACGAAAACTAAAAGTATTCGATGATTTCTTGATTAGTCTTCTTTAACATGAGCTATTTTTGGCTTTCCTGCTGTTGCCGAAGGCGCGAAATTCCAGTTTGTTGACAGGTACGGTCTGTTTGTCTTTCTTCGTGCTTTCCATTTCAAGGGTCCGTAAACAGCATAGCTACATTTATTATGCTAGTAAATAGTTAAAACGCAATAGTAAGCCTACGTTTTTTTGTCGAATAAAGTCCGAAAGAATAAGTTTTCTATTGATGAAAATGAATTTGCTGTAGCGTTTGAATGTTTCGTTTTATCGCCTTTTGAAAAATGTCAACAACTCTTGCTTGGTGGCCCCTGGTCCGGCACTAATGTCGCTTGGGAAATTTAAATGTGCTTTATATTGATAATTTTTCGCCTTAAGATGACCTGTAAGTAAAATATAATTATTAACTACAATGAATATTTTTGTTATTTAGTCGAAAATGATATTTTAGTAACGCTGATGTTGCTGAAAAGGTAGCGGGAAAAACGGCTTTACTCGGAAATGGACTGTTGTGACCGATGTCTTGAGCGCCCGCAAAATTTTCAGAATGCCTTCCCAAGAAAATTCAGCTTAAATATGTCAGGAATAATACAAATCAGTGAAATACTGTTACAAAACACTTTCTCTTGTCAACTCTTGCGAAATTATCCAATATCGGCGTTAAGAGTTACTTTTCGTGTCCTTATACGAGTGCCGGACCTGGGGCCACAATGCCGGTCCAAGGGCCCGCGAGCAAGACCACTATTTTTCGAATTACGAGAAAAGTATTTGAGGAAGGAAGTTTTTAGGTTAAGAGGTTAATAGAGAACCATAAAAGCTATATCCAGGCAAAATTTTAGCTCATGAAGTATCGATTCAAGTAAGATATACGAAATTACGTCGTTTTGTGCCGGACCAGGGTCCACATACTGGGGCAACCCTAAAACCAGGAAATCAGAATCCGGAATCCGGAATCCGGAATCCGGAATCCGGAATCCGGAATCCGGAAACCGGAATCCGGAATCCTTTTTTAAGCCTCTTTATAATAAAAAGAATATCACTGTTTATTTCTTAATTAAATTCAATCGCCAGGAAGCATCGTATGAAATGCGATCATTAAAAACGATCCAGAAAAAGAGGACTTAGGCCCTTCAAGTCTATCTTACTCAGGAGATTTTGCGTCTAATAAGCCACCATAAGAAAACTAATAACGGAAGGCACTGAGTAAGTTGGCTTGAACGTCGTCCAAATATTGTTATATTATTATTGTACACATATTCTCTGATTTTTATATTATATCTTAGTGTTTTCGTTTTTCTTTTATTTTTGTAAGTGGCAATACCGGGAAAATAGCGATACTTACAATACTGTAAATGAGCTAAGTGTATTAGACCACATTAATAAGGTTACTTACTTACTTACTAACTTACTTACTTACTTTAGAGCAAGAAGTGCAAGACATATGTTTATGAAAGCACTTGCTGCAAAGGACTGCATGTCTATTCTCGCTTTAATATGCCGTGGACATTTCCAGAACAGCTACTAAAATCCAATCAAAGGCTCCTGAGTACCAACCCGTGAATAAGAAATGCTTACACGCAACGCAATATTTCGGTAAGCTTATGTTTTCACACTGACGCGGTTCGATATTTTTTTTTTAAAAAATAACCGTAAGGACTTTTGACAAACGCAAAAAAAAAAGGAAATCACTTTCATAATGTCCAGTTCGAGGAAAACAAAAATGTCACGGGCGTGAATTGAATCCGGGCCTCACGAGTGCAAATCCGGGACCTTAGCCCACGAGGCCATCGAGGAACACATGCTCTATTAAGACTAAATTTTGTTATTTAAAGGTAGATATGCATCAAAACGCTTGTCTCGATTGGAAAATCCTTTTAGATAAATTTTATGTCGCATTAAAGACTCCAAATGCGAAACATCTTTAAGCTTATTGTTGTTTATATTCACAAATTAGTTATTGTTATCGCTGGATTCACACTGTTCTTGTTACGAAACGCATTCGTAACAAAGCATTATAAAATACGTCACTAAGTTTACAGCTGATGGAAGGAGCAAATGAGTGTTCATTTGCATATCTGTCTCCGTTTACCGTTAACCCGCGCGCTACCCGTTCATTAGGCGTGCGTGTATTCACGGGTTAAAAACGGATCATGAATCTAAAGAATCCACACTCCGAGTCGATCTCAATCTAAATTTTTGAAATCCATAAACCGAGCGTTTTTTTTGGGGGGGAAAGGTCCGAAAATAGTACACCTGTCAAGCGGTCTTGATGCAAATTTACTCGTCCCGCCAATATTTCATTTGCACGCCATTTTTGTCTTTCTCGCAGTAAAGGACGCCATAAAGTATATATCATGGACAATTCAAGTGAGATTTCATCATTACTCTCAGGATAACTTCATTTGTTATACATTCCTGAGGTTGTGATTGATTTTGAACGTAAATAGATTTTAAACGAGCAGATAATGCGCTTGTTGATGAAATGTTGCAACCATTGTAGGGCGGCAATACTGGACAAATCCACTTTGGTGCGGCGATAACTACAGGGCGAATAATATTTTTTTCGGATTTTCGTTTTTTTTGTGTGTTGAAAAATCCATATGATCTGGGATCACAAATCCGTTTTCGGATTCTACCAAAAAAACGCCAGATTCCGGTTTCCGGATTCTGGATTCCGGATTCCGGATTCCGGATTCCGGATTCCGGATTCCTGATTCCGGATTCCGGATTCCGGATTCCGATTTCCGGTTTTTAGGGTTGCCCGTCCTCAATGTGTTGCAAAGAGATTGCGTGACGCGTAGCGCACTGAAATTTGAGAAATACTTTGCTCCCTGGGGCGAAAAGTTCTGGCAATTACCAAAAAATAAATTCCTGCACAGCAAAAGTAGAGAGAAAAAAAAAATCGTCCACAGCGAGCGAAAGAAAAGTATGGAATAATCTCGAAAAAAAATTCTTGCACAGCCTCAAGGCGGAAAAAAAATTCATGCATCACACAAGGCTTCTTCAATCTTCTTACAAGAAAAAATAAAACCGTAAAAGCGGTTAGCAATCTTGCATTACATTGGCCCTTCATTTTCTAGCTTTACAAGGGTAACTATATATATCCTCAAATTCTTCAAGGAGGACCATCGGTGGCGCTTTTCTCTTCACTGCCGGGCACGGGCACGGCGCATTTCTTTTGTGACTACATCCGGGCCGACTTTTCGTTGAATCGGTAGCAAGGGCTTTTCCATTTCCTTTAGCGCCCAGCCTTGGCCTTTGTTTGAGCTGCTAACTGAGCTTGAGACTTGCAAAGAAAGGGAGAAGTGCAACGCCTTCGCTGAGGAGGGTGGCGTACTGTTGTTTGGCCAGGTTCATTAGGGGTACGGGAGGCCTCCTCCTTCCCCCAAACCGCGAGCCCGTTCCTAACCCGAGAGCTTGCTCGCAGGCTAGGGGGGTACTCGGATATGTTTTGGCTGGGTATGTACCGTCCGGGTCTCCAAATTTAAACCCCGTTTTAGAAAGAATTTGCACTCAAAATGTTACCCCGTTCTAAAAATAGGTAATTTTTAACACTCCATTCTAGAAAATGATACGCAAATGATATGCGATCTCGGATGGCAGAGCCTTGAAGCGCGCAGGGCTGTCAGCCCCCTATCCCTGATTGTCCACGGCCTTGTGGACGTTGAAAGTCAGATTCTGGTCAAGAGTGGGCGTGTAACTAGACAAACCCAAGGTCAACACCACTTCTGAAATATCCTTCGGGGAGGGGGGGGGGGGGGGGTACCCACTATAATGGGCTATACGGGGATGCTCCGCCCGAAAGGGGTACCTTTTTTAGGTTGGAGGTATATGAACGGGTCGGGATTTTACGAGTTGAAGTATATGAAAGGGTAGGGATTTCACGAAGAATAGGAAAGGGTAGCGAAAACACGAGTTGAAGCATAAAAAAGGTAGGGAAAACTGCCATTCAAGTATTATAAAATGGGCCTTTCAAAATATACCAAAAAGACGCACGTAAAGGCTATATGAAAGGGGTACCATTTTCAATGAAAGGTATATGAAAGGTGTGCCATTTTCAATGAAAGGTATATCAAAGGGGTATCATTTTCAATGAAAGGTATATGAAATGGGTACCTTTCCTGTCAAAAACGGTATATGAAAGGGTAAGGGTTTGAACCTCGGGGCGGAGCATCCCCGTACAAAACTTTGTTGAGTACCCACCAGCCGAAAACAAAACTGACAGCCAGCTGTAGCTCACATCTGTAATAGTATCACGATTCTCAGATACTTTTGCTTGCTTTTGGGACGTCAATATAAAGTCGCATTGTCGTCTCAAAAATCTAGACAATGTTTAATCGTGATACAAAATAATTCCGATTTTGCGGGCGTCAATACTGCACTATATTGACGGTGTTGGCGTATTACAAGGCTCCGTCGCTTCGCGACTCCGCCCAATACGGAATATATTTTCTCCTAACTAGCCGTCAATATAATGCAGTATTGACGCCTCAAAATCGAAATCAGTTTATAAGAGTATAAAGGTGGTGTGTTACTGCAAAAGAGCCGGCAAGGGGCGTAGTGAAAGGGTGACACCCCCTCCCCCTCCCCCCATCCATAAATGACTTGTATTATTTATCTACCAAATATACCTGAAAGACGGTTTGAACATTGAAAGTGTACTAAAACGAAGGAAACAGACCTTATTATAAGACATTTCCAATAACGGACGTTACTCCTGTGACTGTGACTGAAATGTCTGAAATAGTGGCTAAATAGAAAACATATCTTTGAATTTCACTATTTTTTTCCGAAAATATCTTGTATTGACTGTGATGTATAAAGCACTTTCGAGCCTCCCGACGTAAAGAATCAATATAGAAGGCATGCACTCGGACCCCACTAGAACCTCAAGTTCTACAACTAAAGGACCCCCAGCCCACTGGTATATACTTCATGGTAACACACCATATAGGGATCCTAAAAACTCATTTTAAAATGGTTAGCTTTTATTTACTGCTATGGGTAGTGATATCCATAACAGTAAATAAAAGCTAACCATTTTAAAATGAGTTTTTAGTCCTAAATAAGTGCCGGATTCTTTGATGTGCATAAATCAAAACCCACCATGAAGTATATCCCAGCCCACTTTATAAATGACACTGACCTGAAACCTTTTCCACAGCGATGTTCTTCCCTTGTTCATTACCATAAGCACGCAGCAAATTCCAGTGTGCTACGCGTCACGCAATCTCTTTGCAACACATTGTGGGAAACTTCCCAACTGTCATTTAGCGACTGTTGTTTTAACAAATTTGGAGTAAATAATGCTATGATATGATCTACAAGGCTCAGATATTCCAAACACAGCAATAAAATGGATCGGAATGCAGGATTGGCTTTATTATAAGTGCAATTCAAGGCTCGGGACAGTTTAATTTTGAAAGCCGGTATGTGTTGATCACTGTTACTGTACAGTATGTGGGGCAACCTTAAAAACCGGAAATCGGAATCCGGAATCCGGAATCCGGAATCCGGAATCCGGAAACCGGAATCCGGAATCCAGAATCCGGAAACCGGAATCTGGCGTTTTTTTGGTAGAATCCGAAAACGGATTTGTGATCCCAGATCATATGGATTTTTCAACACACAAAAAAAACGAAAATCCGAAAAAATATTATTCGCCCTGTAGTTATCGCCGCACCAAAGTGGATTTGTCCAGTATTGCCGCCCTACAATGGTTGCAACATTTCATCAACAAGCGCATTATCTGCTCGTTTAAAAATCTATTTACGTTCAAAATCAATCACAACCTCAGGAATGTATAACAAATGAAGTTATCCTGAGAGTAATGATGAAATCTCACTTGAATTGTCCATGATATATACTTTATGGCGTCCTTTACTGCGAGAAAGACAAAAATGGCGTGCAAATGAAATATTGGCGGGACGAGTAAATTTGCATCAAGACCGCTTGACAGGTGTACTATTTTCGGACCTTTCCCCCCCAAAAAAAACGCTTGGTTTATGGATTTCAAAAATTTAGATTGAGATCGACTCGGAGTGTGGATTCTTTAGATTCATGATCCGTTTTTAACCCGTGAATACACGCACGCCTAATGAACGGGTAGCGCGCGGGTTAACGGTAAACGGAGACAGATATGCAAATGAACACTCATTTGCTCCTTCCATCAGCTGTAAACTTAGTGACGTATTTTATAATGCTTTGTTACGAATGCGTTTCGTAACAAGAACAGTGTGAATCCAGCGATAACAATAACTAATTTGTGAATATAAACAACAATAAGCTTAAAGATGTTTCGCATTTGGAGTCTTTAATGCGACATAAAATTTATCTAAAAGGATTTTCCAATCGAGACAAGCGTTTTGATGCATATCTACCTTTAAATAACAAAATTTAGTCTTAATAGAGCATGTGTTCCTCGATGGCCTCGTGGGCTAAGGTCCCGGATTTGCACTCGTGAGGCCCGGATTCAATTCACGCCCGTGACATTTTTGTTTTCCTCGAACTGGACATTATGAAAGTGATTTCCTTTTTTTTTTGCGTTTGTCAAAAGTCCTTACGGTTATTTTTAAAAAAAAAATATCGAACCGCGTCAGTGTGAAAACATAAGCTTACCGAAATATTGCGTTGCGTGTAAGCATTTCTTATTCACGGGTTGGTACTCAGGAGCCTTTGATTGGATTTTTAGTAGCTGTTCTGGAAATGTCCACGGCATATTAAAGCGAGAATAGACATGCAGTCCTTTGCAGCAAGTGCTTTCATAAACATATGTCTTGCACTTCTTGCTCTAAAGTAAGTAAGTAAGTTAGTAAGTAAGTAAGTAACCTTATTAATGTGGTCTAATACACTTAGCTCATTTACAGTATTGTAAGTATCGCTATTTTCCCGGTATTGCCACTTACAAAAATAAAAGAAAAACGAAAACACTAAGATATAATATAAAAATCAGAGAATATGTGTACAATAATAATATAACAATATTTGGACGACGTTCAAGCCAACTTACTCAGTGCCTTCCGTTATTAGTTTTCTTATGGTGGCTTATTAGACGCAAAATCTCCTGAGTAAGATAGACTTGAAGGGCCTAAGTACTCTTTTTCTGGATCGTTTTTAATGATCGCATTTCATACGATGCTTCCTGGCGATTGAATTTAATTAAGAAATAAACAGTGATATTCTTTTTATTATAAAGAGGCTTAAAAAAGGATTCCGGATTCCGGTTTCCGGATTCCGGATTCCGGATTCCGGATTCCGGATTCCGGATTCCGGATTCTGATTTCCTGGTTTTAGGGTTGCCCTTGAGGACTGTCATTTAGCGACTTTCGTTTAAGGTGGCCGAATACAGTTTTGAGGGACAATAAATTTCCTTACGCGCGCGTGTCACGCAAGCAATACCGCGCGAGCAAACAACAACGAAGCTCTGATCTCGTGCACGCAGTTAGTAATGCGCGAGCAGCCGCGCGCGCAGATAAGTGAATGGCCGTGGTGTACGCAGTACTGCGCATGCTCGGAGATCGTACTAAACGTTTTTTTGGTCGTGAATTTCTCGAAATCTAGCCGTACGACCTATGCTCAATTTTTGATATTTTTAAATATACATCAACATCGATCTGCAGACAATTTTTTTTCAAAATCTGTAAGACAGATTTTAAAATATTTTTCGAAATTCCTATTTTTGATATTTTCGTTGATATGCGAAAAACTCTCTTACAGATTTTTATTTTAATTTGTAAGAACGTTTATTTTTATCCAAAGTTTAAATGGTAAGATTTTGAGGTAGGGTCGTACGGGTGATTTTTGAGTAAAACGTCCTCATAGAATTAGAACCCAGTCTTCTGACAACCACTCGGTCGCTTGTTTTAAGCCACTCCTAACCAGAGGATGGTGAAATTACAAACACCCACTGTCTTGTACGATGGTTTTGACTTTGTAATTGTTGCTTGTTCCCACAAATGGTCACCTGTGATCGATATTATCGGAAGCATCTGGTGACCCCTATAAACTGTAGTAAGCCACCTTAACACATTTGGAGTAAATAACGCCATGATATGATCTACAAGACTCAGATATTCCAAACACAACAATGGAGTGCAGGATTTCCTTTATCATAAACGCAATTCAAGGCTCGGGTAAGTTTAATTTTCTGATGAACTATTAACGGAAAGCGGGCGAATGTTGATCGCTGTTATTTTAATATAAGGTCGCACAACATGCTTTTGTCTCTACTTCGTATCCCAACAAATTGTTTAAAATATATCATTTTTAAGTTAGCAAAGGATAGATGAAATTCTTCTGAAGTCTTTGCAATTCTGAGAAAGGCTTTATATCTCAAAGAAACTATTTTTGTTTTGCGATAAACACTTTGTTGGTAGCGTCGGCGCTGGTTCGTGTCACAAGTTTTCCTGTCAAACTATCCTTCACGTTTTGGTCTCTCGACGGGGCACTTTTAAAATGCCGCCAGAAATATTTTACCACAGTAAACAACAGAAGTTGTGCTTCAAGACTGTCTTGATTTTGTTTTCAAACGCAACGTACCAATTGGGTTTCCACGGCGTTGAAATTGGTTCAAATTTGTTAATTTTTAAAATGGAAGAAATAATGTTTCTTCTAACGGACGAAATATTCTTATTTCAACAGCTAATTCAAAGTAAATTACTGTAGTTTAAAGAACAAGAGTGTGTTTATGTTGTGGCCAGATTTTATTGATATATGGCATCGCGTTTTTCTGTACGAGCGAGATGAAAATGTGTAATTTTTCGCCGGTTTCACAACTGAAAGGCCGCCGATTTGCCGTTTTTCGAAAAAAATAAAACGCCGTTACAATTTTTAATGTTATTTTTGAAAATGCTTCACTATAGAGATTATTTGGGCAAAATATGAAGAAATCCGAAATTTTGTGTTTGTCGCCCAATATTCGAAAATTTCAGACATTGGCTCTTAATAATTCATGACAAAAATTAAAGGAAATTAATGTTTAATGAGTGTTTGAAAATCAGTTGAAACACTCCTCATTTTTACATTCTTAATTTCTCCTTCTAAAATCATTTTGTTTGAGAAGTAGTATCAAACATTCGACACAGTGTTTCATCAGATTTCCAAACACCTTGAAGTGGGTTAAAAAAAACTCAGCTGCGCCTCGTTTTTCAACCCACTTCGCGGTGTTTCGAAATCTGATGAAACACTGTGTCTCATGTTTGATATATTACTTCAACCATGGATCATATATATTACTTAAACAGAATTGTACTCATTTATTGAACAGTTTTGTACAAATTATGCAACTTATCAGTGTTGTATGATGGACAGATGAACCTTATAGGTGCCTGTCAAAATTATTGGGGGGGGGGGAGGGGCGGGCCCCCCGGCCCCTCCCCATGCTACGGCCCTGGATTTAACACCAAGGAATCCATCGTTCCTCATCATGAGACGATGGCTTCTTCAAAGGGAGCAGATGCAAAATGTATGTGCCCTTTGTTTTAATTCTTTTTTATTTTCGGTATCAAAGATCACGAAAAGCCTAACTGTGTTTCGGAACACAGCAGTTTCCTATAGCCTCGCGTTCTGGCGCCAAGCTTTTATCTCGACAAACGATCACAGAAATCGTAGCACCCAAATTTAGTGCCCAGACTCATAGTTGTAGATAAGGCAATTGACTAAGGTGGTTACAGTTTCTTCATTTTAAAAGTTCAGTAAACTACGAGAATTTATCCCACGGAGAAGACCATATGTCAACACATGTTAAGATAATGAACTTATTTTTTTTTTAATTTATTCACTCCATTTTTATTATTACATACGTTTTTTGAAGTTAACAAGATAAGAAAAAAAAATGGAGAAAGGCAAGATATAGGTAAACTAATTATATGCCCTATAACTAAATTACATTTTTTTTTTTAAGAAAAAGAGAAAACACACTACACTCTAAGAAAGGAATATAAACATAAAAGTAATATAGCTGTTACAAGATTGGTGAGACAGTGATTAATACTGAGCAAAATAGTATTGGTCAAGTGCTCTTTTGAATTGTTGTTTAGTTTTCTTTTTGCGTATGGATATTGGAATATCATTCTAGTCAGTAATAGCATCCAATAATTGTTGGACAAAATTTTCTTATATTTATTCTGAAGGAACTAGGATTTAGGTGTTGTAAGAATGTACTTCGAGTGGCGTAATTATGTTGCTCAGATACAAAGGATATAGTGAGATTATACGGCTTGTTGTCTACAATATGATCATAACATAGTTGGCAGGTATTTAATTTTACAAATGTCAGAAAGCTTAATAAGGCCAAGGTTCACATAATGGGGCCGGGAGTAATATGATCACGAAGTGGTACGTTGTTGATGATTCTGACAACCTTATTTTGTAGCTTCACTAATTGTGATAACGGAGCTTCGTAATTATTACCCCACAATATGCAACCATAGGTAAGACAAGGATATACAAGGGCATAATATTAATACTTATCAAAGATTGGGCTTTTACATGTCGTTTAAGTTTTGCGATAATATTTACATTTTTACTAATTTTACTACTAATATTATCAATATGGTCATGCCATGACAGGAAAACTTTGAAGCGTGACGATAGCGATGTTTTCACGTTAGCTTCGACGTTTGCCCCAACTAGATTCTAAGCGAATTAAGAGGTATTATATAATCGATAAATCTTTAGATCTTCCGACGTCGAGAATCTTTAAAATTTACACATGATCTAATTATGAGAAGCGCTTGTATGACCTTTGGACAACAAAAAATCCTTCAAAATCTTCGAAAAGTATGATTTCAATCCGGCCCCAGTGTTAATAAATCTTTAAATATTTTAACAGCAAATGACTTAAAAAGTTAAGAAAATTACTTTGATAATTACTTTAAGGGAGATCAGACTAAGGGTCGTTGCAAAGTAAAGTATTTTATAGTAAGCTATTTTGGAGCGTTTCTTGCCGCTAAAATGGTAAGGAACATATTTGCCTTTCTTCATAATCTGATGTAAGGAATTACCGTTTACACACACAAAAAAAAAACCAGAAGAACATGTATGAATACAGGTGTTAATGACGTCATACCTGTTTGTAATTCTGGTCACGTGACTTGCCAAATATAGTTGTGATTCGAAAATCTCAAAGAATAACCATGTACAAACAGGTTTTCTATAGAAGTTCAGGTTTCCCAATTATTTAGTTAGAAATCTTGCTTAGCAACATTTGGTAGTTAAGCTAATCCCCCCCCCCTGAATTACTATAAACAGCAACAACCATTTATTTTCAGACACCATGCAGCTCTTAACAACCTCTAATTTCATTGGACCTGGGTATCACGCAGCTCTATTGTTTTCAGGGTTAGGATCCATTGTTGTGTTGTTTGTTCTATTGTTTTCTCAGCAAATCAAAGAAGACCTTGTAAGAACTGCGTACTGCCCCTTTATTTTCTCCACGGTTGCATAAAAGTACTATACTAGAATAGCAATAAACTCAAATGGCAAAAAACTCAATCAAAACAGGGAAAACCTTATCGAGCTGAATAGTTTTTATAGCATTTTATGTATTATATTTTATACATTACGTGAATTGTTAAGAGAATGGGAAAAAGTAATAATAATAATACATGAAATTAAAGGTCTAAGGTACCGTGCAGACAATGAGAGAACTATTGTTATTGTGTTATTGCGTTATTAAAGGGACGCTGTCCTGCCGAAATAACAACATTTTGCATACCTTATGTCCATGTTATACTGCCAAACGCCAGTAAATATACAAAACATTCTATAGAGCAAAACAGAAGCAGTAGTTTGGAGATAAAGTGCAGGATTACAAGGTTGGTAGTGGATTACGCAGTTCATCAAATTTGATTTCGTGACAGGCGGTCAAGAAATCAAAATTACCACCATTCTGTAGAAATAAGCAAACTAAAGAAAGCCCCAGGCCATAATCATGAAAACACGATATAAAAGCCGGGACAGTGTCCCTTTAAAGACAAATAAGCACAGTTAAACAGAGACTCAAAAATCTATTTTTTTTCATTTTACAAACGATTATCCCAACTGACTTATTTTTCTTGTTTATTAAAATTCTTTAGTCTAATTTATCTATTATAATATAAAATGAAGAATGATCCTCGCAGTTGTGAACGCAATTTAAGCAATTGCGAAAAGAAGCCTGAAAAAAAAATTCAGGACTTCAACGGGGTTCGAACCCGTGACCTCGCGATACCAGTGCGATGCTCTACCAACTGAGCTATGAAGCCACTGACGTCGGGAGCAGGTCAATTGTAGGTTAATATGTTCCCGTGAAATGAGTGAGTGTGAAATGATATATATGAAATAAATCATATATGAACTGCGGAAATGAAATCAAATGAAGAATGATCCTCGCAGTTGTGAACGCAATTTAAGCAATTGCGAAAAGAAGCCTAAAAAAAATTCAGGACTTCAACGGGGTTCGAACCTACAATTGACCTGCTCCCAACGTCATTGGCTTCATAGCTCAGTTGGTAGAGCATCGCACCGTTATCGCGAGGTCACGGGTTCGAACCCCGTTGAAGTCCTGAATTTTTTTTCAGGCTTCCTTTCGCAATTGCTTAAATTGCGTTCACAACTGCGAGGATCATTCTTTATTTGATTTCATTTCCGCAGTTCATATATGATTTATTTCATATATATCCTTTCACGGGAACATATGAACCTACAATTGTCCTGCTCCCAACGTCAGTGGCTTCATAGCTCAGTTGGTAGAGCATCGCACCGGTATCGCGAGGTCACGGGTTCGAACCCCGTTGAAGTTCTGAATTTTTTTTCAGGCTTCTTTTCGCAATTGCTTAAATTACGTTCACAACTGCGAGGATCATTCTTCATTTGATTTCATTTCCGCAGTTCATATGTGATTTATTTCATATATATTATTTCCTATTATAATATACTTTGTAATATTAATGACTTTGATAAAATTAAATTAAATTACGTTCACAACTGCGAGGATCATTCTTCATTTGATTTCATTTCCGCAGTTCATATGTGATTTATTTCATATATATCATTTCCTATTATAATATACTTTGTAATATTAATGACTTTGATAATCAATTTAGTCAGCCGTAAACGCATTAGTACAATGTTAAGAATAAATGTAATGAAAAGTCCCTGAGAAGTTTATACCATTGCCGATTTCAGAAACTGTGTTGAGGCGCGGTGGTGTAGTGGTTATCGCGCTGGACTTTAGATCACAGGTTTGTGATCTGCAGTGGTCTCAACCGTCGCGTTGTTTCTTTAGAAAAAGAAACTTTATTCCATATTAAATTGTCTCTCTTCACCCAGGTGTACAAAATGCGATAAAATGCTGCAATACTGTAAGGATTTATAGTCATGCAAATAAAGCTACTTGTTGTTGTTGTTGTTGTTGTTGCTGCCGTGGACCGGCATCCCATGGACCATTAGGGGGAAATAACAATACTAATAGGAAGCTTAAGCAACCACGACGCCGACGGCAGCGAGAACGGCACAAAAAAAATAGGTTTAATGAGCGAAAACAATGCCTCTGCACGTGCGTTTTACATTTTGTTACATTTCTTTGCCGTACCCTGCAAAACAATAACGTCAAATGATGAAATTATAGGTTTTGTGGAGAACGTAAACACACGACGGTCAATTTGAACTGGTAAGCCATTTCTTCAAATTCAGCTCCTAGCCAATCCAGTCACATTAGACAAACTAAACAAATTTAAGCAACTGCAAAGCAGTTTGAAAAAGCGCAAATCCTTTTTCAAATGACGTTTTCCTTGGCGTTGCCGTCGTCGTTGCTTAAGCTCCCTAATGGTTGCTTCGTGTTACGTCGGTCGAGTGGGCCTCCTGTGGCTCGTGTGCGACATTAACTCCTTGAGTTACCACTCCAGAAACTAGGGGAGCCAGGGCACAAACAAGAGCCAAACTCACTTGTCTTATACTCGTGACTTACAATCTCTTTATGTGTTCTTCCAACATCCCGCGTGATTTATTGAGCCAATAAACCATACAAATGAATGGTCTATTGCTTAAATCAACTCCTTATACCTCTGTTATGAGCTTAAATGTAATGATTCCCGCCATATCTTTTCAACGTTGTTCGGAACAAACGTTTATTGAGAAAGATGTAGGGCCGGTTATTTAACCGAAGTCTAAATTAGACCGCGGTTTTAAAACAATTAATGGACCTTCACCTCTGTTTATAAATGGGTCATTTTAAGTAGATAAATGTTTTTCCAGGGCCGGATTCACGAAACCCTCCTAAGTTAAGACGTATCCTAAGTATTGTTTCTTAACAATAGTCCATTGTCATTCCAACAATAGGCTATTGTTAAGAAACAATACTTAGGATATGTCTTAACTTAGGAGGGCTTCGTGAATCAGGCTCCTAGTCTGTGCTATATGCCTTCTGACACTGTTTACAGTAAACAACGTTTACATATAAGGGTTGGTCAGTTTGAAATTGGTTTAGACCGCAGCTTTGTTAAACACCGGCCCAGCACCGGCCAAGCACCGGCCCAGCACCGGCCCAGCACCGGCCCAACACCGGCCCAGCACCGGCCCATCACCAGCCCAGCACCGGCCCAGCACCGGCCCAGCGTATATATTACTTTTTTGTTGTTGTGCAGAGTAATGGCGGCCGCAAGTAGATTTGATATACACGCATCAAGAGTTCTAAACTACGCATGCTCACGTGATGAAAAAGTGGGCACGGGTATTATAAAATATGCTATATTTCGGTATATTTAATTGGGAATTTGCTTAGCGGTTCGTGATCTTGAATATTTATTGAAAATTGTGCTTGAAAAGAAAAATTCAATCACGATATAGCAATTTTTACAACCCAAGGTCCCACTTTTTCATCACGTGAGCATGCGCTTAGAGCAGTAGCACGGAACTCTTGATGCATGTTAAAACAGCATGAAATTTCGAATTTACGCATCCTTATTTGTTGCGTAAATATTCGTAAAGAATGAGGCTTTTCTTTACGAAAACATTGCGCTATGCGTAAAGAAGCGTAAATCCGGACATTGCGTAAAAGTTGCGTAAATGATTAAAGGAGCGTAAATGATAAAGATAATAATAGACGAGATTTACAGTTTATCATTTACAGAAATACCGTATAAAGTGATACATTATGTCTCAGTGCTCAGTAACGAATTTCCCATCTAATTTCGTTCACTCGCACTGTGAACCTTTACGCTTCTTTAACTTTCTTTACGCTTTGTTCTCTACGAACCTTTCCCTTTCTTTACGACAACGTCAGAATTGTTATTGAAAGAAATATGTTAAATTTTCAATTTTTGTTGACTGATTTAATGAACTATCTATAGAGCGTTTTCACTTGACGTCATAGCCGCCATATTGGTGTTCCCGTACAAAAGAATTTTAATTAACTTCTTTTGTTAGGAACACCAAAATGGCTGCCATGGCCTTTGTCATTCGAGTCCCACGGGACTGAAGGTCACGTGAGTGAAAACGCTCTATAGTTATCTGATTAGGAACGCTTCGGATTGTTCAGCTAGAAGACATGAATCAAAGAAAAGTCAATTAACAAAATTTAATTTTATAGAAGAATCAACTGACCAGATTATAGAGAAAGATCCAAAAGCAACATGGTGGCCACCCAGTTCACACCGCGCGTTACATATACAAAGAACCTTTGAAATAAAATTTGTCGTGACAGAAGTACAGTTTTTAGCTCTATAAAATGGTCAGCTATTTGGAACAAATGATTAGATTTAAAATTGCCCTCTAATATCAAAACAGTTCAACAAGGACTAAATCAAGCTTTTAAGGTGATGTTACACGAGCCGATTTTTAACGCCGATTTTTAACGCAACATTGTTCCGTTAAAAATCGATATCGTGTAACATGGCGCACAGGCCGATTTTTAACGCAACATTCGTCGCGCCAACATGTTGCAGGTTTTTGGAAGCGATTCAAAAACCGGCAACATTGTTGCCCGAATTTTGTTGGAGTTGGCGCGTGTAACATCCCCGCCGCTGACTTTTAATGCACCACGGACAACCGAAAAGTGTCACGTCGACACACGTAAACAGACAAAATGGCGGAGCTTGTTGAAGATGAAGTCGAATTTGTACCTGAAGTTCTCATTATTGTGGCCTGTCTTTCTATATGAACAGCAATGCGCCCAACCAGATCGTCAAACTTTTTTTTGTCCATACGAAAATATCGTGCGAAGGCAGGTTCATCTTCAAGAGCTAATTCCCTTACTAACTGATGATATACACCTCTTTCCTCCCTCCTTCTAATCCAACTTCTCGTCCAAATAGTTCGTTCCCGATTCCTTCCTTTTACATCTTCCAAACTGTCCACTAACAACAGAACCCGAATGAATTTCAGGCGGTCCGCCATTTTGTTTGTTTACGTGATGTCGACGTGACTTATTTCGATTTGTCGAGCAGGAGCCTGGGCTCAAACGTTGCGGACAATGTTAAAAATCGTCTCGTGTAACATACCGTTGCCGACTGTTGCCGCAACAAAGTTGCGTTAAAAGTTGTCTCGTGTAACATGGATTAAAAATCGGCGTTAAAAATCGGCGTTAAAAATCGGCTCGTGTAACATCACCTTTAAGGTTACAGTGTACCTTCAGATCGAAAATTTATTGAATTTTTTTTTTTTGGCGTCAAAATAAAGTTTACAGAATGAACTTTCATCCAAAAAAAAAATTATCAAAAAATAGTGAAAATTGACGGAGAAATGACGGTATAACGTTTGTGGGCGGAGTTTGTTTATGAAGCGATATGTTCTTCTTAGCGCTGTTTTCTCAAAGTTAATTTTTCGCTTGTAGGGGACACTTTAAAGAGCTACAACTCAAAGGGAATTTGTTCGATTTTCCTCAAATTTGGACACAAGCTAGGCTAACATATAATCAACAAAAAACTGTCGGCGAATTTCTTATTTCCGAAAACGTTTTCGTCAAGAGCCATTTCCGTGCGATCGCTCCAATTTTTTTTCTCCCTTTTTCGAAAATATTCTGTAACTTTTCGCTGCGATTGAATATGGGAAATCGCCGACGCGTTTTTTAAGCGCTTCGTGTCCGGAAACCCGAGAACAAATCAAATTAACAAAATTCAATAACCGCTTTGAGTTATAGCGTTTTAAAGCTGATTCGGACGTTCGAATTTAGACGTCGTAAAAAATTCGACAATTTATTTTATTACCAAATGGTTTCCATATTTAGATAGCCAGCTCTATAAGCTTTAATTTGATATCTGGGTTTAGGTATGTAATCTTAAGACGCTAGAGCTGTTATACTGGAAACACCCCCGAAGGTACACTGTAACCTTTAGACAGGTTGAATTGAGCATCAAATGTCCAAAATGGCCCCATAAAAAGTTAAATTAACCTTTAGGGACTCAGGGCTAAATAAGATCTTTTATGGAATTTAAATTCTCTTTTTTTGGTTTGTTTGTTTTTGTTTGATCCTTCTCGTGCTCTCGGGAATGAAACAACTGCCATGCAAGGAGCCTGTGTATAGCCACAACCTCCCCTACGTACGCTAATTATGATCCAGCCCGGTAGTGTTGCAACTCTAATAATTAGAGTGTTGCGGAGTTCTTCTTTATTTAGGGTTAGGAGCCATTGTATCGAACCAATGGTGTGAGACCTTACGAGAACTGCCACATCGCCCACCCAACGGCTTCCGGCTCTATACGGCAGAGTCCAAATTCCGCGAATTACAATCCGCATAACCTCACGGTTAAAAAGTGAAGCCTTTTAAGGCTACAGTGGTTAGTTTACAACTTGAAAAATTATTCACTTTGCGATCTTCCTAAAATTCTTACGTTTTATTGATTTTAATCAAAGGAATAAAAACACAGGCAGTATCAACTCAACCATTGCTTGCATTACCATTGCCACTAATTACAAATTCTCTTGTAACCAGTAGTAACATCTCTGTGGAGTCTTTCTATCCTTTGCAATTGGTTATGAACTGAACTACCAGTAATTATGCTTGCTCGGTTTACTCCTCGGCACTCTAGCATCATACGGGCTACTCCTGTGTTCTCAAGGCCATGGTCGCCTCTCCTTGAAGGAAGACCATATGATTGACAAGCATTCTGAAACAACTCGAGTACCGTGCTTGTCTTTTTGTTGGCGCAGTAAAGATAGGATATTAATCAAGAATAACCATCAATGGCAGTGTGGAATCGAATCTCCAACCTATCATCTTGTGATTGCCGTCTATATGCTACAAGGCATTACGATAGCGTACTTCGTCGACAAATGGCTCTTCTCCATCGCAGGGCGGAAACCACAGGGTCTAGTTGACGCAAAATCACTCTGACTCTCCAACTTTGTACTCGTTTTCCTCTGCTCTTCAAGGCACCCGATGCGCATTTGGCCAATTCCGGGCGTGACATTCATTATTTCTTGCATGACTGTTGCCAGTTCTTCATCGGATAGGGAATTCCAGCACTCTCCGTCATTTATTTAAAACTATGGACGCCTTCTTTGCAAAGTTTTTGTGGAAATTCCCATCACTTTGCAATTTTCTCCCAAGAAAAGTGGAGTTCTCTGAGAAATTCTGTCTTTCTTTTTGATACGTAAAATCTTGGCTGACCTTTCATTCCCATGCAGAATCTCTCGCCTCTGTGGGTCAAATCATTCACAGAAATAGTGACACTCTAAGTCTGATTAAGTAAGTTAATAACTCCTTCATGTCACTGTAGAAGTGTCCATTATCAAATTATCGAGACCAACTTCAGTTGCCCTTTCTTTTAAAATAAATACTGTTTCTCAAGACTCCGCCAACCTCTCGTGCAAACGTTCAATCCTTTCTACATCTTCACTTAGTCGCCTTAGTCTGATCAAAGAAATATTTAACACTATTCTCCGAACCTCCAAGGGCACCCAGCGCCGCCATTACGTTCGAGTCAATGGCCCAGAAAGGCCTGGACGTGAGGACAATTGCATATGAGGCGCGCGGTGCATCATACCATACGAAATGAAGTTTAGCATGTCAATAAAAGTTTAGCATGTTTATTTGGAGTGTGTCATAATGACAAAAAATTAAGTTCACGACATAGCGATTAGAACCTTGATGTGCAGAATAAAAAGTTTGTCATGTATATTTTTTACGTTTGCTCTAATAATTAGGGACTTAAATGCACCAAATAAAAAAAAGTTTGGCATGAATATTTGGAGTTTGGCATGGTGAAAAGAAACTTATCTTACGGAATAAAAAGTTTGGCATGTACATTTGAAGTTCAGGTATCTGATTGGATTGTTCGCAATAATGTCCAATACGGCGCCCCATAGAAGTCACCTGCGCTATGACGTGACGTGTATTGATTCTCAATGCAAATGATCATTGGATCGCAAATCAGATAATCCGGAAGAGGAAAAAATAGTATTATTAATTTATAGCTCATGTATTTTATTATACTCATTGAGAATAAATAAAAAAAATGCAATAAAAATAGAAATTTTACTGTGTAGTTTACCTGGGAAAACAAATCAACCCTATTATCCATGTAGGCTTTTAACGACTATGGAGATTGACGTAGGTAAATTTTACTGGTGTAGAATGGGTTACTCGTAGAAAACCACTCTACCCAGGTAAATTTGCTATTTGTCTAGATAAAAGTTGACTCTGTAATTACTATCTAATCACACTAAGATGGGGTTCAACAAATTTATTGTCAAATGATAAACATGAAACAAACAACTAACCGAAGAGTGACCCCCCTCACCATTGAAGGGGAATTCTACCTGAATTTGAAGAAAATTTGAAGAGGTTTAAAGAAGAGATAGAAGAAACAAAATGATTTTTAAAACACCGACAGACAGTTGATATCCACACAAGAGCACCCCAAGTTGCTAGTGGTGACTAACTTGGTGCCCGTCTATTAATTATTAACTACAAATTCTAATTAAGTTCACTAAATCTTCAATATTTCTTATTTGCTTATTTGTCTAAATTTTACAAATCCTTTGAGAAAAATTATTTCCTCCCAAAAATACCCAAAAATCACCCGAAAATTTACAAGACATCCCACAACATAGATTCATGAGATGAGTGAAGGCGCAGGGTTTTTGGATTGCTTGAAACGCGAACGAGATATTTCCATTAAAGCCATGTTTAGTGGCGGAAAAAAATGGCATTCAGGTAGAATTCCGCCTTAAGGGTGGGAGGGTTGGGTCTGAGTAACCTTCGAGCACACGTACTGATGACGTCACCAATCTGAGCGGCCATGCAATGACTATGTGCCATTAATTACATGCATTAATTAACATAAATTAACATCGGCTACTATTTCTAAACTTAATTTCAACAGCATCTTGTTTTTTTCTCTGTTTCCTTACATTTGCAACAATCGGTTAAGGTGATTCCTCAGAAATAAAAGTTGTCGAACGATTTTTTTTAAATTTTCCCTAACAGCTCCCTACCATAAGTTGTTTCGAAAAATTTAATAAGAAAGATAGGTCACCATGCTCGGTAAAGAGATATGATGGACCAATGTTGCCCCATTTATGCCTATAGTAATACCGATCACGCACGTCATTATTTGATCGGTTCATGTTTCTTTTCCCGGTAACCCGTGAAAGCAAAGTTTACAATTCTTCAAAAAAAACTTGATAGGTTAAAGTCTCGACCATATGGGAACACTTTGAAATAAAAGTTATAAAAAAGTCACACATCTTCAAATGACACGGACTCAATTTGCTCCAACGAGTAACTGATTTGAGAACGTTTTCAGCGATATCTTTTTTTTTCTGTCGAGGAATTTTTTTTTAACTTTTTTAACTTAAAAAGCATTAATTTAACATCAAAATGATGCAATAAAAAATATAGGTCACCATGCTCGTTAGAGAGAAAAAGACAGTCGTATTTTCTAACGAGCTTGCAGGCCTTGCAGGCGCTTACACTGTCGTTTGATTTTCTTTTTCTCTCTAGATCTTGAAACAAAATTTCAGCTCTTTTTTTCACTGATGATTTTATGAAGCGCCCATTTTTATGCCTGGTGAGGTTTCCGGCCAAAAAGGCAGCCATGTTTTAATGCTGCCGATGTTGCGAATTACGTGTGTTATGCGCAGTACAGGATGCGCAGTGCAATACTGAGGAATCACCTTAAAACGATAAAATAGCCTTTAAATTCAAACGGACCAGCTCTTTATCCCAGGGAAGCACTTGTATAAACAAGAAGCAAATGTCAACAACAATTTTTTCTACGGGTCCACATACGTTCTCTATTTTATCATTAGCAATAACATTAAGTGATAGAACCTGTTTTTCGTGACAATTGCCATTGAGCCAAAAGGCGCATGACCTGTCTGAGCATGGATCCTGTTATTTACTCAGTCTTTGTTGAGCCGATAATCTTTCGGTTGACTGACAACGATGTTTCTAGTCACCGGTTTCGTTGTGTTAATATGGCATTAAAAGGATACAGCTATTTCGGGAAAGGTTGTCATATAGAAGCATTAGTTTACGCGACAATATTATATCGTACGCATATGCGTTTTGCAGCTATCTATTGCAGTGAGTTGAAAAAGAAATCAAGGGTCACAAAGGATTTTACAGAGTAAAACAAATCTCGGCGAATACACATTGACTACTCGGCTCATACTCTAAATTCGAATTTATTTAAGGTGTAGTTGTTGTATTGTTTTCAGGCCTGTCGGGTAGAGATCTACACTGTGAAGTGATTTTCGCACGCGAAGAATATGTTTTGCTCCTTTTTAGAATAATGTTTTGCTTCCTTTTGTCACAAATTTGACATGTTATATTTGCATTTAGGTTTTCAAAATATTTGTCTGACTAAGTTTAAGTTTATTTTGATAAGGTGAATTTTCCCATTAAAAATAACAAAAACCCTTTTTTTCTCACCATTTCTTTCAATGTTTTTATTTATATCATTAGTATTCAACGCGTGGACGTTGACCCAGATAATATTTATTTTATTTTATTTTATTTTATTTCAATTACAACCCATACTCTCTTTCAGTCTTGTCACGTACATTTCAATGCTTCGACACCTGTACGACAACCTTTCCCGAAACAGCTGTATATAAAAAACAAAACTGACAACTGTAAGCAATACAGTTTACTTTTTAATTATGTTTTATAAACAAGCGTCACACATTTTTCAGCACGCAGGCAAACACGTGGCTGGCGTGTGCAGACACAACACAACTACTTTGCATGCAAGCAAACATGGATTACACGCCAACAATATTGTCGCTTATTCATGATTGGTTTAAGCTTTTTATTTTTTCACGCTAACCTGACACTAATAGAAATTTTATTTTTAGCTTTTTATAGGCACCGATTATGTACACAAGCGGTCATAAGTGACTGAACCGACGACTTCCTCAGGGTACTCCCCTTGGGGTTAAATGGTCGTTTTCCTGGAATCCACTGAGGCAACGGAAGTTGTCATTTCCAATCGTCGAAAATGGCGGACAATGCGAATAAGTGTACTCCATCCAAAAAGGCTGTGTTTGACTGTATTGTGAAGGAATATAATGGCACTGTGCCCTTTGATGTCATTACAAAACGACATGATTTGTTTCCACGCGGATGTGGGGATATCTGGGATATTGTGAAGTGGTTCAGAGCAAGAAAAGATAGCTTTTTACTCAGAGAAAAGGAAGGCACAATCTTAGAAGTTAACGTTTTCTGTCGAAGGGCACGGTTGTGTTTCAATCAGAAGTGCTCGAAAAAGGATTGTCAGTACTTCCACGTGTGTAGAGAGTATATCGCTGGTTTCTGCAGATTTGGGTACGGTTGTCACAGAAATCACAGTTTTCAATATGATGAAGATCGAAAATTAATCTCCAAACTCAATTTGGGTGGTCTGTCAGAAGAAAACCTCCGTAAAGTTTTACAGCTCTCAATGCCTCAAGTGTGTTTGGACTATAACGATGGATGCTGTACAAGAGCTATGCCTTGTACCAAGATACACATTTGCAAGAAGTTTATCAAGAAGCGGTGCGAAGATGAGGAAGATTGTGGACTACAGCATGAAAGCGCGTTTGATAAAACAGAAACAGATGTCATACTTCAGAACTATGGTCTGGGAATCAAAGGAGGCAACGTGAATACAGTGCTTAGGACGCTTTTGGTTTGTGAGAGCATTCCTAGTGGTTCGAAAAATTACAAAGGCAATACTATTGTAAGGAACGTGACCAGTAAAGAAAGCAACAAGAATCAGCCCATTCTGTCCAAAGGAGCAGCTGCTGCGAACAGTCGCGAGCCGTCCGAGTTCAAAGTCTTTGAATGTTTGTGCAAAGATTATGACTGCTCCGCTTCTTTTCCGGTGATTTGTAAACGAACGGATTTATTTTCTCCTGAATTTAAGAGCGTCGAATCTTGGTTTCGAAAAAAGAAAGGCAGCTTTCTAATCACAGAAGACGACCAAGGAATGATCTCCCAAGTGGACGCTTATTCTACAAAGGCACGCCTATGTTTGAGTTACAACAACGCTAATTATCATGGGGATTGCAAGAGAGAGAACTGCTCGTATCTGCATGTCTGTAGGGAGTTCATCACTGATTCCTGCAGCAAAGGAGCAACGTGCATGCGAAATCACCACTTCCAAGATCAGAGAGACAAAGCTCTACTGTCAAAAGTTAAACTTGACCAGTTAACAGACGAACAACTTCGCAAGCTTGTGCTTTCATCGACACCTCAAGTCTGTGTAGAGTACAATAATGGCATGTGCGATCGGGGTGAATCATGTACCAAAATACACGTGTGCAGCAATCATTTGAAAAAGTGCTGTAGAGAGGGGTATGGCTGTAGTCTACTTCATGACGCAGCCTTGAACACTGAACACGCCCAAGTAGTTCTTGAACGTTATGAACTGGGCCGGTTAAATTTAGATATTGTGAAGAGAATTATTCTAGTCTGTTATCAGTCCAAGGAGTCCACTGAAGGAAAAGATTTAGGCAAGTGTTATATATACACATTTTATATTGGTTATTAATAATTAATTACTATCACTGCATGGCCAAACACCAGTAGTGTAGTGCCATTGGAATTAACAGCCTTTTTGAGCAGGAAATGGGCAGGCAGCAATGTTATTTTTAGATGATGTCATGATCAAAATTTACATTAATTTATGGAGAATAAATTATGACCTCAAAAAAAAAATTTTAAAAAGGTTCCCAAAAATGCAATGGGCACCATAAGTATGTGTAACGGCCAGGCCTACTTTCCATGTCTATAGAAATGAGCGTAACTCCAAAATTTCAATATGAAATTATGCAGCGCTTGAATGGACCCAGATGTAAACAAAAAAAAAATAATGAGTGAAAAAGATAATTCTTTAAGAAGCTATTCTTTTTGGAATGGTTTAACGGCTTTAGCTCAACGGGTAGAGCACTCGCCTTGCAAAAAGCAAGAGATAGCAGGTCGAGTCTGTTTTGCTCCATTGTTTTTTTTTCTTGAGATATTTTTAAACCGCTTCTTATTCGTTTTTACCGCAACATTCTTATAACTGCCAGAAAAAAAAAAAATGGAGAAAAAAACAATTGAGCAAAGCAGACTCAACCGCTATCTGCCTTTTTGCAAGGCGAGCTAGTGCTCTACCCTTTCAGTAAACAATTCCAAAAAGAATAGCTTCTTAAAAAATTATCTTTTTCCCCTCACTTTGTTTTGTTTACATTTGGGTCCATTCAAGTGCTGCATTCAAATTGAATTTTTGGAGTGACTCTCATTTCTATAGACATGGTAAGTAGATAGGGCGATTATGCCTACTTACAGTGTGTGGTGCCCATTGCATTTTTGGGTGCCATTTTTTAATTTTTTTGGGGGTCATAATTTATTCTCCATAAATTAATGTGAATCTTGATTATGACATCATCTAAAAATAACATTGCTGCCTGCCCATTTCCTGCCCAAAAAAGGCTGCTAATTCCAATGGCACTGCACTACTCACGCCCCTAAAAAGATCATTGCAATTAAGGCAAATTTTGCTTTTTTGCACATTTTCTCACCAAACTTTGCACATTCACTTGGGTTGTTGTCCAAATCATTTAAATGGTAAAAAAAATATCAAAATGTCAAATTCCATTGTCATAATTGGTGACATCATAAAATATGTGGTACAAAGTTTCTAATTTCACACCACCAAATATATTGTTTGAAAGACGAGAATTTAGTTTTATCGACTGAGTCGATAAGGTAAATTGACCACCGTAAAAGGATTCAAATAGCTGACGTTTCGAGCGCTAGCCCTTCGTCGGAGCGAATCAAGGAATTGTGGGTAGTGTGTGGTTTTATATAGTAAGCGGTGGAGCTACGCTATTGGTGGAAATTTGGTGACGTGAAAAACAAATGTAGATTAGTTGAATGAAAAGCGTTCGTTGATTCCGTGGGGTTTGAGAGTGCCGATTTGAAAGATGATTTTTTGTTCTAGGTTTTTACGGCTTTCTGTGTTACCCTGGTGTAGGGAAAGGCCGCAGATTGTCATGTGTTGTTTAGAATGGTTAGTAAGATTAAAATGGCGCGCGACTGGTTTGGATGCGTCTTTGTCATTTTTTTCAACGTCTCGGAGATGTTCACGAAAACGGTCGCCCAGTCTCCTCCCTGTTTCGCCAATGTATATCTTTTTGCAAAAAGTACATGTAATGCAGTAGATAACATTTACGGAGGTGCATGTAAAACGATCAGTGATTTTAATAGATCGTTTGGGTCCTGTTATTTTGTCCGCGTTGTGAATGAAAGGACAAGTGTTACATCGTGTGCGTGTGCATTTGAAAGTTCCCGGTACATCGTCAGATTTCAGTGCGCTCGTAACTAGAAAGTTGCCTATGTTTTTGTCACGTTTGAATGAAATTAGTGGGGGTTGTGAAAAAATTCTGCCAGTTTCGGGGTCGTTTTGGAGTAATTTGAAATTTTTTAAAATGATGCTTTTGACTGTGTTGTTGTGTGGGTGGAAAGTGAGGGTGAATGGAATTCTCTCGTTCTCTTCCTTCTGTGGCGTTTGTAGTGCTGACTGTCTGTCGATCTGTTGTGCACGTTGTTGGCCCGTATTAACAACAGAGTCAGGGTACCCACGTTTCTTGAAAAACTGGCACATTTCTTCTGATTTGTTGGAAAAATCAGAGTCATCACTACATAGACGTCGAAGTCTGAGAAATTGAGAATACGGAATGGCGTTTTTAACGTGCGATGGATGTGAGGATGAATGTAACAGATAACTGTGGGAATCTGTAGGTTTGTAGTGCACACTTGTGGATAAACTGTTACCGTTGATTGAAATATTAATGTCAAGAAAAGCGACTGAGGTTTCGGAAATTTCCCAGGTATATTTTAGAGCTGGATGAAAAGTATTGACAGAAGTTATGAATTGATTAAGTTCCTCTTTACTGGAAGAGGTAGCGCCAATGCAATCATCGATGTAACGGCCGTAGAGTTCGGGTTTGGTTCCGTGGTACTGATTAAAAAATTTGTCTTCGATGTGGCCTACAAAAAGGTTAGCGTAGCTTGGTCCCATTTTGGTGCCCATGGCGACTCCATTTACTTGTTTGTAGTAGTTTTGGGAAAATGAAAAACAGTTAAGTGTCAAAACTAATTCGGCTAAGCGGAGCAGTGTTTCTGAGCTTGGGTTTTGAATGGAGCGCTGGTCGAAAAAATATTTTAGTGCTTGAAGTCCTTCGTCATTGGGGATGACGGTATATAAAGAGGTAATGTCCATAGTGAAAATTAATTTGTTTTCGCTGGCAAAACTGAAATCCCGGAAAATTTCGAGTGCGTGATTGGTGTCCTTAATGTACGAGGGTAGTGATTTGACAATGGGGGCCATGATTTTGTCTAAATAGCTAGAAATTAGTTCGGTAGGACAGCTACAAGCGGAAACAATGGGTCGGCCCGGATTGTTTGGTTTATGAATTTTAGGTTTGAAATAAACGCGTGAGGTTCTAGGAGTAGTGATGATGAGATTGTTGGCGGTAACTGGTAATTGTTGTTTAGTAATGAGGTCTTGGATAGTTTCTTTGACAATTTTTTGGTTGGTAGAAGTGAGATCTTTATCAACTTTGGCATAGAAAGCGGTGTCAGAAAGTTGCCGAAAAGCCTCTTGTCGGTAAAGGTCGGTCCGCCAAACAACCACCGCCCCGCCTTTGTCGGCCGCTTTGATAACAATGTCGCGTCGTTTGCTAAGACTTTTGAGCGCTGCCCATTTTAATCTTACTAACCATTCTAAACAACACATGACAATCTGCGGCCTTTCCCTACACCAGGGTAACACAGAAAGCCGTAAAAACCTAGAACAAAAAATCATCTTTCAAATCGGCACTCTCAAACCCCACGGAATCAACGAACGCTTTTCATTCAACTAATCTACATTTGTTTTTCACGTCACCAAATTTCCACCAATAGCGTAGCTCCACAGCTTACTATATAAAACCACACACTACCCACAATTCCTTGATTCGCTCCGACGAAGGGCTAGCGCTCGAAACGTCAGCTATTTGAATCCTTTTACGGTGGTCAATTTACCTTATCGACTCAGTCGATAAAACTAAATTCTCGTGTTTCATCCCCCCACCGACGCAGCACCACAGTTTCTCTAGAAACTAACCCCATTCATATTGTTTGAAAGGGCTTGACTCGGGGACTAATGCTGTGTTCACACTAGGCTGGCAAACATGTTTAGTCTGATCATGAATGAAACATGATTATCTGTGAAAAGTGTTCACATCAGGTGGCGAATAGCGCAAATCATGATCGAAACTACCGGTACTTCATCACTGAGAGGTGGTTTCAATCTAAGCCAGATGAAACATGTTAGTGCAAATGTTGTCTCCTTGTCAAACATCGCATTGCTCTTCGTTCCCGATGAACTTGAGAAGTGAGATTAAACCCTAAAATATGTCAACAGCAAGTTCGGTTCATGTGTTATTATAAAGATTTCATGCAAGCTCGTGCCTGCTTGATAAAACAGCATAAATTATAGAACCAGGCTTTAATTTAAACGTGTTTTGAAAATAAACAATTAATGTGAACAATGAAATTGCAAACATGTTTACAGGAAACGTGTTTCGTTGAAACATGTTTACTCTGAACATGTTTTGCCCTAGTGTGAACACAGCAATATTTTTAATATTTGATATATATAGCTATAGGTATAAATTTTAAGAAATTTTAAGATATTTCCATATTTATCCTTATGTTATACTTTCATAGTTCAGTTAACTACTCATTGTGTTTAAATTAAGGTTTTACATTACATTACATTATACATTTTTACCTAGGGGACACACTTTTCTGGGCAAAGCAATTTTCAAAATTCACAATGTCATACTCTCATCTAACATTTGTGATATTGACAGACGGTTTTCAGTTTTTAACTTCTCTAGTTTTCCCTTTTCGAAAACAATAGCAAAAAGTTGAACATTTAAAACTTTTAATTAAGGGTTTAGCATGACATCATCAACTGTGATGTCATAATTTTATATCTCCTGTCAATTTTGACATCAAAAATAAATAATTTGACGCATGTCCTCTATTCACTTGCCCAATTTGGTAATGAAATGCTGAATACATTTATAGTTATGCTAAAGTAACCAAAAATGCCACCATAATGATCCCTAGGAGGGATGGTTTGCCCCCCTCCCCCCCCCCCCCCCCCCCCCCCCGATGATGTAATCATAAATGGACGAAATGTATGGTATCTCATATCTCATGTATTATTTTATGATAATGAACTTTGTTAGTACATGTCTTCCAAAATCTCCCTTTAAAACATTTGTATTATTTTGATAACCTGTGTGCCTCATTTCGTATTGATATGTTGAAGAAACACCTGCTTGATACATGTACTTTTAGCACCGAAATGTTCTCATATAACTTTTTAGAAACAAAACAAACAACATATGACAACAATAAAGAGTCTAAAGCGTTTAAATGTGATTTACAGTTTTACACATTTCTTCTTATCCTTAGGAATTTTTGTGCAAGTGCATTATGTTATATGTTGTTTACTCTTGTTTCAACAGACCACATTCTTAAGGATAAGCCAGATGCACCCATCTGCTGTGATTTTCTTCTTGGCAAATGCAAGAATGGCTCAAAGTGTTCAGGTCATCATTGCTCTTTGCCTTTTCACTGGCAATACACCGATGAGGGTGAATGGAAGAGTTTTGCTGAGGACTACAACGAGAAGCTGGAGAAACGGTATTGTGACGTGAAACTCGAGGAATGCTCTGCCACAGGCTTTCAAATAAGGCGCCTATCCACAGATTCTTACGTCACTGACCCAGGCAACACAATGGCTACTGAGTGGATATGGTACTGGAAGGACGAAAATGAAGTTTGGAGGAAGTATGGGCAAGACACCAATGTAGGTGGAGCAGAGTTAATGAAAGTATTTATGTACTCGAAGTAAAAGAGCTGTGTCTGAAATGATGGAATGTTAAAGAAGTAGAAGTTTGTTGTCCTATTTCAGGGCAGTTTCTTGGTGTTGCAGGTGTTGTGATCACCAAGTATATATATATATATGTATATGTAAATTTAGAGCATTATACAAAGTCTCAATGCTCTTACAATAAACTATATAAAACCTAAAAATCTAAAAACTAAAAATCTAAATCTAAAAATCTAATATAAAACCTAAAAATCCAACAACAAGATAACTATAACCTGTAATACTGTAAAATACTGCTATAATACAACAATAATATTCAAGAATAATAACATTAAAAATCACAAATTAAAAAGACGTAAAACAAAAGATTCAAATGACAATGAACAATACTCACAACACAACACAATAGCTAATGAACAATGGTTTCCATAACACCAAGAAATACCCCATTTCAGATTGATCATGTGACATTCTCTAGAGAATTAAAGAGAAATAGATTATTGCAGTTATGCAGCAGCTGAAGGAGTTGCAAGTTAAGGCTGAAAAAAAAAATTCAGGCCTCGACGAGATTCGAATCCATGACCTTTGCGTTTCCGATGCAAACGCTCTACCACTGAGCTGCTAGGCCAGTTGGAAGCTTGGCCAATTGTGAGTTCTAGAGAATTGTTCTTTTATCTTTCTAAAAAGTAAACATTTACAGCCCAATTCTCTATAGTAACATCACATGATCTTAAATGCGACAACAAACAAAGGAATCTCAAATTGTCTATTCATATGGATAGAATACAGATAATAACAGTAAAAACCCGCATATAAGAACCTAAAGATTTAAGAACCTACAGGCTGAAATTTGGCATTTTAATACTCAATTTTATAAAAACCTGTTCAGCCTGGCGAGAAAAAAGAGGATCTTATACAACAGATCACTCCAATTTCGATTATCAAAATTCTGGCCCCGGTTCCTGGAAAGCCGATTAAATTATCCCTCGATTAGAGGTTAATCCACCATTAAATTTCTTATTCCTAGAATAACTAATCGAAGGATAAAAAAGGATTTAACCCTCGATTAACTATCCCCCGATTAAACTCAGAATAAACCGGTTTGACCAGTTATTCACATGCAGGCGCGCGCGAAAATGACAATGCGCGGGAAAAAAGCGTCTTACACGAAGCTTGCAGGCTCTTGTTTTCCATTCTGACTCAAATGGCGACTCAAATAGTCTCGTCACAAATTCTACAAATCAAACCTTGATATTGGTTGTTTTAGTCGAAGAAAAGAAACGTAATCTCTTGCGATTTTGGTCAAAGGAAACGAATGAAAATCAGTGATTCAGTTCAAAGCGATGTCGACTCGGTGAAGGAAAATTAAAACTGATAAAGCTGTAAACCGAATCGGTGAGTTCATTCGATTATCAAATTAGCTAGAATTGTTAGCCATGTAACCTTTTGATTAAATCTGAATAATAAAGCAGTGATTTCAGAGAAAGAGCTTTCATAGTTTTATACCAACATAGTAGCTTTGATTGTGTATAGAGTTGACGCTAAAAAATTGAAACTTTCATCTTCTATTTGACATCAATTAAATTTTTTCTTAAGCTTTATACAGCCTGCTTTATATCTTATTTTTACGATCTTTTCCCACCCTTTTCTACTGCAAGTGCAGCAAAAATAATTAATTAATTCAAGAATTCTTGGATAGTCGAATCCCCAAACCGGTAAAACGATACTGATGTAAAGAATTAATATGACATTTTAAAATTTACGCTTTTGCGAGCGCTATAAAAAGAGTAAGCTTATTTCACGGCGTCTTGTTTTTTCTTGCTTTTCAAAAATATAAGAACTGAAAGCTAAGCTTCATATATTATGCTTCGTGAAAGCCCTGTAAATACAAAAACTACATCTCTTAAATCTTCCCATTCAAAAAAGTTAGTAAGATTGCTGTAAGCTTAGCAAGAGCTTTATTGTTTCGAGTATAAATTGCCGAGACTGCAAGATTTGCGTGTTTGCGGGTGTTTGTCCGCCTTGGCTCGATCACCTCTCACTGTAAATTACATTTTTCTGCCTAAAACTCGGTTTATTCTCTCCGGAATCTGTAAGGACAGAACGTTCATCTATCATTAAAGTCGCCAAGAGGAACAATTTCTAGTATAAGTTGTTTTCTATATTTCCTGGACCAACTTAACGAACAGTTTACTCCGCCATTTTGTTTGTTTTGACAAAATTTATTCGCCGATTAGTGAGTTAATCGACCTCGCTAGGTGGATTAAATTTAACCCTTATTTTATCCCTTGGTTAGCGCTAATCGTGCTTTCAGGAACATAATTTAATCGAGGGATAAATTTTATCCCTCGATTAGGCTGATTTAATCGTGGGTTAGCGCTAATCGGCTTTTCAGGAACCGGGGCCTGGATATTAACTGTATGTGAAACCTCTAACAAAAGTCAGCAAGCATTCTGACTGTTATTATTTAGCTAGGCAAGCATATGTTTGTTATTCAAACTAGTTCTAAACCATTATGTACTAGTAGTGTAATATTTCTGTGAATGATTATGCTACGGCAGACTCTGAAAAATATAAGAACCTATTAAAAACCTAATCAGCCTGATTTGTCAAAAAGTACCCTGAAATATATAAGAACCTGTTCAGCCTGATCTCGAAAATTCTAGGTTCGTATATGGGTTTTTTTACTGTATACCTTGCTGTAGGCTGAATTTACAGGGGCAAACAGCGAACTTCTCACAATCGCCATGTACTTTAATGTACCTTGCAGGCGTTCCACCTGTTCTGATTTCTTCAGTATATGTTACAGCAATTACAATTCTTGGAATAAGATGCTCATAACAACAACCTAGGCCTTTTATAGATGACTGGAAATCAATAACAATAGAATTGAATGAAAATAATACTTCTAATGTTACCCAAAGCTACTGATGGCTCTCCTCATGGATAACACCAGCAGTATCTATTTAAGATAAGCAGAAGCGCCAACGCTATCTATGGGTATATTAGAACATGAAAAGCGGGAACAAAATTTATGGCGATTGATAGTAATAGCATTATTCCATCCGTGCCTTCTAGACCATGGATAGTAACAACGGTATTCTTAGCTTTTGTACTCCTGATCATATTGCCAATACTTTTTATGTGTTAACTGTAGAGTATAGCACACGTGTGTTGCCGCCCAATTAAGTTGTTGTGACAATGCAATTTGTCGTTTGGCACGAACAAGCCAATCGAAATCCTTGATTCTTACAGCATATTTATTTATATTTATTGAGGAGTAATAACGGATATTTTCCATTCATAGGGCAAAGATCTCCAACGTTGTCTAGAGGAAGCCTTCTTAAACAAGAGAAATTACTTCAGGTTTCAGGTTGCAGGCCAGGATTACACATTGACCTTTGTTCCAGCGAGTGACATGAGCCAAATAAACATGAAGTATGGTACCACAAGAAAAGTAAGACGACGACCCGCGAAAGTTGTATGCAAAGATGACATCTGTCAACTTAAGAGGTACTGTTTCTTTCTAAGTAACATAATAATCAGTTGGCGAAAAGCTTGGTTGTCTGTTGTGTAATGGTGTTGTATTCAGGCCCTTGTCACACAGACCTAAGATTTTTTCATTTGGTCAGTTCTAGAAGCTTTAAGGTGGCTCCAAGTAGTTTGTTTTTGGGTCACTCTTCCCTTTTTGAATGCGCTTATACATAATCTTACTTTAGCTCAATAAATCTGAATTTGATACCAGATGTTAGGCTTGGATGATACTCTTTTTATGCTCATTTTAAAAAACTGAGTAAAAACGTCAAGCAAAACTGCATTCGAATGAAAAGCTCGTTCTCTTTATTGCCGAGGAGTTAGTCAGAGCTATTTGCAGGGAGTAATAATTCAAGTCTGAGGAAACTTTCTGTGGTAATTTAATGATAATTTGTGAGACCTATGGAATGTTTTGACCTCTTACATTTCAAACATGAAAAAACACGTGTTAAAAATGTTTCAGCGATTTATTCAAAATCGAACAGTTTAATTTGTTTGAAATTTTCCCATTTAGTGTGCTAGACTGTGTAGATTATAGCGCATTTATCGGCTTGTTGCAGGTAGCCCCAAAATCGAAAGATAATTAGGAAAAACTGTTTTACGCCATATTTGTTTACCGTTGCAATGGACACGCCGATTAGCATAAAAAGGGAAACTCAAAACTTTCATCCAAGCCTAACATCTGGTATCAAATTCAGATTTATTGAGCTAAAGTGAGATAATGTACAAGCGCATTCAAAAAGGGAAGTGTGACCCAAAAAAAAACCTACTTGAAGCCACCTTAACATAGAAACATTCATTTGACGCTGATCTGGTATTAGCTAGCATTACCAAAAAAAATTAAACGAAAGGCACGTTTTTGCAGAACTAATAATCTCTTTTGATAAACTTGTGCCATGACAGCTGCCCCAATGTATTATTTTGCCATGTGTTATTTAGTTTATTATATTATTTTGTTTAATTACGAAGTTTTAAGGTTAAGGCTGTACGAACGTTTCCGATCATTTTCCGAAATTTTTCGAACATTTCCGAAGACGTCCGAAGATTTCCGAGGACAAGACACCATCATTTTTTTTATGCGTGACCTTACTTAACAGTAGTAATTGACCTTCTCGATCATTTTCCTACTGTTCGGTTCTGTTGGTTTATAAACATTTCGTGACTTCCTTCCTATGTGAGCACAAACGAGAGTTCTGATTAAAGTTATTGGGTTTTTTTGTAGGTCCCAAAACGCATTTCCTGCTACCAAGCAACACGGGAAAAATTCAAAAAGTCCGAATGTGCCAAGCCACTGGTCTCCAATGTCATCTGAAACGCAATATAAACGCGTTCCGTTAGCACCACTATCTGACGAATTTACCGAGGTGGAGGAACTCTTCAGAAAATCGATCAAAGGAAACGTGATCATCAGCATTGAACGCGTGCAGAACCCTTTCATGTGGGAGAAGTATCAAAGGTAGTTTATTAATTTAGTTAAATCTTCCTTAACAAACATTTTCTTACACACAATAAAAGTTGTGACTTCGGTATTTTGTGGGCTTCGAATTTGCGAGTATTCCATCTTGTATACTCAGTAATTACCATGATTAATTTTCGCTTGAAAAGAGGAAAACATAACGTTTTAGTTGTAAAAACAAAATACAACTGTTCTAGTTACGTCGACTGAAGTGAAGAATCTTAGACCTGTTGATGATTTGAGGTCTTTATTGCGATCGGCTGACTCAACTCTCAACTTGAACTCAAAATAGACATGGCTTCCGAGCACGAGGTCTGTGCGTTTGGAGCCTAAGGGCCTCTTCATATGAGCCCGGTTGACCGGGCTGGCCCGGTTTCCGAGATCTCGCCTTACCTTTAAATCCTTTGTAAAATTTTTGATGTGTTCATATGCGAGGGCGGGCTGGCTCGGTTACCGAGATCTCGGTTTTTCCAACCGGGATATCGGTAAGCGGGCTGGAAAATTTTGCCATATGAACACTTTATCCCGGTTACCGGGACGAATTCTTCGCAACAGCTCATGCGTTACATGGTCGATGACGTAGCAGCGCGGTTGGTAAACATGGCGGGAAGTGAGGAATGTTCTTCTCTCTCGAATCCTAGGAAGTTCCGTTGGCAAACAGAGATGGTCAGCCAATTGATCGACTGTTTACTTAACTACAAGTCTAAAATGGCGTACAGAAGCCTTGATTTCGACGCGGACAAGGAAATTTAATACCAGAAATTGCGAGTGGAGATGGCGAAGCTTCATATCGACGAAGAGTTCATGTTCGGGCCTGTGGCCATGGTTGCTTTTCATTTACCGGATGATTATGACACCCTTTCAGAAGAAGAGAAAGCTAAAGCAAAGAGACATATACTTTGGCCTTTTCTCATCTCGGAAACCGGGTTGAATTTTCTCATATGAACCCAAGGCGAAATCCGTCCCGGTACGCGGGCCAGCCCGGTCAACCGGGCTCATATGAAGAGGCCCTAAATCTACACTGAATAGAGTGTGTGCGCTCACGTGATCCTTGAATTACCGTCCGCCATGTTGGCCACTTTGATGGGTTTCCCCTGTGTTTACCTTCTAGAGAGCAGGCAGTGCGAGCGCTTTTGAAATCATAACTCGCGTTTCCTTTAACGTTGTGAATTAAAATCGAAAAGGTAGCTAATGTACAGTGCTTTTTTGTCATTTGTGCTAATTTAAATCCCAAAAACCCTTTTCTTTCGATAATTAGGGCCGTATTTGTTTCTATCAATTCGATTTGCCGATTTGCCGGCCCGATTTTTTTAAACCTTGAAAACATTATCATGGAGTAGAAAATCAGCCACACTTATAAAATCGGTTTTACGTCAACAATATTTCTTATAAAATGGAATCACAAGCTCGGAGAATTCGTCAACTACAAAACCAAAATAATTTTTCGAAGCGCTTGGCATTTCCAAACAAAGATAGAATACTCACAGGAGGTTTCTGAATGAGGCCTTCGAGAGTTTAGCATATTTCTCAGCATCGGAGGCTCAAGTTATGTTGTTTCAGTCACCATTTTGATTACGTCAGTCCTCCAACATGGCCGCCGGTAAGTTTGTGACGTCATCCGACGTCAATGGTAAACTGGACAAAAAAAGATGTGCTTTTGGCTACTTGGTCAAAACACATCAGCTCGTAAAACTGTTAATCTGTTGTCCGAGATTAACTATATATCGCTATTTTTAACGTGACTAAATTATATATTTATTTTATTTTTAAGGAAAAAAGACAACATGTCAGTTGCCAAGACTGGTAGTACCAAGCGAGCTCATGTGAATGAGATGCGATTGTTTCACGGAACCAACCCTGACATCGTTGAGGCCATCTGCAAGCAAAATTTTGACTGGCGTTTACACGGCAAAAACGCCACCGTGTACGGAGAAGGAAGCTACTTCGCTTTGAACTCCTCTTACAGCGACAATTACGCCAAGGAAGACCTCAATGGGTCAAAGTTTATGTTCATGGCCAAGGTTCTTGTTGGTTCATATACTACTGGCCACTCCAGTTATCGAAGGCCACCATCAAAGAACCCTTCAGATCCTGCGAGCGATCTGTACGACTCGTGTGTAGTTGACAGATCATTTCCAACCATTTTTGTCGTCTTTGAAACGGATCAGTCCTACCCAGAATACATCATCGAGTACTCGACAGTTTCCCAAACAGTTCCAAACAGTGGTTTCAGACAACCTGCAGCAAGAGCACATGTTCCAAAGTCTAGACATGCTCAAGCAGCAGCAGCACTGCCACGAGCTGTTCTATCGCTAAGCAGTTATCCCACGCCGACAAGCTCGAGCGCTCTTGGCACATCGGCTTATTCAAGCGGTTCAAGTGGTACAGGCGGTTACTCCTCTGCATCCAGTGGACGATACTATAGCACAAGTACACCATACACTGGTACGTCAACTGCGTTTTCATCTTTTCCCGTCTCAGGTACGTTCGCATTTCCTGGCGTTTCAAGTCGTCATGCTTCCTCGACTTCAAATGCCCCGACTAGCGTACCATACCAAAACACCGCAGATCCATCTACCGCGAGTACATCCACCGCGAGTACTTCCACCGCATGTAAAGTAGCAATAGCAGCAGTAGCAGCAGTAGCAGCAGTAGCAACAGTGGCTGTAGCAGCAGCAGCGCCACCACGAGATTCTAGACCACACAGAAACAATTCACGCAAACATCACAAGCCAAAGAGATCCTCTAAAGACGAGGACGGATGCTTAGTTATGTGATTACCTGAAGCATTTTTTTTTTCTGGGTGAGGGGATGGCAGGGGAGAGGGAATTTGCAACTTTGGGTAGTCTGGGCATGAATTTGCTCCATATGAAATTGTTTCATCGTTTAGGGACAGGAATATGAAAAATGGCAGAAGAATGAATCAAAACAGCTGTAAAGTAAACATGTTTTTGAACCGAGGGAGACAAATTAGAAGCTACACTACTATGCATGATTTCAGGGCCTTAGCACGTTAAAAGTAATTGGGGGAGAGGGGAGGAGGGGGGCATCACGAGCGCCGAATTTCTAGGAGATATTTTTTTGAAATATAGGGTCTCTGAAATAGCATTTCCAGCCTTCTGAGAGTAATTTCCAGCAAGTTTAAACGGCTTTGAACTGACCTTTGAACTTATGGCCTAAACGCAGGGCGTTTGAGGGGCTGTAGACTTGTTGGACGAATTGTCGGGTGCTCAGCTAGAGTCTTTTGTAACTGGTTTTGTGTTAGTGAAGTATTAGATATGTGTACATAGAAACCTTTAATCGGACCAGGTTATAATGTTAATAAAAGCTTTTACAGCTCAATGCGTAAAGCACTGTATCTTTCAGTTGAGCCAGCACTTCGATGTTTTACTAACAATTATAGATAGTTCAGATAAAAATTTGGAACAACAACAACAAAATTACATTTAATCACAATACGTTCTCGGTTAACAGTTTAAGTTGTACTTTCACACATTACCGTGAACGTCCTTGAATTAATTTCATAAAATGAAATGAAAGAAGCTGGAAATATCCCGCGAAAATGAATAACAACTATTAAAACAAGATCCAGTGTTCTCAAACTCATTAATAATTCATGACAAAAATACAAAGGAAATTAATGTTTAATGAGTGTTTGAAAATCAGTTGAAACACTCATTTTTGCATTCTTAATTTCTCCTTCTAAAATCATTTTGTTTGAGAAGTAATATCAAACATTCGACGCAGTGTTTCATTAGATTTCCAAACACCTTGAAGTGGGTTAAAAAAACTCAGCTGCGCCTCGTTTTTCAACCTACTTCGCGGTGTTTCGAAATCTGATGAAACAATGTGTCGAATGTTTGATATATCACTTCAACCATGGATCATATATATTACTTAAACAGAATTGTACTCATTCATTGAACAGTTTTGTGCAAATTATGCAACTTGTCAGTGTTGCATGATGGATAGATGAACCTACTAGGTGCCTGTCAAAATTATTGGATCGGAGGGGCGGCCCCCCCGGCCCCTCCCCATGCTACGGCCCTGGATTTAACACCAAGGAATCCATCGTTTCTCATCTGAGGCTTCTGGACAAAGGGAGCAGAAGCGAAATGTATGCGCCCTTTTTTTAGCTCTCTTTCATTTCCGGTATCAAAGATCGCGAAAAGCCCAACTGTGTTTCGGAACACAGCATTTCCAATAGCCTCGCGCGTTCTGTCGCCAAGCTTTTATCTCGACAAACGATCACAGAAATCGTAGCACCCAAATTTAGTGCCCAGACTCACAGTTGTAGATAAGTCAATTGACTGGGGTGGTTACAGTTTCTTCATTTTATAAAGTTCAGAAAACTACGAGAATTTATCCCACGGAGAAGACCATATGTCAACACATGTTAAGATATTGAACCTTTTTTTTTAATTTATTTACTCCATTTTTTATTATTAAATACGTTTTTTGAAGTTAACAAGATAAGGAAAAAAGTGGAGAAGGGCAAGATATAGGTAAACTAATTATATGCCCCATAACTAAATTACATTTTTTTAAGAAAAAGAGAAAACACACTACACTATAAGAAAGGAATATAAACATAGAAGTAATATAGCTGTTACAAGATCGGTGAGACAGTGATTAATACTGAGCAAGATAGTATTGGTCAAGTGCTCTTTTGAATTGTTGTTTACTTTGCTTTTTGCGTATGGATATTGGAATATCATTCCAGTCAGTAATAGCATCGAATAATTGCTGGACAAAATTTTCTTATATTTATTCTAAAGGAACTAGGATTTAGGTGTTGTAAGGATGTACTTCGAGTGGCGTAATTATGTTGCTCAGATACAAAGGATATAGTGAAATTAGACGGCTTGTTGTCTACAATATGATCATAACATAGTTGGCAGGTATTTAATTTTACAACATGTCAGAAAGCTTAATAAGGCCAAGGTTCACATAATGGGGAGTAATATGATCACGAAGTGGTACGTTGTTGATGATTCTGACAACCTTATTTTGTAGCTTCACTAATTGTGATAACGGAGCTTCGTAATTATTACCCCACAATACGCAACCATAGGTAAGATAAGGATATACCTAATTCAATAAAGGTTGCTTTGGCAATTGGTCATTGGTAATTGGACATTGGCATTTGGGCATACGGAACACAATGCAATGCTTTGCTTGAGTGACCGCCAAACAATAGCTTCCCAATGCCCAATTACCAATGACCAAAGCAACCTTTATTGAATTAGGTATATACAAGGGCATAATATTAATACTTATCAAAGATTGGGCTTTTACATGTCGTTTAAGTTTTGCGATAATATTTACATTTTTACTAATTTTACTACTAATATTATCAATATGGTCATGCCATGACAGGAAAACTTTGAAGCGTGACGATAGCGATGCCTTCACGTTAGCTTCAACGTTTGCCCCAACTAGATTCTAAGCGAATTTTTTTTAAGAGGTATAATTATATAATCGATAAATCTTTAGATCTTCCGACGTCGAGAATCTTTAAAATTTACACGTGATCTAATTATGAGAAGCGCTTCTATGACCTTCGGACAACGAAAAATCCTTCAAAATCTTCGAAAAGTATGATTTCAATCCGGTCCCAGTGTTAATGAATCTTTCAATATTTTAACAGCAAATGACTTAAAAAGTTAATAAATTACTTTGATAATTACTTTAAGGGAGATCAGACTAAGAGTCGTTGCAAAGTAAAGTATTTTGCAGTAAGCTATTTTGGAGCGTTTCTTGCCGCTAAAATGGTAAGGAACATATTTGCCTTTCTTCATAATCTGATGTAAGGAATTACCGTTTACACACACAAAAAAAACATAAGACAATGTATGAATACATGTGTTAATGACGTCATACCTGTTTGTAATTCTGGTCACGTGACTTGCCAAATATAGTTGTGATTCGAAAATCTTAAAGAATAACCATGTACAAACAGGTTTTCTATAGAAGTTCAGGTTTCCCAATTATTTAGTTAGAAACCTTGCTTAGCAACATTTGGTAGTTAAGCTAATCCCCCCTGAATTACTATAAACAGCAACAACCATTTATTTTCAGACACCATGCAGCTCTTAACAACCTCTAATTTCATTGGACCTGAGTATCACGCAGCTCTATTGTTTTCAGGGTTAGGATCCATTGTTGTGTTGTTTGTTCTATTGTTTTCTCAGCAAATCAAAGAAGACCTTGTAAGAACTGCGTACTGCCCCTTTATTTTCTCCACGGTTGCATAAAAGTACTATACTAGAATAGCAATAAACTCAAATGGCAAAAAACTCAATCAAAACAGGGAAAACCTTATCGAGCTGAATAGTTTTTATAGCATTTTATGTATTATATTTTATACATAACGTGAATTGTTAAGAGAATGGGAAAAAGTAATAATAATAATAATAATAATAATAATACATGAAATTAAAGGTCTAAGGTACCGTGCAGACAATGAGAGAACCATTGTTATTGTATTATTGCGTTATTAAAGGGACGCTGTCCTGCCGAAATAACAACATTTTAATTTGCATACCTTATGTCCATGTTATACTGCCAAATGTCAGTCAATATACAAAACATTCTATAGAGCAAAACAGAAGCAGTAGTTTGGAGATAAAGTGCAAAATTACAAGGATGGAAGTGGATTACGCGGTTCATCAAATTTGATTTCGTGACAGGAGGTCAAGAAATCAAAATTACCAATCGCGCAAAATAAAGCAAACTAAGAAAAACCCTGGTCATAATCATGAAAATACGATATATGAGCCGGGACAGTGTCCCTTCAAAGACAATTAGGGATAGGCAGAGACTCAAAAATCGATTTTTCATTGCTTGCTTTAACGATTATCCCTATTGGCTTATTTTTCTTGTTCATTAAAATTCTTTAGTCTTACTGATCTATTATGATACAACTATTTCAATTAACGTTGTCGGATGAAAGCTCTAAGCCTACAAGCCAAGACCGCAGGGTAGTATGGGATTTTTATAAATAAATTCACCATAATCAACAATAGGGAGCTAATCACTATGACAACAACACCAAGGATTCTTTCTATATAAACTATTTTGCAGTTCTTCCAATTTGTTTAGTTTGTCTAACGTGACTTGATTAATTGTCCAGGAGCTTAATTCGTAGGGACGGCTTTCAGCTTTCATTTGGCGTTGTTGTTTTGTTGCGAACGGCAAAGAAAGGCACAAAAATGTAAAACGCCCAGCAGAGGTATTGTTTTTGCTAATTACACCTACTGTTTTGTGCCGTTCGCGCTGCCTCCGCCGTCGTGGCTGCTTAATCTCCCTAATACATGTACTTTTATCTCCCCGCTCTGTCAAATAAAGGAACGCTTCGAAGGCAATATGATTCGTATCGGTTTTTGTTTCCCGTTTTCAAAAAAGGAGGCAAACGTCTTTAGTACTGTTGCCTATTTTCCGTCGCGCCCGCACTGACAATCGGAATCTAGAATGGTTATTTACGACTACAACTACTTGGCTTTGAGCTTTCATCCGACAACGTTAATTGAAATAGCTGTATATTTTTTGATATTAATGACTCGTTTAATAATCAATTTACTCAGTAATCACATTAGTACAACGTTTAAGAATAAATGAAATGAAAACCCCCCTGAGAAGTTTCAGAAATTTATGTCATTGCACGCTCCGGAAACTGTGTAAAGGCGCGGTGCAGATCCGTCCAAGGTCGTTGGTTTGGCTGGCGTGCCTTTCTCGAAAGTCCCGAAAACTTTTCGGAACCAAAAACCTGTGTTAAGTGCAGAATGTTTACCAATAAATGTTCGGTTTTTGTTGATTTTGAAAGCTAAGCAATAAAATCTTTCATTTACTACACAAGTTGAGCTGCGTTGCGAGCTAAAAACTTCAACGCCTTCCGTTAGAAACTAACGGGTCCGAAAAGTCTTCGGGAGTTTCGAGAAACGCACGCCAGAGCGCCCGTTTCTCGAAAGTCCCGAAAACTTTTCGGACCCGAAAAGCTGTGTTACGTGAGAATGTTTACCAATACACCGAATGCAAATATGGCTGCCGATTTATTATTCTTTTATGTGTATGTAAATTAGTCTCACTGGCCTCGTTAGCATGTGCAAAGTTCAAAAGAATGTTTACTCTAAAATGAGGCTAGTCAGGCTAATTAATATACATATAAAAGAATAATAAATCGGCCGCCATATTTGCATTCGGTGTATAGAGATTCGGTTTTTGTTGATTTTGAAAGCTTAAGCAATAAAATGTTGCGTTTACCACACAACTTTAGCTGATTTGTGGGCTAAAAACTTCAGCGCCTTTCGTTAGAAACTACGTTTAAAAAATAGCTTTCGGGCCCGAAAAGTCCTCGGGAGATTCGAGAAACGCACGCCTGGCTTCTCACCCATGACGGCCGCAAATAGATTTGATATAGAAAGCGGCGACAACGTTGAATTTTTATTGAAAGAAATCTGATGTTAAATTTTCAATTTTTTGTTAACTGATTGAATTAACTATTTATCCTTATCTGATTAGGAACGCTTCGGATTGTTCAGCTAGAAGACATGAGTCAAAGAATTCAATTAACAAAATTTAATATTATAGAAGAATCAACTGATTAGATTATAGAGAAAGATCCAAAAGCAAAATGGCGGCCACCCAGTTCACACACGTTGCATGTTGCATATACAAAGAATCTTTGAAATAAAATTGGTCGTGACAGAAGTACTGTTTTTTTAAACCTTTAAAATGGAGCTATTTAAAACAAAAATTATGGTTGAAATGGCTCTATAAAACCAAAACAGGTCAACAAGGAATTGAGCATCTAATGTCAAAAATGGCCCCATAAAGAGTTGAATTAGCCTTTGGAGACTCCGGGCTAATTCCGTCAGCACTTTTGGACTAAATAAGATCTTTTATAGAATTTAAATTCTCTTTTTTAGATTGTTTGTTTGCTCTCGGGAATGAAACGACTGCCGTGCAAGAAGCCTGTGTACAGCCGCAACCTCCCCTACACGGGCTGCCACGCACGCGAATTATGATTCATTGATCCAAGCCGGTAGCGTAGCAGCGTTATTGTTTAAGGCGTTGCGGATGCTTCGGTGGATGCTTCTGTATTGAGGGTTAGGAACCATTATTTCTGTTGTTGTTGTATTGTTCTCTCGAAGGGTATCGAACTAATGGTGTGAGACCTTACGAGAGCTGCCACATGGCCCACCCAACATCTCCTCTCTACGGCAGAGCCCAAATTTAACGACATGGCGGTACGTAATTACAATGCGCATAACCTCACGGTCAATAAAGTGAAGCCTTAGTGGTTTGTTTACAAATTGAAAAATTATTCACTTTGCGATCTTTCTCGTGAAATTCTTACGTTTTCGTTTATTTTAATCAAAGGAATAAAAACACAGGCGGTATCAACTCGATCATTACATGTAGCGTGATCAGAAAGCCTGATAAGAAAAACCACTTGCATCAACCTTCCATGGAGTTTCGTCGCGGATGACCATCCAGCCATTTATTTAAACAAACTATCTGCACAAAGTTAAGTTAACATCAATGCGAGTTTCGATTAACCAATTTGTCTTTTGATGGCCAACTGATATGCCAATACATTGCTTACAATCGGAAATTTGGCACCTTCCCTGAGGGTTGCAAAGGGTTTATGCGTGACGCGTGATAAGGCCAAAAATTGATGCGTGACGCGTGAAAGCAGCCAAAGAAAAAACGTGATTCGTGACTACATGAATGCGTGTGACGCGTGATTTGTCTCCTTGGTTCTGCGGGACACGTGAATTATTTGTATTTTTTCGTGAAAATCCCAATTTTTTTCTGAGGTTTTCCAAACTGTTGGCACCGTCCGGGTCTATCCGAATAAAGCGAAGTGACATGACAGATATTGAAATGTCGCTCTCTGCTGTCTGCTACTTCCGTTCCGGTGTCTTCCGGTCACCAGACCAGACCTCCAAAGGTCAACTCTCGACGATTTCTTGCGGTGCTCGTCGTTCTTGACAGCATGGAAAAGGACGTCAAAAGCCTATCTTCCGCGTCAGATCCAATAACCGACAAAACCGTGAAAGTTCTTGCGTCTTCCTTTCTTTGCGAGTCCGGTGGATCGGCCAGTTCACAAGCTATCCACAAGGAAAAGTTTAATGTCCCCATTTATGAAAACCATAAGCAGTTGTATGATTTTACAAAGCACATGTGGTGGGATATACGGACCTAAAGCGAATTGCCTCAACTAAAGGTTTAGGGCAAAATCCAGAGATTACTATTGCTCGTGTAAAGAAGAATCAAACCGGCGGCGTAGATGTGTTAAGTGGCTTGGGAAAAAGAATTTCATGGCTTCATGACTGGTACCGGGATGCTTCAAGGTACGCGATTTGATTTTTAAAATAGAACTTAAAATGAGACATTAAATAGATAATAGTTAACCAACTTTGGTATCCGCTTCTCATAAACTGACTATCATTATCACGTAATGGAGAAACTGAATTCTTAATCGAGCTTGCACTTTTGTTTCCTTTATATAAATTTGAGGAGGATTAAAAGATCTTTTAAGATTCTGTATTTTTTATGAGTTATGGTGTACAAGGTAAAATTATAAGTTAGTTATTAAAAGATAGCACCCACACAGTATTAAAAAAGACCAGTGTACAGCTGATAGCTGCAGCTCGATTGTTTAGAAAAACGTCTTGAAAAATGAAGACGTTAACAATTAATTTACAGCTTTTTTCTGGCAAGACTACATTCCTCACATTTGGCCAATAAATAATTTTACCCTTCATCGCCATGATCTTGAGTCCTGGATTAGTAAATGTTTCAGAATTTGAATGAATTAATAGACTTCAATTTAATCTTCTCACTTTTTTCCTTACATTTAAACTATATATTTGCTACATGCCGTCATGGTCAGAAAATCCATGTGATTATTTCAGAGAAAAACCTGGTAAAAATATCCCGGGAAATATGTCGACAGTGCCTAAAATATAATTACATTACTTTCCGGCTACTATTAAAATCATTGCCAAAGACCGCTTTCTGCAATGCGTGAATGGGCTCAGGAGCAGGTAAGGCTGTACGGCAAAGGACGGTGAGACAGTGCACCACCAAACATAATGCAGGAACTCTTCCCTTGAACATGTACGACAAGGAGTTACCTATTGGGGAGAGAGTTTCCTTGGAAGACGGTCATCAAGACTCGGAATACGACTCCGACTCTGAAGAGGAAGGAAATGATTTAGCAGAAGACCAAGGAGAAGTTTGCCATGATGACCTTAATCTGGACAGAAATGCGATAAATTTCTTATCAAGATCAATTCGTACCCGTTCTGGCGTTTCGCATAGAGCGCTAGCCTCGTATCAGTAGACCAATTTTATGAAGTTCAGTAGTGAATGGCCGTTTTGCCTGTGTTGTTAATTTTGTCATATGTCAGCGAAGCATTAGAAACATCACGATGTAGATCTCAGGGCTACATCATGAGACAAATGATAACACCTATTTTAATTATTACTGTTTCGGAACCGATGAACAAGCGTAAACTCTTTCTCGATCGTGGCTCATGATGATAGAATCTTGTTTTTAATGCAAGATGAGGTAACAACCTGAGGTTTATGTCTATTTAAATTCGTGACCCGTGAAATTTCGTTTCGAGTCCACGTGATGCGTGAATTTTGTTAAAATTTGTGCGTGAAACGGGATCACCACCCCCCCCCCCCCCCCCCCCCCTTTGCTACCCTCTTCCCTGCCTTTGTGTTCCCCAAAGATTTCTTTGATTGAATTATTTTGTTTACGGTAAAATGCATTTCTGTGTTCGCTATTCTGTAGAAATCACTCAGGCCTGAAGTTGTGAATAACAAATAGACCCAAAACGGAATATTTAACTGAAATATTTAGAGACAAGACGCGAGAAAAAAACTGTTCCAAAGTACATTTACTGCGAGCAGAAGGGTATCTAAAGCAATGAATTCGTTCCCTTGGCGACGAAATGGAAGCAATCGCGATTCAGACAGCGAAGAGGAGAAGAATTCCGATAAATGTTTGGATCCTGAGCAGAAATCGAGTTCTTCTCGTCATGTCAGTCATGGCAATTTAGTGTCGAAAGTCTCACGAAACTTCACAGTTGTCGCGGAAATATCGCCGGACAAGAATGAAGTACAAAAAGAAAAGGCTGGGAACACACCTTGTGTATCAGTCATGGACGAGAATATATCAAAAGATCGGACCAAGAGAAAGCTGCCCGAACAAACGCGAAAGAGATGGAGAAAGGCGGCGGTATGGGTGACTGTGATTTGCATTTTGGTGTCGTTGAGCCTGACAATTGCTTCGTTTCAGTCGGCTGGTGCTTACGATAGTTCATCAGCTCTCGCCTTGGCTTTCGACACCGTCAATGCTCTTCTCTGCGCTCTCGTTTTACTCTGGAGGTTTAAAGGCACAGAAAACGGCAGTTTGGGTCACAAGAGGGAGAGAATAGCTTGTTTAGCGTTTGCGATTTCGTTTATAGTGACCGGTGTTTTAACAACTGGGTTATCGATCAAGAGAATTGTTGAAAAGGAACATCCAAAGAAGTCGTTTTTCATAGTGGTAATGCTATCAGTTGGGAGTGCGTTGTATTTCATGCTAGCAGTCGTACAATGTTTCATATCTAAAAAGCTGCATAGTTCAGCAATGTTGGGAAGTTCTTTGGACTCGGGGTTATCGGCCGCTCTTATGATCGGATTGTTGGTCAGTGACTGTACATATATTTTAGCCCACAGGGACCTGTGGTATCTGGATCATTCGATGGCCATTTTAGTCTCAATTGTAGCTATCCTAGCCGGAACGCAAATTCTTGTAGAGGTTTTACTTTACAAAGCTCTTCCCATAGATATGTTTACTTGAGATTTTTGATAGAATTATAGTTTATGCAATTTTTAAACATCTTTGAAAGTTATTCTTGGAGAAAAATTATGCATTCAGAAATGTGAACTATTGTTAAAGATAATGGCATCATAATTTCCACGTCAATGTTTTGTCTTGCTAGATCAACCGTTACTTCTGCCATGAATAAGAAAGATTCTTTTATTAGGCTCGCGATACAAGTTCACTTATTACGCGTAACATTTAAATGTCATTTTATCAACTAAATTGATAACTAAGGTAAATTGGCCACCGTAAAGACATTCAAAAGCTGACTTTTCGAGCGCTACGTAGCCATTCGTAAACGTCAGTTTTTGAATTTACCTTGTCAACTCAGTTGATTAAAGTAAATTTTCATGTTTCCCTCCCCATAGACGCGGCACCATAGTTTCTTTAGAAACTAACCGTCCCTTTATTTATTACGTGTAAATCGGGTGGCCACCGGATCTTTCTCGACGGTCTGCGCGCGAAATGTTATACATTTCACCATGTGAATGTCATGTCCACATCAACTAATACGAGAGATCTAGATGTTAAAAGATACGGGAGAGGAGAATAAGAGATACGAGAGACGAGAACTAAGATACTAGCCTTTGAAACCCAGGGTAATTGCAACTTCACCTTCCACAACAACAAACAAAGCAATGAACACGACCATTAGTTAGGGCCTGTTTATATGGTCTCGGGAATCCGAGACAACCCTCCCCCCCGAGTTACCTACCCTGGCCGAGCTAACTTAATAATAATAATAAAAACTTTATTAACGTGTCAATAAAATATCTAGCTGAGGGGAAAACCTTCGGCTAATAGGGGACACCTAACTAAACATTTCTTTGAAAAATTCAACCCACTGTTTACATGATAATCGCAAACTCGTCTTGGGGGGGGGGGGGGGGGGGGGGGGGGGGGGGGGGGGGGGGGGGGGGGGGGGAGGGGGGAGGGTTGTCTCGGGTACCCGAGACCATATAAACAGGCCCTTACTTTCAAAGAACTGCATGCTTGATACCACCACTGCCTATCCATTTCTGTCGCACATGAAGTGAACATTTTACTTAGTCGCTTAATATCAGTCGTTATACTCTGATAAAGTCCATGGAACGTGATATAGCGTGGAGAAAGCAATCGGGCTCGGGGGCGGGGGTTTTGCGAACGAGGAGGGGGGGGGGAGGTGGAAAAATAACCGCTCTTGCTCGGTTCTATTAGCCAATAGTTCAGTGCGTTTCCCCATTATGTATTGGCTTTACCAATCAAAATAAGAATATACCCCCTTAAAATACCCCCTTTAATACTAAGTATCTCACATGACACAGTGTAAACAATACTCCATACACCATCAAGTCTCTTTTCAATATATATCGTTTAACTTTATTTTAGGGTATTTCCTTGAATGTCATTAACAGCCAGTCATTACAAAACATTTACTAGCATTCTAAGATATATAAGATTCAGCTAGGGAAAACTATTCTGATATAAATGGTAATTTAACATTTCTTTAACCCTAAATGTGACCAAAATAGAGTACTTAAAGTATAGCGACCAGTAAGGAACTACGCACAAAAATAATACCCAAATATTGCAAGTTTTCTTTCATGATAATATCATTTGACTACAACTACATGTTATTTTACCAGAATCCTTCATTTTTCGCACTCTTTTTGACATGAAACAAAACTTTTGATTTAAGTACTTGAAATTCAATATATCAGAAAGCAGGGCCGGAAAAAGAGAAACTGAAATCTGGCAATCGTAGGCAAATGAATTCATCATAAAAACCGCCTTTTATTTAACTAGAGGTACAACTAACTCAATAACTTTCCTTCGCCTCTAAAAAGTGCCCAAGATGCAAAAAGTTTAATAAAATGCGACAAATATTTTGAATGAAAAAAAAAATCTATATGAAGAAAAAAAAACAGCGTCACTGGAAAGTGCTGTAAAGTTTTTTTTTTATCTGAAATAAATTTCAGCTTATCATTTCATTCCGAAGATATTCAGCTGAAAGCACCGATAAGCTGAACACGAGTTTCCTTTAAAGACAAAAAATGATATGAAAAAAAAGTACGTTCCCTCAACATTCCTCATTGGGTGACCCTAAAGAATGATACAAAAAATGTAAGTACTTGTACTTAAAAAAAGGACAGTTTTCCACCATCAAAAGTGGTACTGGACATTCGCGGGTTTTAAAAACCTGTCGAAAAGTACTGTCTCTTAACTCGACCCTTCGTGTCTTAAGTATCTTGCATTATTTGGTATGATTAACGTCGCTTTAAAAAAAATGAAACTTCCACCTCGATGACTAAGAAACAAAAGGAAAAGCCATTTCGTCTGAGTATCAATAACACGAGGGGAATACACTCATTACCTTACGGGTAATAACGACAGAATCCATTTGTCCATTTACAAAACTTTCAATTTTTTTTTTCAAGAAAAATCGAATAGCATCTTCTCCCCATTCACCTTATTGTGGTATCCCTGTGGCTGCGCACTTTGTTTGGTGAAAGGGGAGTTTTAGTTAAGTAAACAACAAATTCCATCTGAAAATAAATCTTAAGGATTGTATCTTACATACAGTTTATTAAACACGGATTTTTTTTCTTTTTGTTTGTTTCATATGTTCGATTGTTTTTTGGTTGCTTGTTTAAGAGGAGGGGAGGGGTTAACTTTGATGCACTTCAAAACATCAAAACTTGATTTACTTTATCTTCAGAGATCAAGTATGTTAGGAACATTGCCCTAAGTGCTAGAAATATTTCAAGTGCTACATTTTTGTAGAGGATAAACAACAAGCATTAAATATACAACTGCGACATCAAGCAACCTACGTTGTTATCGATAATCCTTGATCTGTATTGACCTTACTACAAGTTGCCCGTTATAATTCATAAGTGCTTGATCGAGTGCAGGTGCCAATACAACATAGCCTTTGCAGCAAGTTATTCAATCAAACATGATGGAGAACCCCCTATAAAGTAAGGGATATATCTTAATACCAGAAATAGAAAGAGCATGCACGTGAAAAACTTGGCTAGACAGCTGGAGATGAAGATGACTTCCGCTCAGGTAGTGGAAACATCACTCAATGTCAAAACAACAACAGTTTTTCAAGAACTACATTCAAACGGACGATCACAACCTGAGCATCAGGCTATTCCGGGGGAGGTGCGTTGGGGAAGGGGTCCCTCGTTACGCAAGACGTACGTGTAAGATAAACCCGAGCGCATAAATTACTTGGGCGATGGAATCTTAACTTTTGCGATGATGATTTGTTCTGCAAAACAATCTTTGATGTGAGAGTTTGCATTTCAGATGTAGCAACGTAACAGCCTGTTGTGCATCGTCCAATCAGCGCAACGCCCAGAATTCGGACGCTCACACAAGGCAATAAATGCTTCTGTGTCAGGCCTTTCTTTCCTTCTCCAACCCCCCCCCCCCCCCCCCCCCCCCCCCCCCCACCTCTCCCATTCCCTCTCCTTCTCCTCCTTCCACCCTAAGGAAGACTGATACTCAGATTAGGACGTTCGCACTTGATGGACTATTGATGTGTAAGTGTTAAATTTTATGACGGTCTGAAGTTGAAAAATCTACTTTACGTAGTATACAGTTGAACAGATACAATGCAATTTTTTTTCATTATCCAAACACCACAAAATCAATGTCCTAAAGTCCGGCATGCTCTTTCCATCTCCTATAATTTAAGTGCGAGTAGCTCGCGTGACCACCAGCTGCAAAACGCCAATAGATTAGAGCCAAGTCAAACTGGTGGTATAATGGTGTGGAAAAAACGTTCACAGCAACGTTTACTACTCGAAAACGATATCAATCGTAAGACGAAACGATCAACATGAAGAAAGTTAAGGTATCATTTAACAGCGCATTTTGCGCCCAAACACCTTACTATTAAGTACGCCACTAACATGTAGTTACTTAACATACTACCTTGGATTTGATTTTGTACTGAATCAAAAAGCTCGGGTAATATTGATCCGAGTCAAACAGCACAAAAATGGTGGGCTTCTCAACATTGTCCACGCATGAATCATAAAGCTCCTTCTTGGAGGCGGAATCGGTCTTGTAGGGAGGTCGTTTCATCGATGGCTCACCTTTAGCCCATGACCCCACCAACACCTCGGCCAGGAACATATAGCGCATGGACTCGGAGTCCTGCTTGCAGTAGAGATTGCTCAGGGCGGATTGCTCTGTGAAGTAAGCTCCTTCACCGAAGGCGGCAGCTCGATCCTCGTCCAGGGCTCTCCAGTCAATGTTCTCCTCGCAAATGGTGTCGACATTTTTGTGGTCGGTTCCGTGGAAGAGAAGCTTTTCATTCGCTGGGCTGTTCTTGGTGCGGGACCTTTTCTCCATTTGTTCTTTCTTCCTACAGTGATCGGAATGAAAGTTCTCGTTATGTTTAGCATTCATTTTCTAGCTTTTTTTTTTAGAGAGAATTTGGTATAAGTCTAAAACAAGAGAAAATTAGGTAAGAATAGAAATCCCCATGCCCCATGATAATTTTTTTTAAAATATATAACAAAAACCTTTTTGGGGAAACCAAAGTCACTGTAAGGTGATTTACCACGGGCCATATTAAAAACATTTTAAAATACAATGAAAAACTAATTAACTTGTGCCCATATATACTGTGACTTTAACTACTGTCCGTATTTGGAGTGTCTTTCGTAAAGACAGCGACACACTAGGCCATTTTATACGCCGATCGCGGTGATTAGCGAAAACCGCCACGGTGTACTGCGACGGCGATTTTCGCTGATCGCCGCGCGCGGTCGGTGTATAAAATCGCTTATATTTGGCATGTCAGATATCGGTGATACCAATTCGCTGTCATTCGCCTTTTGTGCCTGTTCCAGCGATTTTATACGCTGGTCGCGGCGAATCGACAAATAATTCAACCAATCAGATTGTGTGATTTTATATAAAAGCCTCGTGCACATGAACGTAAGGACGGAAGCTGTCATTTTGAACGCAGAGAAAGTCCTGCAAGCGAACGTGGAGCGGGAATCGCCAGAAAAATCGCGAAAGTGTGTCTGCAGCAGGCAGCGACGAAATTCGCTTGCGATTTTCACTGACGATCAAAATCGGCTATAAAATCGCCTAGAGTGTCGTTGGCGAGAGTCAGACTATCAGATAAAGAATAATACAAGCACTGCACCTTGCATACTTTTCCCACATAAACGGGTTCTGAACTCGTTCAACAGCGACAATAGTAGCCTTGTTCTCTGACATGGTTTGCCGAAACAGGCTCTCAGCCAGTTTGTATTGGTCTGAACTCGCGGGAAGAGGGACACGATTATACTCCTCGCTTTCTGAGACACTCGTCCATTGAGATGGGAGGCGGCCTGGTGCCCCAGTTGTGAGAGGTGACTCAGGCTCCAAGGGAATTGGCAATTCAAGAGGTCTGCAATTAAAAAAAAAAGACTGAGAAAAACTCAGCCATCTTAACTTGCACATATAGTGCGCAAATTAATTACGTCTCGTAGTGCTAAACAGACAGTTATGAGAATAAGATCAGATTGGCGCCAGCTGGTGTCGAGTTTCTTTTATCAAGTACCGTAGAATTCCGCCGGAAAGTAGAGGCACCGGTTAAATTCGGTATTAGCAGCCCTGAGGGGCCGCAACTTTCGTCATGATACGAAAAACCACTAAAAACCATCCTATAGATGTGGCCAAAAAATGTTGAAACATATTCCCCCTATCACTGCAGTGGCACTGGACCTCGAGGAAAAGGTGCAAAAACTAAAAACATTACTTGATACTTTTTATAACATTCCATTACCTAACGTATTTAAAATAGAAACTTAAACGAAAAAAGGTAACGTTAGATAAGACTGACCGACGTACAATGATAAATATCTCCCGTCAATAATGATAATGAATAATCCCGAGATGTCCCATGACGACAGGCGAGCCTCGATATCAGACTAATATTTCTGACGACTGAGTGACGTAGGAACGAACCAGTCAGCTATTGTTGCATCGGGGCTGCTTTTGAGATAATATAGTTTTCTTTTCCAAAGTTTTTGTTAGATTGGTAAGTCCGTTACTTTCAGGAGGGCCGTTACTTTCGGAATTATACGGTAAGTAGAACTGGTTGGGTGCCACTTTTTCGACTTTACATTTTTATGTAGTCTAGATCTAACAAGGTTAAAACAAAATCAGCATCATTTTGCTCTGAAAAGGGAAAACGGTTTTGCAGGCACAGTGGCAAAGCACTTTACCGAGCCCTCCACCCTAAAACCTGGTCATGATACAGACTTTTCCTCTCGGGGGGAGAGGAGGGGGTTCAAAATTTGTAGATTGGTACCGCTTAGGGTGTTAAAATCTAAAATAATCGCTGTAAGAATTATCGCGGTACCTTTAAGGGAATTGAGCCGAACAAATATGACAGGAATTTGGTACCTCTTTTGGGTAAAAATTCATTTGAGCCACGCCCATCATACGAGAAATCTTCTGGTACCTTTTAGGGTGTCTTCTTTCGAAAATTTCCGACGAGCAACCCCGTCATTTTTATATGGGTGTCCCCCCCCACGGAATTTTCCTCACCTTTGAAGTTCCTGTGTTTCTGATGTTGATCTAAACAAAGGTCTTCTTGACACTCTTTTTGTGGTGATTGGTGGCTTCGTGTTTCGCTGACACATAGGTGATTCGCGAAAGTAGATCCTGTGGACTTCACCATCAACTTTAAATTTGAAAAAGGGCTTTTCGCTCATGAACGTCGATTCTATTTGTTCATGGACATGTTTGACTGTGCCCTGAAATAAATACAATGAGTAATGATCAATATGTCACAAACGTGGGACAAAGAAACCTAATCTGAGTGCCTGACAGGATTCAAGCCTACAATGAAAGTCTAATGTATGGCCTTCTGCACACTGGTCAGATGCTCTAACCCGGGGGGGGGGGGGGGGTTCTCCCTTTATAAAAATGACGGGGATGCTCGTCGGAAATTTTCGAAAAACACCCTAAAAGGCACCAGAATCTCGTTTGATGGGCGTGGCTCAAAATAATTTTTACCTCTAAGAGGTACCAATTCTAATACAACACATGTCATATTCTGTCATATTTTTTCGGCTCATACCCTAAAAGGTACCGCGATAATTCTAACGGTGGTCACTTTAGATTTTAGCACCCTAAGCAGTACCAATCTCCAAATTTTGACCCCTAAAAGGTACGACGAGCACCCCCATCATTTTTATATGGGAGTCCCCCCCCCCCCCACCCACCCCCCAGGGCTCTAAACACTGAGCTACAAGAGACTTGGGGCGAACTAGGCCATATGCTAGGTTCATATATGACATGCATCCTGCATACTGCTAGGATCAGCAATCAACCTCGTTCCCTGGATCTTCTCCAGGGGACGGGAAGGAGACGACCTTGGAAATGTGGTTGATCAGCAATCCAATGTGGAAAGCATCATGTGTGGTAATAAATGATAATTTATTATTTGGTAAAGAATTGAGAAAGATGTAATACAACATCAATCCATCGAAAATGTACACAAGTTTATTTTTTACTATTACCCCATATACATGACTTTTATAGATGAGGTTATTATTTATTTAGACTGCAAAACAGTCCTTATTTTTGTTCGAGTCCACTGAAAAAAGCTGTGATAGCTGAAGCAGTGGAAAAGAACTGGAACGAGTCTGAATACAGAGAGTGAGACTGGGTAGAGACACCTCGTCGGGTGTCAAGCTCGCATGTGAGGATCGGCACTACTTCCCTCCTCTTCTTGCGAGTGTTGATGCTTTGTGCCTTCCCAAGCTTAAGAGAGAAAAACCGACTGTTTTGCAGTCTAAAAATAATTATTATTTTTATTAGTAGTAGTAAAGATAATTTCATCATAAAGTTTTAATAGGTTTTTAAAGGTAATATTGTCATGATACCTCTATAAAACAAGATGTCTATTTGTAAGCCAACTTTTGTCAGAATTGGAGCCAGGATTCTTTGAGGTAAAGAACATGAGGATGCCAAATACCCCCAGGTACACAGAGGGCATGATAATGTCTGACCTTAATTTCTCAGTTATGGTAATTGGAGGCCTCTGCACCTGACCCCCCCCCCCCCCCCCCCCCCCCCCCCCCCCCCCCTCTCCCCCTATCCTCTATCTCCAGGTCTCTGCATAAATGAGTGCTGGGGTCAATTCAATAAAACTTTTACACTTGTAATTTACAAGTGTAGAGCTCTACTGTTTTCAACCTCTGAAACAATGGCTATACAATATTGTAAATATTATTACACTTGTAAAAGTTTTATTGAATTGACCCCTGGTTATCAAACAGACATACCAGTGGTTCATACTCTTTCCAAATGTTGCTCTCATCCATCCAATACCAAATCCACTGAGTTAAAAGAGCATGATCAGTAGGCAAGACTGCTGACTTAGTGGACAGACGTCGCAACTGAACATCTCCAAAACTGGTCACAGCTTTCATGCCATCAAAGTGAATTTGAATCTCACCATCTCCCGGATCAATGCTGTAATTAAAGTAAAACACATGAACAAAAATAATAGTTAAAGTTGAATCACTGTCACTTCTAAATCCAAACAAGCTACATCATTATTCCAAATAAAACTAGAATTATTATTATTGTGGTGGGGGGGGGGGGGGGGGGGGTAAGTACAAATAGATTTAACAAAGAGCATTTCAAAACACTTCTATTTTTGCTGTTGCCATAATAAGCTGTGGTAAAGGCAGTTCAGTTGCCTGCCATACAACTTTGAGAAATATACATGCCAGCAACATAATTATTTAGACCTCGTCCTGGTTGCATGGCTACACATTTATCAAAACCCTGATATGAAAAGCCTGGGATAACATTTTGATAAAAATTGGTAAATAAAAGGGTAACATTTTGACCCTCGGAGTGGATCCTACAGTTTGCAGCCATGTAAAATGTTATTGATTACCCCTGCATGTACATGTATGTATAGCTTTATGTACAGTACCACTCCCTCCTTTTGAACATCACTTTAACCACAAGTCAACCATACCCCAATAACTAATGTAACAGTCTTCCAAATAACAGATAACACAAATACTTACAGTAAAGATGGTGGTGTTGAAATCATGATGTGTTTCATCTCTGCCACAGTAATGTTAACATTGCAAAACTGCTTCTCTATGTCCTCATTTTCATTTGCTGTAAAAGCCTTCCAAATGTTTCCATCACCACAGGGGTCCTGATACTGCCACATGTATGGTGAACTGCAGTGATATTGGTCACACAGGGGCTCCTTGCTGCAGTGACCCAGCAGATTATCCAGGCAGATGTACCGTGGCTGGCGTGGCACTTCTCTCTTATGTGGGACTGGTTCTGTGAAAAGACACATCGAGCTTAATCTGACCTCTTAGAATCAATGACAGTAGAAGTGGGGTGGGGTTGGGAGTGACTACCTTGAATAGACTGAGATAAAGTACTTTATTGGAATGAAGTACAAGATTGATCCACAGTTTTGCATCTGTCCATATTTTGGGTCTGGAATGGGGGGTGAGGAGAGAAGGATAAACAAACGGTAATTTCAGAAACAAGTTTGCGTAATTATTTCAAAAATAATGCTGAAAGTTTAACGAACTTCATTACTTTTGGAATTAGCAGTCTTTGAGGCTCCCTACTTTTGGGGAGTCGTTACTTTTGGCAAGTCATTACTTTCAGGGAATAAAAACCATTAAATAAAGCTAGTTCAAACTCTTTTTCTGAATGAAATTAAAGACAGAAATTTGTGGCATAAGTGATAGCTTCCCTTGTTGAAAAGTGCCTTTAGTGACGTGGCTAAGACCTTACGACCTTACTTGAAAGGATTAAGCGGATATTTTATGGATGGGCACAATAATTGAAGGGCTGAGGGCATTAAACCAACATTACCTACATGCAAAATTTGTGAGTGAAATGTCTCAAAATTTGACATGGTTTAATGTTTAACGCTTGTAGACTCGCAAAATGTGAGTGGTTTTTGGCAGTTGCGAATCTGAAAAATACATGTATGCTCTAGCAAACTTTTGCAAGTAAGCATTTCTCTAAGAAAAGTTGGAGGGAAAAAGTGAATGTTTTTGGAGAATTTTGTGGCAAAAATTCACACATCATCGAATGTCTGTGCACACTTTATCTAGTTTTTGTTTTACATATAATTTACATTTTGTTGGAATCAGCAACGTGACAGAAGTGAATGAATTTCAGGCTTTGTGAGCCACTTTTGTTGTAGAATGGATGTCTAAAATAACCGCTTTTTTCAAGAGGCCCTCAACCCCTAAGACTACCGGTAACATGACCGACGATAACAACATCTTGCCCAACAACCCCGAGCTGCCAAAGAAACAACAGGGTAATGCCGGCAAAGAAGACCACAAAATTAACAGTATACTATTAACAAAGGTATTTTTACCATATTTTCAGAGTCATCAAAGGGAAAATGACTGCAAAATATAGCTAGTGACCTTACTATTTTTGCAAGCAGAAAAAAATCTTACTAACAAAACTTTGCTAGTGGACTAAAAAATTAAGTTTGACCCCTGTAGAGTAGAATAACATGAAGATTAACTCACCAGTTGCACTAGCATCCTTTATTGTTTTTCCAGTCGAACGTACCAGTAAAGCACCTAAGACAGCATGAGGTGGGATCTTGCTCAAATTATATCTGCCCAAGACCAACTTTGCTTCTGGTGTTTCAAGGGTGTGACCTAATGGGCAATTCCCTCCATTCTTGCAGTTTTTTGTCAAAAAATACTTGCAGATGTGTATACCATTGCATCTGAAACCACGCTGACAGGAATGTTTGTTGTAATCAAGACAAACTTCAGGGACCGAAGCTGATATCAGAATGCGCAGCTGCTCTTCTGAGAAGCTGTTGAGCCTCAGTTGTCTTGTGATGTTTTTATTGTGTGGGCTCTTTAAGTTGTGGCTGTGGCTATATCTGCATTTCTTACCAAATGGACAGACACCATTAGCAAGATAATGGTTACAGACATGATAACGGAAGCACTTTGGATCCTTGCAGCCGTTCTTGGTCAACAAGTAGCGAAAACAAATGCGTGTTTTGGGGTTGTACGCCCTGATGGCTTCAATTTTCCCAGCCTTGTTCTCGATGGTCATGAATCGGTTTGGGTTTGCTTTAAACCATGCAGAAACATCAATTATGTCTGGCGGAAACAACTCTTGGCGCTGGGAGATCTCCGAAAATGGCACTTGACCATTGTATTCCTTACAGATGCACTGGAATATTGAATTTACTGCTGATTTCTCTGAGTGGGTACCCTCTGAGCTACTTGCATTCTGATCAGATGTGGAGGAAAATGCACTGCCCTGAGACAATGAACTTGCTGCATTTGAAGGTCCAAACCAGTCATCAAAGAATATCTCATCAACTTGTGAAAGCAGGTCATTGGTAAAGAGATCATCTACTGCAGCATCTGCACCTTGCCAGTCATCATCATCTGAGAGGTTAATCAAATTATCCATTCCTGAAATGTGGCCTTCTTGACTTAAGGCTTCTGGAAACTGTGATCTCTGACCTTTAAATGGTTGCTTGGGAGCAGCGGCATTCCTTGTCAACTCTTGTTCACTTGGATTCACAGCAAACTTGGAGGTGGTATACAGATCTGGCTTCTCCGTGTCTTCATTATCTGAAACAGAGTCATCTGAACTTTCTTCTCCAAAAACTTCTGAATTTGCACATGTGCCTTGTGATTCTTCAGTTGGCTCTCCCTGCTGATTGGTCTTATGGTTTCTCTTCCGTGTCCTCTGCTTTTTCTTCTTTTTCTTCTCTGAACTTTTCCTTGAATCTTGTTGTTGTGATCCAGAGATGTTCTGTTGCGTTATTTGCAAGGTCATAAGTGAAGGTACTTCTGCACTAAATTTGTTCAGATGGGTTTGCGGCAAGAATGACAAAGAGGGGCCCAGATTAGTTTTGTCATCTACAAAACTTCTTTGCTTGTTTGGGATTAAGATGTTACAATGTACCGATTTCAGCTTGGATGGCTGTGGCACCAACTCGTACTGCTTTAGAATTCCCATGTTATGGTCATCATTAAGGTCATGTGACAAGCTGCAACTGCATCCCCATGAAATTCCTTGGGCAGTTATAATTGGATGAGAGCAGATGTGTAGATATGGGCAGCTCTCAGACAGGCATTTATTATTAAGGTACATGAGGCAAACCTGAGGCAAACTGTGGGCAACAATATTCCTCACAGTTCCACTAGGGAGATTTTCCAGGCCCAACTTCTGTAGATTTTTTATGTTGCTCTCATCATGAAAATCATGTGAGAGGCCACAATCACCTGAACATTTCCCCTGCAGATATTGTTTGCAAATATGCCAAAACCAGCAAGGGGTCCTTGTACAGGAGCCATTACAAGAATAATGCAAGCAAATCTTTTTCTTCAAATTAACTCGAGCACCAAATACTTCACCATCCCCATTCTCCAACAAACTGATCCTTGGATTCTGATCCGGCTGTGCCTGAACTTGCAGCCAAATCTTTAAATCCATCTCTTGCCCAGGTGCAGAAAACTTCTTTGCAAGTGGGGAAGGATGTTGAAGCAGATCTGATAATGTGGCAAGCCCTCCTTTACCACAGATGTAGTTAAAAACTTTATCAAGTAAAGGATCAGCCTCGTGTGTAACTGTAGCTTGTTGTAATGTTGGTGAAGCACTTGTCATTTCTGCTGCTTTGCCAGCTTGTTGAACCAAGCCAGAGAGGAAGACTGGTTTGGCACCGGCCTTCACTTTAGGAGGGGTTTTACTCTTACCGGTACCAGACATTTCGGTTTTGTCACTTGCGACTGCGGTTTGCCTGTTTGAGTTTCTTGCTTTCATCTGCTGTCTCGGGTCTCTCGGCATTTGGCGTTGTAAAGAGAACTCGAGCAACCTTTTGTTATCTTCAATGGGTTTCTGCTGCTTAGGGACAAAAACATTACATCGCACCACATCTATTTCCAATGTTCGCGGAGGTTTAAATCCGTATTGTTCGAGAATTCTCTTGTTGTGAGAATCAGCGAAATCATGTGATAGTGAACATTCACAGGGTGTTGCTCGGACCTGACTTGAACAGATATGAAGGTAAGGACAATTATCAGTAACGCATTCATTTTTCAGATAACTGTGGCAAACTTGAAGTGAGCTTCCAACGACAATGCTTTTTATATTCGTGTTAGATTTCTTCTCAAATCCCAACTCAGCCGTCTTTCCTTTGTTGTCTTCGTCGTGAAAATCGTGAGAACGTCCGCAGTTTCCCTTGCAAGTTCCCTCGATAAACTCTTTGCAAATATGCCAGAATTTACATCGCTTCGCGGACTTACAGCAGTCCGTAGTATATTTCAGGCACATTTGTTTCTTCAGAGTGACTCGGATACCAAAGCCTTGTCCAAATTGGTTTGTGATCATCGACAGGTGGTGATCTGAATCAAAGGAACCCGACTTTTTCTCCATTTCAAACCAAACCATCACTGAAATCGCATTGCTTTTTTTAGCCAAAGGCGATGGATGCCTTAATAGCTGGGAAAACTCCGCAAATCCACCAATTCCACAAATATAATTGTAGACTTTCACAGCGGACACGTCGGAGTCAGCCATGTTTGAAAATGAAATTATCACGGATCAGCTACTTCACGGATCACGACCTTTTCCAAGAAATCGACAATCAGTACCCAAGTGGGGTGTACAAGGGCAAATAAGTTGCGCAACCGGAAGTACCGTTAAAAACTGAAAGAGAAAAAAATATATTAGAATGCTCGAAGACAAATATAACAAAAAAAGATGAAGACATCACAGTTTCGCGTTAATTTTAATTCCTGGCCATTCCTGGCCAAACGTTCAGTATCTTTCATTGTTTGCTAATAAAGCTACCGTACAATATGGATACTTGAAGTAGTCAACTGATTTTCATAAAACCGCTGTCTATTCAGGTGGCTTTGTAACCAGGCAAAGTGTTATGGTCCGTCGTTTATTTTATCAAAATGCCGAAAGTTGTTTCTCGTAGCATTGTGTGCTCTGACACGAAGGATAAGGAGGAATATAATCAAGGTGTAACAAGCTTGACTGTTTACCATTGTTTGTGTGGACAGATGGCTTTGATCTTGGGTAAGCTAAGTAGATAAACTGGCCGAACAAGAAGCTACATGTACGAATTTTTTACTTGGCAGGGAATCATTTCATGGTCTGAAATTTCAAATTTCAGCTTTATTAACTGCACAGAATGCAGGACCACTTTTTACCGTATACCAAACGAGCTGGCTCGTTTGGCTCGGCCGTGGAGTAAAGAACGAGAAATAATTGATATGCTCGCTACAGTGTTGGGTCTATATTATGTACATTGTATTTGGTGATTCGTTTGGCTTGGCAGTGGAGAGCAAACGAGCCAAACGAGCCAGCTCGTTTGGTATACGGTGAAAAGTGGCCCAGTATTCTGTAGTTTAGCCCTATTTTTTGTTCTTCAAGCGTTTGATGGGTTAATACATAATGCTAAAAAGTGTAACGGGCCAGGGTGTATAGTAATCAGTTTTAAACAGTTAATCAATTTGTCAAAGCGATGGTTACATGTATAATATCAGTCATGATCCAACTGGCCTTCATGATAAGCTTCTTAGAATGTTTGTGACTTCAACCAGTAGGACTTCACCAAATATAGTAATCCAAGAGGTCCACTTTACAAGACGTATTATTACTGAAGCAACCTTCTTTAAATGTTTTCAAAGATTGGTTGACTATAGTACACAGCACACTGTCAGTATAATTTCCAGCTGGACAGAGGCTGTCACTGCTTTAGACGAGGCAGCTGATTGAGCCTGTAGCCTACTTTATCTAGAGCCTACTAGAGCCTTTATCTCATTCTGTAGCCTTCTTTATCTAGAATCTAAGAGAAATGCAAGTCTAGCTGTATACTCAGTAGTGGTGTGAAAATACAGCCTTTTAAAATATGTATTTATTATATTTGAATTTAGATAGCACCCTTGAGAAGCTTCCATTGCGGAGAACAGACCATGCGAGAGTCATTGATGGTTCAAAACATGCTCATAAGCTCACCTGTGTTGATGGAGACACTGTTTTCTTAAAAAGGTACATTAGTGATATGCATGTTTATTAATATTATGTAGGACCTCATGATGTGGGAGAATTTACATTTAGATCATTTTTTGAGGTGGCTCTTTTCGGTTTGGGCTCCAAAGTGCTCATCTTGGGCTCTTTGGGCAGTGGCCTTGTCTTTCTATTGTTTGTAAGAAAATAATGCAAAAATAATACAGATGGTATACACCATGTACATGTACATATACATGTGTATCAAATTGCAGGAACTTAATCATAGAAAAATACATTTTGTACAAAAATAACAAATACTGTAGGTACATGTATTAATCATTTTAATGATATGCACAGAGGTACATGTATTCTTTTGCATAAGTTGTGGTTCAAATTTATCTTTGGTTTGAACATTTTCAATCCAGTTTGTTTTTTGTTTTCTTTTGTCTCAGATGGTGGAAATGAATCTGAGTCAAAGGAAAATAATAGTTGAACTGGTTTGATAATTATTTTTTAAACCAAAGAAAATTTGAACCACAACACGATACACATGCACTGTACAGCTGTACATGATATCTCAACAGATATTTCTTTCAAACAAATTAATTTCTATCAAATAGATGGATGAATAGTTTTTTCTTCTCTAAAGCTCTGTGAATCTCATTAACAACAACAATTTTATTTCGCACCTTCCAATTACAATAACTTAAATACAATTTCAGTTAATTAGTCAAGCTGCTTCGCTGTAAGCTCCAACAACCTGAATGAAAATAACGTTATTTACACCCGCTTGGCTCGCTTATCAATCGTGAGCTCGCTACAGTAACACATTGTCTGTAGCGTGTGTATGAGCCAAGATGTTTAAGGTCCATCCGGTGATTAAAAGACATCATTTACTCCGAAAATCCTTAAGTCTCTAGCACCTCTCAAAGAAAAGAGTCGTGTTTCTTGTTGTACCTTGTGTCTAAATCGTCATTTTGCGCTTGAGGTGAAAAAGGACGTTGGTAGACAAGATGAGCCGGCGGAAATGTCTGGAATCACTTCGGATCAGAAAAGGGGCAGCCTTGTGAGTTGTGGGTCATTTCCCATCCCATAGTCGAAATGCCCGATATCCGAAGTGCTTCCAGACTTACAGTATAATATTTTCCATATTTCGTTTGGGCGGACATTCCATTTTCGTTTTCGTTAAAGCGCAGAATGACAGCCGAAATTCCCGAGGTTCGAATCTCGCTAGGGACCAACTTTTTTTTTTCTTTCTTCTTCGGACTGGAACATTATGAAAGTGATGTACTGTATTTTTCTTTTTGCGTTTGTCAAAAATCCTTACAGCTGTAGGTTTAATTTTAAAAAAATATTGAGCCATGTCAGTGTGAAAACATAAGCTTACCGCAATATTGCGTTACACGTTAGCATTTCTTATTCACGGGTTGGCTCTTAGGAGCCTTTGATTGAAATGATACTTCAACTTGAAAAACTTGTGCATGTGCCCTTGTGACAGTGTATAATGCTAATACTAATTTATAACAAGAAATTAAATGTAAGACTAATGATACTGATATTGATACTAATAAACCTTACACCAGGGATTCTGACAGGGTGCGGGAAAAAAAATGAAAATTGTGCGGGAGTTTTGGGGCAAATTGTGCGGGAAATAACTTCGATTGTGCGGGAAATTGTGCGGGATTGCGCAATCCTGTGACCAACCAAAATGTTCAATCACCAGTGTTCTAGCCAGGCCAGAAAAAATATGACCGGGAGGAAATTCAACATAAATGAAAAATACAGATAGATGTTTTACTTTGGGGATTAAATGTACCCAGCAATCGCTAATTCGCGGCAGTTTTTCTTCACCAAAGTTTATTTGTCTCAACAAAATCACATTGCGTGACACGATGAAATCGATCGGGTAAAACCGAAATACCACCTCAAAATAAAATGTTTCCGATCAGAGCGAGTTCCTTTATGAAAAATCTGTACATTTTATGTAGTGTGAATAATTTCCAGTAAATGTTCACACAATTTCTTCGAAATTTTACCACAAAAACACAACCCCGAGATGTATGTAAATTGCGTGCTAAATGTAATTCGATAGCATGTTTGTTTTGCATTTTGGTGAATGAAAACGTCTTTCACTTGATTGAAAAAATCAAATCCAGTATTCTGATCAGAACTTATTAAATAATTTTCTCCTATCAATCCAAAGTTCCAGCGCTTTAACCCTTTCACTCCCAGGGCCTTCATGCTTGATTTCCTGTTATTCCCAGAGGCAGTTAGGAGGTTCATTCCAATTAGACAGTAGAAATCAAAACATGCATGCTCAGTAGATTATGGGACCTTAATACAATCTATTAATTGCACAGAATTGAAGCTGAAACATGGTTTTATTTTATGACAGAGTTATTATAAAGAAAGAAATCAAGTTTGAGTTAAAAAACATGTTGTGAAGTTTTGTATTTTGAAAAATTCAAATTTCCCGCCATTACGCTTCTCGTGTCACTTCATGGCATCTTACATTCATCGATGAAATGTTCAATATGAGTAAAATATATACAAGACATTTATGCCATACTTTGTCGGTTTCGCTGGCATGTATTGCCGAAACGAAAGTCTTCCTTTGAAGGCAATCATTCCCTCGTCTACGGCAATGTGTTTGTTTGGCGAATAACATCGCCGACTGTTCTCTAATACGACATTTAGAACCGGTCTGACTTTGAACAACCGATCGTAACCTTCTTCGCCACGTGCTGGAGTTTGCGTCGAGTCGGCAAAGTGTAAAAATTGTGAGATTTCTTGAAAGCGGTTTCTCGGCATACATGTAGTCCGCTTAATCCCTTCATTTCCAATGAAAGGGTCGTCCTTCCAGTAGTCTGCAACTTTGGGTAGTTGATTGATTCCCATAATCACACAAATGCCAAAGAACGCTTTCATCTCCGGTTTGGTGATGTCCTTCCATGTAGCGAGGCGACGAGCATTGTTTTGAAGACTATGGCGGGCATAGCGGTTTGTTTCTTCTACTATACGATCGACATTTTCTTCTCCAAACACTCTTAAGAAATAGTCGTCTGCTTTAGCATCATCTTCGAAGTCCACAAGCAATCCAGGTTCGCCAGAGAACTCGTTCACTACAAAGTTTGAGAGTTCAGCCATCCATAGTGTTTCTTCTTCGGCCTCAACATCGCTTGTTTCTTCGGTATTATCGTCGCTTTCTTCATCCCTATCGACCACAAAACCTTCAAAGTCGATGTCTGAATCATCTCCATTTAATTCTTCATCGGAATTTCCAAAGATTTCTCTGTATTCTTGTTCGCAAATTCCGGGACGTAACGCCATGTTGATCAGTGTCAATTTCGGAAAATGTAAAGTTTTCGCCGCTCTATAACTCCCTTGGGCAATGAGTTTATTATGCGCAGTAGCTAGAATATGATTGGCCAATATGTCTAAAACAATGGAGAACTTATTGTTTAGCTTTTCTAGCCTTACAGGGGAGGTGACAGGCCTTCAAAACATAGACTATTTCAGCGGCCGGTTACGGCCGGTTTGGGAATAATGACACATTTTTAGCGGCCGGTTGCGGCCGGCTTGGGAGTGAAAGGGTTAATAGCTTGTTTTGTCGATTCACAAACTTGATCAGTTCTTTGCGGAAATACAGTAATTCAGACAGAGTGCATTCATTTCGGCGCGATGGTACATTTCTTTGGCGTTTCTTCTTCGGTCCCCGACATATTAACTGAAAGAGGAAGCGAAAGCGCTCAAAAAAATATCAACAGGCTGCTAAGAAAAATGACATAATGTCTGGAAAACGACAACTACAGTGTAAAAAGCTACACGAAAAATTCTGTAGGAAGTCGGATAGAAGTAAAACTGAGACTAGTTCCCAGGACGGCGAAGAGAACGCCTTGTTGTTTTTATATCGATCCGCTCGAGCTGTTCGAGGAAAGCGAGGGATTTCTCGATTGTTTGGAAGGAAAATGGGCTGAAAATAGCCTGCAACGTTTCTCGAAATCTTGGTAATCAATAGAAATACCTGATTTAATTAAAATTTTAAGCAAATATTTCAGTATTGTGCAGGATTGTGCGGATTTTTAGGAATTCTGCATCTACATCTACATAATTTATTTGCAAAATCCTATAAGGACATCTAGCAAATTCCAGTGCAAAGTGCAAAAATAAATTGTGCGGAATTGTGCGGGTTTGTCTGAATTGTGCGGTCCCGCACCCGCGCACCCTGTCAGAATCCCTGTTACACTGTACAGGTGTATTTGTGGGATTGTTATTTCTAGGTGTCTAAAATGGGTTTATTTCCATAGTGTTTCATTCATCAAACATCCCCCCCCCCCAAAAAAAAAATTATAATAATTAAAATAAATAGAACAAATTAAAAGAACAATGAAAAGAACCTCTCTTGACAACAAAATGGAACTTGTCAGCGTATCAGCAATTTAGGGTTCTTATAATTACAGGAATTACATTTATCACTCTTGGCCTTCAAACCTGTTCACTCCCCGAGTCAATCATGTATTGTATGGAGACATGTAACGTGTATGTAAATTTAGTTCTAACTTTTGAGTCTGTCAGCGAAATCCTATGGTGTGACCATTCAAATAAACCTCTTTGGCAGTACTTTTGCATGGTACCATTTGTTCTAACTTTTGAGTCCGTTGATGAAATCCTATGGTGTGACCATTCAAATGAAACCTCTTTGGCAGTACTTTTGCATGGTACCATTATTTTGTTCTAACTTTTGAGTCTGTTGATGAAATCCTATGGTGTGACCATTCAAATGAAACCTCTTCAGCAGTACTTTTGCATGGTACCATTTGTTCTACCTTTTGAGTTTGTCAGCGAAATCCTATGGTGTGACCATTCAAATGAAACCTCTTTGGCAGTACTTTTGCATGGTACCATTTGTTTTGCAATATTTTACAAAATTAAACTTTATTTTTCTTAGCAATCTTGAGAGTTTAATAAAGGGTCACAGTAAGTTTAACAGGGCTTAAGCCTTAGCTTTGATGAGTGTCCATTTAGTTTAATCCTTGGTACAGACTGTAATATCAGTGTGAATGATGGTTGACCTCTTACTGTAATATTCCTCTTTTTTGTACCTTCCAGGCCAGGTGGTATTGAGAGGCAGTTCCGTTTAAAGTGCAAAAAGTGAGTAAAGGAATTGATGCTTCCTGTTATCTTTTAACATCTAGTTTGAATTGTATGTTTTACTAACATGTACAATCATCACAACGATAATCCCACAATGATCATAATTTTTAATATATGATTATTTAATTCATCCAAATTCATTTTATTTATTTTTATTCACCATTGTCGGGTATAATTCAGGGGCAGATCCAGGATTTTTTTTATCGGGGGTGGCTTCGAGTATAATGCCTAAGTCTAAAATAATTTATTTTTCATTGTTGCAATTACAGTGTGTATTTACTAAGAAGAAAACTGTTAAAACCGAGGGTTTAAAGGGGTGTGGCTAGCCACCTAATCCACCCGCTGTGTCTGCCTCTGTAATTAGAAACTTACAAGTGTTTAGCTCTCCTGTTTGCTTGATTGCTCACTGAAATATGGAGCATTGAACAGTAAACTCTGTCTAAGCTTGACACATACAGGACCAGCTTTACAATGTACATGCCTTAGAGAGGTGTCTAATTAGAGAGTTTAGATACATGTACAGATGAACAAGTAAAATTCGGCCGGAAGCAGCTGATAATTGGTGTCCGCCATACAGGGGTGTTGGTCTCCTCAAGTCTCAATTTTTTTCTGGTTTCTTTGCAGCTGCCTAAGTTGCTAGCATCACAACGAGGATCATTAATTTCACTCATTTGTCTCATCTTATGATCTGTAGTTAACCATATGATGATTTCATGTATTCACATTCATTTATTAACCATCATCAGGTACATGTACATGTGTATGTTTATGAACTCACACTTGACTACAGTGTAGCTACAGTTGTATCTGCTTTGGTGATTAATGTACATGTAGCAGTTTGTTGGCTCTTGAATTATGGGAAAATATGTAGAATTGCAATCATGTAATAAATAGAGGTTATTCAGCGTGAAGTTGTGTAATACGACTGAGTATTTTTTACAGTAAGAAAAAATAAAAACTGACTAGTAAAAATGCCCAGCCACATTACACAACTTTTCGCTGAATAAAATTAATTGTTTATTATACGACAGTAATCTTCTCCTAAAACTAAGTTTTTAAAACTGTTTTTCCTAGCGCTCGATCAGAAGAGTTTTTTAACGTGTCATATTTGGACTCGTTTTGATGCGTATTTGCACTCTAGAATGCTATTTCGAATAATACTGTAATAATGTGTAAACGGGTCCTTGAATATTGTTGAAATGTTCTGAAAAAGTTGTTGAATGAAATGTTCTGAAGTCTGCATGAACCTCATTTAATCAACATTTTGTTCTCACTTACTGCTTTTCTTTGTTTAATACTACAGGTGCAATCTGTGGCTTTTTTACAGACCTTCGAAGAAAGATCAAACTGTTACATTTGTGGTAGATGGTAAGAGCTACATGTAAATACTCTTTAATTTCCTTTGCACTGATTGCAAATTATCAAAACATTGTCATGTACAGGTAAAGAATTCATTACATCAACTTTTCTCAAACCACGTTTGCCACCAAGTCTGGGAAAAGGACCCAGCCCAGGACAGATAACTTGTGAGGGGAGAGTGCTCTAATCACTTTGCAAACCAAGCTCTGATTTAAAGTTACAGTACATCAAAATTGACCTTCTTGAAAGATGATGATCCCTTCAATGTACATCACGTACAATGTCATGTAATCATCCATTTGTCATTTTTTCTTTGGACTGTTGAAAGTATTTTTTTAGTTTGATTTAAAAAGTTTTCAAACCAGTTTGATTTTTGTCAATCCTTTATCTAAGAATATGACAATGAATCTGAGACAAAGGAAAATAAAAATTAAACTGGTTTGGGAATTTTCAAATCGAAGAAAAAATTGAACCACAGCACATACATGCAATGGACATTTTTAACAGCATTGCATGTGTGTACATTCTCCATGCACAGGTACATTGCTTGTTAATTGATGCATGTGGATGTAACAAAATGCATTGTCTGTCCTTTGCCAGGAGCCTTGGTTCAAAGTGGAGACAGTCAAGCAACAACAACAGTGAAACCTAAGCCAAATAAGGTATGCTATAGTACAATGCAGGTGGTTCTACAAGGATAAAACACACTTGGTTTTAGTGAAAATTGCCAAAAACATAACTTACAAAAATTGATGCAGGATGTTCTCTTATAAATTATAGTTGAACCTCCATAAGCAACCACCTCTTGAGAATGTTAGTGACCACTTTTGCAAAATTATACCAAATTTTATCCAGTGAAATCATTACATGTATATAGTAGAATCCCCTTACATTGTATAAGCGACCTCTTCTCATACAGCTGTACATGTAACTGACCACAGCCAATTTCAAGTTTTGTTGATTTGATTTGTTCTATGTTTTTAACCTCTGGTAAGTGACGACTACCACTCGCTCATATTTTGATGTCACCACAGATGCAATTAGAATAATTATTTGTAAGAGTACAACTACAATAAAATAAAAATTGCGTCCCTTGTATCAAAACATCTACATGTACATGTATATGATAAGATATTTTGCGCTGATAACATTTTGTATATAAGATACATGTAAGGGACTACATGTACCTTGGGTTTGGACTGTATATAATTAATATGTGATTTTAATTTATGTCAAATACCATATTTCCTTGAATAATAGCCGTCCCTCGATTAATCGTCCCCCTCGAATAATCGCCCCCCCTTTGGTGGAAATATTTAAAATAATCGCCTCCCTCGATTAATCCCCCCCCCCCCCCCCCCCCCCCATCCCCTCCCATCCAGCCAAGTTGAAAATTCATTTCCAGATTCTCTAAGGACAAACTCAAACTTTAAAGTTTATTTAAAGATCATACATGTAGTGACACAATTTCTTTTTGCTTATTATCGCGTTCAAAGAACGCAATCCTAATTTCGTGTTGGTTGTCCTGTGGTTTATGTGCCATAAAATTTGAGATTTTTTGGTAGACGGTCTTCCAAATGGCCGCCCCTATTGGTTTTTTCAGGGGCTCATTTCCACCGGAAATTCCTTCGAACGCGTCTCCATAATCTGTGATTACTGCTAGTATAATAATTATTGTATAAATGTACATGTAAATGTATAAGCTTGTATTACTACTATAAATTATTTATGATAACTTTTCTTATTTTATTGTATTTTAAATATTCATTTTTTAGTGGAATACCTGTATGTAAACTAGCTGGTTTGTTATCGTCGTAGCTTTTCAAAGGCGTCTATGATAACATACTCTTTTATAGCTAAGCGTATGACACAATAAACAGTATTGTATTGTATAGAAAACAACCATAACAATAATAATAACAATAACAATAAAAAGGACATGTTTCAGATAGTTTTTCTATAGTGACGTTCATGTATTTGACTCTTTCCTTTATTTGTTGGAGCTCTCTAAGTGATCTAAGCTTCAAGCGAGCAATATTTGAAATAATCGCCCCCCTCGATTAATCACCTCCCCTCAAATAATCGCCCCCTTTTGGAGTGAAAAAATTGATAATCGCCCCCGGCTATTATTCAAGGAAATACGGTATGCATTATCAATACAGCAATCCAAATATTCAGACTGATGTACCGTATTTTCCGGTGTATAAGTCGAACCCTGAAACCACGAAAATTGGCCCCAAAAATCGACCTCGTCTTATGCACCGGCCAAAACTCAAGAGCTGTTGGTTCATAAGGAAATTAGCATAACAATGACAACCTGAGATTAACATGGAAGTGACATTTATTGCAGTAAAGGAGCAACGATCGATCTTGGTTTCGCTTTCCGAGCAAAATACACGTTCTTACCTTTACAAATGTGAATTCTTCACATTAGGGATTTGTCATTAAAAATATTCGATTTTCCTGCTCAATGCATGCAAGTTTGAGGTTATTTTGTGCTTGAAATCCATGACTACTACTACTTCTGAAGAACATAGGCACGCATTGCGTGCATGAGCTATTTTGAAAATTACCTAAATGATATGAAATGGTGAAAGTAACAAAACAGCGGAAGTTAACTCGCACAAATAACCGCTTGCAGATATACGTTTTTAAAATCCTCCGGCCCGCCCACTACCAAAAAAAATACCGAGATAACCAACTGGGTCCCGTTTCTCGTTTCTCGGCTAGCTTTTTTTCACGGGATTTCCAGAGTTATTTTTTGACGAAACTACGGTCCCAGTGAAATGAGCAACTTGTTTCAGTAATGAGTGTATTAAATTAAATGTCAACCAGAAAAGTCCTGCACATAAATTTGATGCATCCAAATTGAAGGCTTATTATTTCCTGGAAATTTGTATCTAGTCTTTTTTTAAAGGTTTCTTTTATTATTCACAAAAGACACGTGGAAAAGGTTCCTTTGGCCTGGAAGAAGCAAACTAATTAAATTAAATTGTTTTCAACTCCAAACCACAAGCTAATTAAATTAGTGACACGAAAATTCTTTGAACCACCTGTTTCTGTAATGTCAACCAGAAAAGTCTTTCACAGAAACTAAACGCATGAAAAATGAATATAAGTAGTCTCCTAGTAAATTGGAACTAATATTATTTAAACAACTGTTTTTATTCTCCACAAAAAAGTCGTGCAAATAGAAACAGAACTAATTAGATTAAATTGTTTTCGACTCAAAACCTCAAGCTAATTGAATTACTTACACGAACATTGTTGAGGTTAACATTTGGAACCAAACACCTTTTCCTGTAATGTCGACCAGCAGAAACTTAGCGCATCCAAAATGAATTTTGCTTGTTTCCTAGTAAATTGCAACTAATATTTTTTAAACAGGCGTTTTTTAACGCACCATATAAATTAATTACATTACGTTTTCTCGAAAACATGTTGAATTTCATCACGTACCAGTTTCTATAAGGACAAAGTTCAATATTTGCACGTGCACACAACGTGACTGCTCATACAAAATACAGTCGCTTCTCGCTTATAGTAATCGCTTGAGGCATACAATTAATAACCTACACATCAGCTCACATTAATTCAAAGAAAGATAAACGTTTTACATACTGTAAATTGTAGATTAATTGCATTACATGTTCTCTGTTGAACTCCATGCATCACGGACAAGTTTCTATAAGGACAAAGTTCAACATTTTCACGTGCAGACAGCGTGTCTGACAAAAAAAATCCAATTTTAAATAGTAATCTCTTGAAACCCAGGCTTGAAACATACAATTCATGTTCCGCATCATATTATTTGAAATCGGCTTGCCGTTTTTGCAATAAAACTATACTCATACTTCAGTATAAGCTCACCTATGAACGTAACCGCAGTCCACATTTTTTGGACGTCTCATCCCCCGCAGACCATTCTACCATTCATGCATAGGGCACATTATAGGCAGTATTTCTGAATAAATGTCCTTGATATTGCCAGGTTAGCAAGCCAGTCGGGATTAGAGAACAGTTCCCAAGCAACAAATTTTCAAAACTTTACACATTTAGTGTTTGCGGCAACAATCGCGGAGATTCAAGATGGCTGATTTTCAATTCATGTCAAGTGCCCTTCTTTGACCTTCAGTAATACCATTTTAGAAGCGAAAATTTGATTGGCTGACATAGTACACGGTGTACATACTAGAGGCAATCTGATTGGTGTGACATAACCCAAGACATACATACAAACAAACAAACAAACTAACTAACAAACATACTAACATCACAAACCAACCTTTGCGCCTGCTAATGAGCTATTTTTTTCAAAATAGCTCAAAAAACAAATCGCACATCGATCGACAAGACTCTAGAAACTTGGTAACCACACACTTGAAATGAGCACGTGCTTCTAGCTGGGTTACTAAGCATCCAAGATGGCAGCCTGTTCACAGACTAGATCATCTATGGCTTCATGCGTTCATTTTATGGTATTTCTTCATTATAAAAAGCTTCAAAATGACCCACAAACATAACAAAAGAAATTTTAGAGCAGGTATCTTGAGAATTTGGATTCATAGTTGTCAATTTATTAACGAAGTGCATTCGTTTGCATGTTAGTCGGTCAATGCATGTGGTTCATTCGGTTTACTTTGACTTTGGGTCTCGAAGATGCTCTGCAAGAGAGACAAGACTTGTTTTCCTAGAAAATCGTAAAGAATTCTTCATCCTCATACTTGATGCCAAATCAAGAAAATCCTAATTTTTAGGCTCAAAAAGTGGGGTCGACTTATACACCGATTCGACTTATACACCGGAAAATACGGTAAGTCATTTCAGTGGTAACTGAGTAGTTATATAAATTATTTCTTACCAGCACTTTGTTTTTTTTCATTGACTAAACTTGTAGGTCATGGTGACAAAGAGGACCAAAGAATTTGGTAAATTTAGTTCAGTGACAGTATCCACCATTGATGAAGAAGAGGAGGAAATTGAACAAGTAATTAATTGATTCTTGGATAAATGGCCAGTATATGTGTGAAATAAGCAACAACAAAACTTGTTTTATGGACAGTACAATGTGTATCCCTGTGGCTAGGTTTTTTTGCATTTTGTACCCATACATATATATCATATGCAATGAATTGAATTTTGTATATTGCAGACTTCACAGTCCTAATACATGTATGTATACAGTGGAGTCTCTATTGGGACACCTCCACTAAGGGGACAGAAACTTGTGTCCCTGCACAACTCTCATGTAGTTATAATTATTGTATTTTTAATACATTGTATTATGCCTATGAAGGGATACCTCTAATTTTAAGGGGACGGGACACTTTTAATTGTCCCAAATTCTTAATTTTAACCTTCATTAATGGGTACTCAAAGCCCCATTCCAAGTGAAAGAGTAAGTGTAGTGAAAACGTTAGTGGAGTATGCAATGCATACAAGTAACAAACAAATCAGACCTCTTGCAAGGGTCATGTGCAATTTACCTTAAAGTGCATATGAAGTAATTTTTTATTTTGTCTTTTTTTGGAGGCTGTTATGCCTTTATTTCGAAATGATAAAAGAAATTTGTCAGAGAAAAATTTAAGGCCTCTTTTTTGCCGTCCAAAGTAGCACAATTTGCAGAAATCAGTGTCCCGGAGACTGGGAACGAGGTTTCGAAATCCATTGTGTTGATGATGTAGAAAATACTTCGGATTCGTTTCTTCAAAAGAATGCCGCCATGATACTCGTGAGTTGAAGTATTTTCTACGTCACAGCCTTGTAATACAATAGCTTTGGCCGCGTGCTCGATAGAGACACTTTCTGGCGGAAAATGCAAAACTTTCAAGCCGAATAATTTCACAATGGGAAGGATCTTTTCGATGAAACCCACAAATTTAGATAAAGAAAGTAAAGCACTATCAAACCATGGAAATATTTTTTTTACTTCATATGCACTTTAAGGGTCAGGTCTGATATCCCTTATTAATTTTCTTTTGTGCAATGGTGGTACCATTAACCAATTCCAAGACAGTGTACATGTAACTGTATTTCATCAGTTAGTTTTGTTCAAGAAGGCATACAATGTACATAATAATTTAGAGATGCGCATTATTTCATTGTGTGAATGTCAAGTCGCTTGATGCAAGACTTGCTTCTCAAGTGAAGTCACTTGACTTGTATGACAGTACATTTGACTGGTACTGTTCCATGTTACTGATATCCATTTATTGTTATGTTGTAGCATGAAGTAGCATCATCCTATGCCCACAATGCTCAGATCATTGAGAAGCAACTTGAGAGGAAAACAACAGCACAGAAAAGGGCAGTTGTTGATCAGGTAAAATGTTTACTTTTCTTAAAGCTGTTCGCAGTTTTTCTTATTACATTAAAATTATAGATACATGTACATTGTAGGGGTTATTCAACAAAAAGTTGACTACTGCATTTATTTCCCGTGTCTGCCACCAATATCATGATTTTATCTAAAGCTTTAAAATAATCTGTAACTCTACAGATCAGCGTCTGTATTGTTATATTGTCTTACCTTCATTATTTTCAATTACATTACATGTACTTTTCCCTGCCTCAAATAACGTTTTTGCTAATTTGCAGGGCAACTGTATTTAAGTTTATATGTCTAATAAATTTTTGTTTGTTGTTGTTGTTGTACATGTACATTGTAGAGGTTATTCATTACGAAAAGTTGACTACTGCTGGGGGTGTTTTTTTCTGAGTAAATTATGCAATCCTTACTGAATATAATTTATTATACAGTGTACAAGTACAACAATCATCTTTTTCAGTTGTAAACAATGTCACAGCATGGGGATTTGTTTACATGTATTAAAGTAAAAGGAGAAGGCAGTGAAGATTGCTGTTTATATATTTATTTTGTTTGTCTATTTGTTTGTTTATTTATTTATTGAATTTACACCACAGTGACTCATCAACTCATATACTGTATATTTAACTATTTTTTTATTTGTTGCATAGCTTAAACAGGATCCAACAAAGAAAGCAAGAGGCACGCTTATTGATCGAGACTAGCGAACAAGCCAATCACAATCAAAGGTTGCTGGTGGAATATCAAGACCAAGCTGCATTGGTTTTAGTGCCATCAACTCAGATATTTATTTTCATCAGGCAAAATTTGTTCTCTGTAAGAAGTTGGATATGATCCAGAGATTATTACTGTGGTGCTTAGCTACCTGTTATGGCATCAAGTGTAGAAGATATTCGGTGACTCAACTTCTTTTATGCTGCTTTAGAGCCCTCATGTGACACCAGCCAAGCATATGTACAGTATGCTATATTACCTTCATGTGCATTTACGAGATCTACTGGCTGACTGACATAAATACTTTTGCTACCTCCCTAGAAGAACTCTCAGGGAGGAATATTGCTCTATCAATAATAGCTTTGTATTTGAGAGAGCCCAGAAGCATGCGACAAGGATGTCTTGCTAGGCTTTCTCTCATGGACAAGTCTAGTGTACAGTAGCACAGTTAATTGAATTGATTTTCAACCTTGGGCCTAGGCCCCGACAGTGACCAGGTTTGGACTGTGGAGAATGTGTCTGATAGTTTTCACATCATCCTTTGGTAAAGGGCTAAAAAGACATTGTTCATCCAGATTACCATGCCTCTCATTTCAAACACTGTATAATTATACCAATTTCATTCTGGTATGAAAATCTAGAGAATGTTTGTGGATGAAATCCTGCATGCAAGATGTTTACTGAACTGTGCAATAAAATTAAGCATTACTTCCAAAGTAAAAGTATTGTCAAATTTAGTCTACTTTATTAGCCTAGTCCCAGGCATTTCATGCTCATTTTAGGCCTGGGCCCAGTTGTTCGAAAGCCGATTAACACTAACCCAGGATTAAAAGTTAACCGAGAATTTCATTTCTTTGTTTCAAAATGTTCTCAAAAGCTTATTTTATCTACATGTAGAAGTGAAGACAAGTAAAAGTCGAAGCCGAAGGTCAGAAAAACATTTTGAAAAATTTCCACGATTAGTAATTTTGTTGGATTCAAATTTTATACTTATCATTGGTTAACTTGATCGTGCTTCAGGGTAATCGTGCTTTGAACAACCCGGCCCTGGCCCCGGTTGTTCAAAAGGTGGATAGCGCTATCCACTGGATAAATCACTATCCAGTGGATAAGTATTTACAAAATCCATTGTGCTATCACTGGATAGTGATTTATCCGGTGGATAGCGCTATCCACCTTTTGAACAACGGGCCCTGGACTCTACCTTGGGTCATGACGTCACGAATTAGCACAGGCTGTCAGCAACTTGTTCCCAGGACCTTACGTGGACTTTGCACTCGCCCGTGTGTGGAACACTTCCGGACCACGCTGATGCACTTAATAAAAATAAGTACTCTTGAATTAAATTCTCTAATTTTTCGAAACGACCTTTTTGTGGTCCAGGGCCAACAGGTAGTTGCTAAAATGGCAGGTTATTTTATCCACAGGAAACAGTTATTCGCTCTTTGAACAAATTGGGCCAACCCCACTGTTAAAAGGGTGGATAGCACAACCAATTATATTAAATACATTCCAGCAGATAAACATTACAAACCAATTGTGTTATCCACCTTTTAAACAACCAGGGATAGAAGGCTTTCATTCAATGGATTAATTTCACAAAACCATTATAAAGACACTTGTGATTCCTTGACAATTTATAATGATAATTATTCAAATGACTGTCAGTGAACTGAATTAAATCAATTCAAATTAAATATTTTACAGCTTCCATACTCACTTATTGCACACTCAGTTTCTTTGAATGCCTGTTGCTTATAATTACCAACTAATCAAACAGTGAATTCACGAGTTTTTGCGGTTCTCTTCAGTGAGTCGAGAATAAGTATGAAAAACACCACTCTAGGAGTGACTCATTCCAATATAAAAACCTAGCCTTATTCATTAGCTTTCAAGGGGCAATTATACTGTTTGTGTTACATGTAAATTCCCGAGTTTAAATTTCATCCAAATCCGTCACGGATAGTCAATAATACATTGTAACGCTGTATCTCCCCTTGTTGTCTTAACAGTTATCAGCTGGGTTCAATGGGGTTGTTTCCCCTGGCGTAAGTACCTCTGTCAAGTCCGTGTCTCTGTACTGCCTCATACGCTGGCGCTTTCTGTAACCAGTGAACACTGCTATGGCCAAAATTCCCGCCAAAATTGTAGCGCTCACGCTCAGAGTAACAGCGGCCACTTGGGACATGGGCTTGGTTTGGTCCCCAGAGACTAGGGGTTTCGGAGAGTCATCGTCGTCATCACGAGCCGCAAAAGAGGCCAAGGTCCAATCTGCATGAGAATCGTTTTTGTACCAAACTTCGCCATTTACCCCCACCACCATGAGTGTTTTAGTTGCGTTTGGGCTGACTTCCGGGCGGGGATTATAAGGGGGTCGCTTCACCACTGACCTGGACATTTTAGCCAAAGAATTTGCTTTCACGCAGTAGTTTATTTCACATTCATTATCTACAGCCAGGAGGTGCTGGCTGTAACCTCGCGGGCAGCTTTGTGGGCCTTTAAATGTTCCGGCAGAATCACCCGCAAGGAAGAGCTCAACGGACGGAACTCTTTTTACATTTTTCCCCTGGGGTTTTTGGTCTCCCTTGGAATTTTCTTTCCCCTGAGGTTTAGTATGTGGGACAGCGAGAGGGTTCCCCGAAGTACAGCTGAAGAATCCTGCAAACTGCAACGCGAACTGAAAGCCGAGTTCGTAGTCATCGCTCACGCAAACGTGGGAATGCCCCCCGAAAGGCATAGAGTAGAATCTGTGCGGGCAGCTCAGAGATCCGGTCACAGGATTCGGTTCGGTTGAGGCGTAAACCCCGCCGAATAACATTCCGTTGTTAGCATCCACTGGTCCCACGGCGGCGCACCAAAAGGTTTGGAAATGCACCATGCTGTAATGAAAGATATTTTGGCACGAGGTATGACAGCAGTCCTTCAACAGAAGAAATCCACAGCGGTGCCAGACCTTGCGACAGTACGTCGATGATACGATTTCGTAATCGCGGGCATCTCGCTTGATCGGGGTTTTAAAAGTTCCACCGGTTGATATCCCTCGGGGCAAGAGAAATCTCCAGTTAGGGGATTCTTCTGTTGTAAGTTTTCGCACAAGTTCCCTGCGCTGTTGAATCGCGTTTCGTAACACTTTTGGTACACACCCTCAAAAGTGAAATTAGTGTTTTCAGCGTGACAACTTCCGTCGTCAACATTAGCCTCAAAGTTGAACCTTGGCGATATAGCGTCGGTACATCCACCCACGGTATTAACTTTGTAATACAAACGAACGGCTCGTTCGACAATTTTCGCCAACCGATTAACTGTTGGCTCGGGTAAACCAGGCAGTGTTGCGGTTGTGACAGCATAATAGAGGGGGTCACCGCTTCTGTCAATAGCCACGAGTTCATTTGCTAAACCATCTTCCCATTCTTGGACGCTAAAATTTGTTCTGTACGCTGGACCACCATACGTTAGCACGCGCGATGCAGTCTGGCTGCTCTGAAATTTGTTTATGTTCTCCTTGCTTTCATTGTGTCCAAACCCGCTTTTATATTGAGCGCTTTAAAGAAAGTTACACTGGCCGCCACGCGCGACGTGACTGCATTATCTGCAACTTGCTTCTCTTTAATTGTTGTTCTTGAAATCGGCCGCGGAGAACGAGCCGCTTGCTTTTCGGGCTTGAGACAAATGCGAATTTCGCATTTAAATACCTCTACAGAGGCAACTTAAAATTTCGCAAATAAGTTTCTCTGTATATATATATATATACAGAGCGAAAAATTCGCAGTTAATTAAATGCGAAATATTGCCTCTGTATATATATGGAGACCGAAAAATTCGCAGTTAATTAAATGCGAAATATTGCCTCCGTATATATATATATAAAGACCGAAAAATTCGCAGTTAATTAAATGCGAAATATTGTCTCCGTATATACATATATATAAAGACCGAAAAATTCGCAGTTAAGTAGCAGTCCCGCTAAGAGCGGTCCGGTCAATTTCGGGTCGGAAAAACGTTAGCGTTTATATTTTGTGGACGAAAAGCATTTGGTAGGCATATATTAAAACCGGTGTATTTTGTTAAATTTATTGCTTATCTTTTTTGCTACACGCCGAAACGTCTCCAGGCGTCCGAGGGGAGATTTTAGGCCGATTCAGAAGTTGAAATTTGCGAATTTTCCGGGCCGCGCTACTTCAACACAGGTAGCTGTTGCTTCATATTAACAAGACCACAACATTCAGGTACATTTGAAGTACTTTTCACCGATATGTCGCAATAGTTAAAGAAAAGTTAGATAAACCAGGCAAAATCAAAAATACCCAATCGCGCCGCTGATCAAAAGGAAGCGACATTTAGGCAAAAGCAAGAGTCAAAATCTCAAAAGTGGCACCTAAACCGGGGCTAAAATACCCTTTATAGCAAAGATCTCACCTCATTGTTACTGAATCAGAAGTCAAACCTGCGGGTATCTTTTTGTGTTGGACGCGAGCGAACGCTTTTTAGAGCTCTTGTGCGACAAATGTTTACAACAAAAGTTCAAAGGTCACGGCTAGGACCGCAATGGAACCCGAACGTAAATTACCTAAAAGTGGAATAAGAATAGTGTTTTAGCAGTCCAGAAGTGCCTTTAGTATTCGATAATCCTCAAATTTCGACAAATTTAATTCTTAGTGCCCTTTACCTTGGATCCATATCATTTTTTTTATAGTCAGTTAATTGAAGTACATATCTAAGTTATTTCTCGATATTTACTGGTTCTAAACTTTCGCACGCGACTAATCAATTTCAGCTTGCAGAATTAAAATCTTCTGAGTACGAATAGTGTCTCAGTTTGAAAATTCATCGATCAAAAATTTAATTCCTCTTCTCGTGTTAATACTTTCACTGGCTTAAAAAATCATCATTCTCGGTTGCGGGCCGACTTGAATCAGAGTGTAACGCTAATTTGCATTGCTGTCACGCGATGACATATTGTAAATGAACTGTGGTTGCCTAGAGATTTTTCGTTGAACTTGTCGTTGAACTTTGTCAAAATTTGTCTGCACTATTTTTAGAATTCGGAAAAGCTCATCTAAGCGACTCAGCAATTTTCTAGCCTACGCAGCGACGTTATGAAACGTGAACTAGGGAAAGGACGGGGGACTTTGGAGTGCCCGAATTTTGTCCGCATGAGCTACCACGAAGCCCGTGGGGTACTCCCTCATAAAAGCTTTATAGTCTATATTGGCAAGTGCGGCGCCAAAGGGTATGGTTTTTGAGCCATTTTGGTCTGAAATTGGGTATCGATTTTGACAATTTTCGGTCTGAAATAGGGTATTTTTGTGCACTGTCACTGGTCTGGAATTGGGTGTGGTTTTTTAGAAGAAGCTTCGTTTTTATTATAATTCATGCTTGGAAAGTGCGGTTGTGATTAACATCGGCAATTTGAAGCCTTTCCCTGAGCCCTTCTCAAATGTTTTACGTAAACCGCAGCAGTTCCAGGGCCCCGGGTCAGTTGCGATCATTTATCTTCTGGTTTGAAATAGGGTATCAAATCTTGGGTTAGGTCATAAATAGGGTATAGAAAATCACATATTTTGGAAGAAGAAGCAACAGCAACAACAACAATTACTACCAACTCCACATTCATCGATTTTATATTTTCACCTTTTGTAAATTTGAAGTTGAAAATAAGTCAAGTTAAGTTCCTAGTTAGACCATGACACTCGACATTGCCTATTATTTAACTTGTGCATTGGGTGACGGGGTATGAGGTAAGGTGACACAAAAAACCGCGGGGCCAGGGGCCGGATTCACGAAGCCCTCCTAAGTTAAGACATATCCTAAGCATTGTTTCTTAACAATAGCCTATTGTTGGAATGACAATAGACTATTGTTAAGAAACGGTACTTAGGATATGTCCTAACTTAGGAGGGTTTCGTGAATCCGGCCCCAGCTATTCTTTTAGCGGGGCTGCAAAGGTACACTGTTATTGAAATGTCTCTACCAGTCACGCGCACTTGCGTTCTATACAATAAAATAAAAGTTCATAATTAAAGACTACTAAAGATGCGGAAATTACTTATTTGTTATAAAGCACATAGCTAATAATACTCGTTACGTGCTAAAAGAGCACAAAAAGCAGAACAATTCCTTCGATTTAAACCCAGACGATGCGTGACACTTAGGTAAAGTTTTTCGGTCCAAGCTAAACTTGTTTAAAAAGGCTCTCTTGCGCTCACTGAACACTTGCCCTCTACTACATCTTATTTCTGGCTTATTCTGATTACTATATAATAGCATCCAACAAAGAAATCGCGATTTTGGATAAACATCTGATCTCGTTGCCAGATTCACTCGAAAAATAAAAAATAAAAAAAAAGCAACAACAACCAAAACGAAAAAAGAAAGAAACTGAGGTCCGCCTATTGTCTTGTCTATCGTCGAGTGAATATTTATGTTGGATTACTCAAATATATGAAACATATCTATGTATATTAATATTGAAATAATTCTTAGAAAAGGTGATTTGTTGTTGTGTTCATTAACGCTTTTGACAAGTGGCGATCAAAACAGACCACACGTTCACGACAATTGAGCTGGATATACGAGAATGCTTGCTCTTAGGTGCTGGTACTAATATGCAGATCCAGGATGGGTGCAGCTGCATTCTTGTACCATGTCTTTAATTTTGTCCGTAAGACAAGACTTTTTGTCTTTGGATTTGAAAGAAAGCTCGAAATAATGGCACATGGCCTTAAGTGTCGGCACAGTGAATTGCGAGAGTTTGTCAAGCCTGACCTGCTCACACAGGTCATATCCATCTACATGATGGGGTGAACCACGCCCATCTGATTGCAGATGTTATCGATTTCCTCGTTTCTGCGTTTCTCATAAAGAAATTCAAGCTCTCCCGCCAGTAGAAGATCATCACCATCTTCATCATCATTATTGTCACCATCATCATCTCCCCCGATTTTGTCCCTTTGCGCTGTTCCGCTTGCTTTTTTGCTTAGTGCTGACAGCCTACTAAAATACGATTGAATTTGCCCCTTCGTCAGCCATTCGTCTCTGCTAAACTTCCGCGTTCCGTCAGAATTCCTGACCTTCCTTATGTCCACAGCTACTTGAGCAGGATCCGCTTTCCGGCCAGTTTGAGCGCCAGCATTAAACCTGTCCTTCAGAAAGGACTTAACCTTTTCCGAAAACCTAGTTCTTCCACTTCTTGGTTTCTGGAGCGCCCAGCCTTCACCTTCGAAATTCCAGTCCCCCTTTGGTGCGGCAAGTTCTTCGTCGGCAGGTTGCTGTTTTTCTTTTGAATCATCGGCAAGAAACAGCGTCGAAAACTTGAAAGCCCATTGACGACGTAAGCGATCATATATGCCTTCCTGAGGGCGGATGTTTAAGCCATGCTCTCCAAAATTTGCGTGGTCTTGCAGCTCATCGAAGGTGGCGAACACATAAGAGCAGCCATGTTCTTTGCATTCAAACAGTACCTGCGTTTTGTCTGACTCATAGCTTGGTGTCTTCATGCGTCTGGGCGTAAAAGCAAAAAAGCCTCGTTGGTTCACTTCCTTTACTGTGATGAGACCTGGACACTGAACCTTGAGATCTGACCATGATATCAATTTCCCAGGACCTATGCCATAGGCCTTTGAGACTCGGATACCATCGGTGCCATATGAGAAGTTATGAAACGCACTGAAATTGCTCATAGGGTTTACCTTCATGGTTTGTTTACGATCTATTTCGCATACAACTGCAGTGGTTCCTTTAACCTTTCTGGCCTGCAAAGCCTCGTACATATCAGAGATAGTCAAAATGTCGTGACCCTCATCACAGTAACGACGGATTGCACTCTTTAACGGGCTAATTATGCGGTCACAAACGTCCTTGCCAAACTGAGGTTCGGAGAAGTCGTACCTGTAGGAATAGAAATATAGAAAACATAAATTTGGCATACTTTTCCGGCAGAAATCATGGTTGTTGGAATTGCCTTTTTGGTCTTAAAACATTACATGCAGCGCTTTCTTGTGACAAGATAACAGTGACTTGATTGTATCACAAAATCAGCTTCGATTTAGTTATATTACAATAGAACACCCAAACGAGGACAAGAACACACACCTTTCCAAGTTCCTCAAGTGTCCACAGTATTACAAGTGTTTTAGTTTCAATTACCTCATTACTCCAATGCCAACTTGCTCACCAAACTGGCTAACCGCTGCTAGCAGATTATTGTTAAAGTAGCAGCCAGCACCGTCAGAGCGTAGGTAGACATTACTGATGTACGGTCGGTCAGCTTTTACTACCTTCAACAGGTGTGTCAGGATCGCGCAAACCGCGTACCAGTCCTGAGCACAGCTATCGATGAGGTGGACGTACGAGACAATCTCTAGGTCTTCCTCACCAGTAGGCTTCGATACAATACAGCTTACGTGCCAACTCATCCCACGCTTGCCAAACCATTCGGATTGCTTCTCTCTGAATTTCATTTGGTTCAACTTCATCGCCCAATCCATTACCACTAAAATGGAGTCACTTGTAAGGGCTTTTAGCACATCAACTTTTGCCTGATCTTGATTTTCTGCCGTTAAGATGTGGGCCTTCCACTGAAGCACCATATCCTGTGCCAGGCTGGCGTCATGTAGGAGGTCCTCCATTTGTTCTGTGCTATAAAAGCTGATGTTTGGTGACTTTATTTCCGACAATACAGAAAGCATGACCTTCTTCAGCGATTCACATTGGTCACATTCCTCAAGGTGCTCGTGGTCGCAGGAAGCTTTGAAATCGTTGCTCTTGGGATCACTAAGTGCAAAACGCCTGCAGTGGTCGGTACATGGACTGCCGTCTTCCCGACAGTGCGCGCGATAATCCGTTTTCAGGTAGTGCTTCCCCTCTTTAAGTTGCTTTCGTGTAGCCTCGCACCACTCCTGAGGTGATCCGCATTGTTCCAACTCGTCAACTATCTTGTGAAGAGTATCGAAACCATCCGCCCCACTTGCCGCCATGTTGTCAAGTCCTTGAAGCGATTTTCGTTGAGATGATTCTCTGACCTTCAAGATTCGAAACATGGTTGATCTTCCAAGTGGTGTAAAGGCTTCACTGCTGCAATGACTGAGATACTGCTCTATCATAGTGGACCTTCCGACCGTTCGCACAACATTGGGCATCACTACCTGTTCACCGGATTCTAATTTCAAAATCCTGGTCCCAAAGGAAACGTCTTGATAAAAATAAGGCTGATCGACAAAAGACAGGAAATGATCGAGCTTCATCAAATCAATGCGGATTCTGTGATGTGGAGCTTTCTCTATACTCAGTCCAGCACCAACGGTCTTTGCGTGCTCCCTGGCTTTCTTGATTTGTCGGTCACTCAGGTTCTCGAAAGGGGCGTGAATTTTTTTTAGTTCAGTAGACGAATATCGCAACACGTATATACTTAGAATCTGAGTCTTTAGACACCTCGTTGGTGCATTTCTATATGCAGTTGTTAATGCGGTTAGGTCGTTGCCTGGCGACGATCTTTTGAAAGCTTCTAATAGCTCTTGGCTGGCATTTGGCGCAATAACGCTACATACAGCACGACAGGCTTCCTCAACTTTTTCTTCGCATAATAGCTTTTCATTTCTTGTTGCTTCATCCCATTTTGATGTCAGTCTGAAGGTCAGCGGCTGTAATTCTTTGTTGTCTGTCAGGGAAGCGATTTGCGTCATAGCATCATTGTACACCTTTATGGGGTCCACTTCCGACTCGTCATCAGATGTGTCAGATTCCAGTTTACGCCACTGTCCTGGTGTCCACTGAGGATCTATTGACCTTGTCCTTGCAGGTGGCTTTGGAGTGCCTAGCGACCAAGCTTTCATTGCGGCGCGAGCATCCTCTTTACATTTCCTGGGGATATTGCAAAAACAAAGGAATGTATCAGGAATGATTTTGCCCGTAACGCATCGTTTTTGCAGCTTTTGTCTTCTTTTAATAAAATAATAAATTTTAATCAAAGCACAGGCAACCCAAGCTCACGATCAGAGCGGCATATGTATTAGATTGTTCAACGCTGTGCATATAACAAAATTGCCCTCACCCGGGAAGAGAAGAGTAAGGTTGTTGACAACGACACCATTGACTGCCTCTTCTCCACTAAGAAAAAATTGTCAACAAAACGCAGCTGCGAAGTTTCAACCACATGTGTTTTAACCGATTTTGCATAACAGGAAAAGCCAATTTTCAAGCACTTAATAAGAAATAGAACACAAACCGCGGTGATAAACATATTGAACTTATTCATTTTTTATAAAACTTGACGTTTCGTATGCTACTACATACATTTTCAAAAGTGACCGTTACAGTGTTGAAAACTATACTAATATAGTATTGAAAAGGGACTGGGACCGAGATTAAGTACAAAACTTAACAGTTGATCTATAAAAAGAAACAGCTAATTAATAAAGCATCAGCTTCTCGCTACTGACGTTTGCATTAAAAGCTGGCTTCAGTTCTTGTATAGACAATGTTTCTTTGATTTTACAGTGGAAATCAGTTTTGCCCGACGCTAAGATATCAAAATGATCCCACTTGATGTTATTTCCACTGTAAAATCAAAGATTCGTATATTTTGGCGATGTCATGAGATATGCATAACGTGATACAATTAAATACAACACATACGTTGCGCTTGTCCAGCAAGCGAATCAGTAGAGTAGAGATAAGCACAATTAACTGGCACGCACCTCGGATATTCAACTGTAGCTTCATCTGTGTCTTTCTGTTCCAACCAATTCCACTCATTCTTCATTTTCTCGCTGTGGCTCTTTCTGCAGCTGTTGCAGATGGCTGAAAAGAAACAAAGTCCTTCATTTACGGCGATAGACAGTATACTGATATATATGCTTGTGCACCTGTGTAATTTTTTTTAGGAATGGTTGAGGGGGTGGGGGTGGGGGTGGGGGTGGGGGGTGTGGGAGAAGGATACCGAACGCTCATAATGATACCCTAATTTTTGTAATATTACCCTGCAGTAAAAGAGACCACATCTGTATATTATAGAGTGGATTTACATGTATAATCAGTGAAAAAGAAATCAGAAATTAAACAAATAAGCCCCATTTATAGACACTAATTCCATTGTTTTCTTCTGTTTACAAATGCGTAATTTTGTTTCACGGTGTTGTGAAATCACTTTATTCAAATTGTAGGTCTTTTTTGTATTTATGTAGTAATTCGTTTATTGATAGTTTTTAAAAGTTTCTATTAAAATACTCACATGCCCCAACAGGAACAATAACACCAAAAAGTTCTTTAACTTCCTCTGCAATTTTCACGGAAAATGTTCGGTCACTTTTCACCCCTTCCACCTTCCCTTTGTGCTCTGGATATTGGCACGGTGTTCTTCGCGTTTGATTTCCCCAGTACTGCCCAAGATAGGCACGATGCCGCGGGCAAACCATCATGTCTTGCATTTGTTCTTCAGTTACGTTAAAATGACCCACACGCATCAAAATTAGTTCTTTCTCCGTGATGCGTTCTTTAGTCAAATGACATCGTCTGAGATGAGCCGATATATCGGTGTTGCATGCAGAGAGAGGTATTAGTTCACTTCTGTCCTTAAAATCGCCACATCCGTGATCATCTTTATAAAACAAGAAGCAGTTGGACTTGCAAGACGCCATATTCATGTTTCTCACGCTGCACTTTTTTCTTCTACTGTGTATGTTTGTAATACGATCAGCTCGTGAGAATTAATAGTAATTAGCATATTTTTAGAGGTTGGCTTCACCGTATTCTGGGCGCAAAAGAAGCAGAAAAGCCAATTTGACTTTGAAAATAACAACTTTTTCCATATGAAATGACCTCGATCTTTAAACTAAAATGGAAATTGGTAAGTGCAACCTTGTTAGATAGTTCAGGCTAATTATAACTGTAATTGGCAAATTTGACGTTGGCGGAATGAATTTTACATTTTAGGCATCTGCTATCAACTTTAAAACTATGCGCAAGACCAATTAAAACTGATACCACCGGACAATGAAATGTCCTTTGCAAAAGTACATGTAGCATAATATTTCAACAATGACCGTTAAAAAGTATTAATATACTTCTTTTTTCAAAAGAATGTATTTTGAATATGTCATTGATCAGAAATCTAGTCGCGTGCGGAAATTCGAACTTACTGGTAAAAGACAAATACGCCACAATCGTGCATTTATATACAAATTTAAACTTTTCAGATTGATATAAATCCAAGGAAAAGGGCATTAAGGGATAAAATTGAGGTATTATGAATACTAAAAGTACTTTTGGACCGCTAAAACACTATCCTTATTCCACTATTTACGTTTGGGCATCATCCGGTCCTAGCCGTGACCTTTGAACTTTTGTTGCAAACATTGCCGCACATGAGCTCTAAAAAGCGTTCGCTCGCGTCCAACACAAGAAGATACCCGCAGGTTTAAATTCAGAATCTGTGAAAATAAGGTAAGATCTTTGCTATTAAGGGCATTTTAGCTCCGGTTTAGGTGCCACTTTTGAGTTTTTGACTCTCGCATTTAGCTAAATTTTGCTTCCCTTTGACCAGCGACGCGGTTGGGTGTCTTTGATTTTACCTGGTTTATCTAATTTTTATGCAACTATTACGCCATATCGGTGTAAAGCACTTCAAATGTACCTGAATGCTGTGGTCTTGTTGGCATAGAGCAACAATGACCTGTGTTCAAGCAGCGCGGCCCGAAAAAGTCGTAATTTTCGACTTCCGAATCGGCTTAAAATCTCTCCTCGGACTCCTGAAGTCGTTTCGTCGTGTAGCAAAAAAGAAAAGCAAGAAATTTAACAAAATACACCGGTTTTAATATATGCCCACCAAATGCTTTTCGTCCACAAAATATAAAGGCTAACATTTTTCCGACCCGAAATTGACCGGACCGCTCTTAGCGGGACTGCCACTTAATTAAATGCGAAATATTGCCTCTGTATATATATACGGAGCGAAAAATTCGCAGTTAATTAAATGCGAAATATTGCCTCTGTATATATATGGAGACCGAAAAATTCGCAGTTAATTAAATGCGAAATATTGCCTCTGTATATATATGCATACCGAAAATACAGAGCGAAAACTTCGCGGTTTAAGGTGGCCGGAACCGGCCAGGCCAGACCAGTTTTGTGGTTTTATCAAGTTACACCGCATGATTCGCTGTTCAGTTGCGGATTGTAAATTTGATACCATTGTTCGCTTTCGGTACGGATTTTTCTTAAACAGCCGAAGTAGTGTTCTTAGTATATCAAAATGGGCTAATCCCAGCTTCTCTTTTTTAGAATATTACAGCCCTAGGTTAACGGCATACAATTTTTTTTTACGTTTTCTATTATTAAAATCGGCAACAGATTTGTGTCATTTGTGCTTTGTTGACGGTTTGTTTTCGGGGTATTGTACGGTTCAACAACATAGCCACAATACTTAAGACACGGAAAAACACATAACGCCATTTTCTCTTCGCTTTTTCATTTTGAGTTCTTCAGGCAAAAGCTCGTGGCCGAACTTCCGGAATTTTTCGGCACCCGGTGCGCGATACAGTTACAATATAATCTGTTTTTCATGTTACAGTAGATGTCAGTTTGTGAAAACTGCCTCGATGACATACTTGTCAATATAACGAACTCTTAAAAATGTCCTTTTGAATGGCACGGGCTGTTGATTTGTGCGGAATCACCTAAGTGTAGCTCGTGTAGTGAACGTTTTAATGACCGCACTTTTTGGTTTTTCTGTTGCCCTAGCGATATGCGTAAAACAAAAGTATCCAAGTGCACTTCAAAGTAAGGTCTACCCCTTTCTTGGGAGCGCACTTAACCAACAGCCGTGCAGCCGTAAACATAAAAGCACGTGGGCACGCAACTTTGAATTCCTCAAGGAACGAGTTCTCTGCGTTTTATTTGCCAATTCGAAAGTCATGGGCGACTTGAAAAAAGACTCTCAAGCAGGATCTCAAGTTTTAATTTAGCTGTTGTATTGGAAGGCGTATTTCAAGGCGAATTTGGTTAGAAAAGTTTACGTTGAGAAAAAAGGGTGGTGGCAAGTATTATTGAAGGCCAATCTATTGGGTCTGAGGAGTTAAAATCAACACTTGGCTGGCCCAACTTACAAGCACGCAGAAATTATCTCAAATGCGTCTTAGTCCATAAGTGTCTTCCCGCAATAGCGCCTTCGTACTTACTTTCAGAGTTTAGCATGCGCACCTTTTACATCATGGCTATAACACCAGAAGCCGTGATTTGCTGCGCCTTCCCTTCGCAAAAACTACTAAATACCAAGGTAGCTTCAGAATAAACGGTGCTCGGACCTACAACACTCTACCGAGAATCATTAGACAAGTAGAGACGCTTAGCGATTTTAAAATCAAGCTAAAGCGCCATTTTAAACAGTAACACCTGCGATACATGTTGCCTCTGTAACTTAACTAATTTTCTAGTTTTAATGTTTTAATGTCTTTGTTTTTGGCGAAATGTTGCCTCAAAATGTATTTATTATTCGCCGTTAATTAACTGCGAAATATTGCCTCTGAATACATATATACAGAGCGAAAACTTCGCAGTTAATTTACTGCGAAATATTGCCTCTGAATATATATGGAGAACAAAAAATTCGCCGTTAATTAAATGCGAAATATTGCCTCTGTATATATGTACAGAGCGAAAACTTCGCAGTTAATTAAATGCGAAATATTGCCTCTGTACATGTATACGGAGCGAAAAATTCGCAGTTAATTAAATGCGAAATATTGCCTCTGTATATATATGGAGACCGAAAAATTCGCAGTTAATTAAATGCGAAATATTGCCTCTGTATATAAATGGAGACCGAAAAATTCGCAGTTAATTAACTGCGAAATATTGCCTCTGTATATATATTCAGAGCGAAAAATTCGCAGTTAATTAAATGCGAAATATTGCCTCTGCATATATATACAGAGCGAAAAATTCGCCGTTAATTAACTGCGAAATATTGCCTCTGTATATATATGCAGAGCGAAAACTTCGCAGTTAATTAAATGCGAAATATTGCCTCTGTATATATATACAGAGCGAAAAATTCGCAGTTAATTAAATGCGAAATATTGCCTCTGTATATATATGGAGACCGAAAAATTCGCAGTTAATTAAATGCGAAATATTGCCTCTGTATATATATGCAGAGCGAAAAATTCGCAGTTAATTAAATGCGAAATATTGCCTCTGTATATATATTCAGAGCGAAAAATTCGCAGTTAATTAACTGCGAAATATTGCCTCTGTATATATATTCAGAGCGAAAAATTCGCAGTTAATTAAATGCGAAATATTGCCTCTGCATATATTTACAGAGCGAAAAATTCGCAGTTAATTAACTGCGAAATATTCCCTCTGTATATATATGCAGAGCGAAAACTTCGCAGTTAATTAAATGCGAAATATTGCCTCTGTATATATATACAGAGCGATAAATTCGCAGTTAATTAAATGCGAAATATTGCCTCTGTATATATGGAGACCGAAAAATTCGCAGTTAATTAAATGCGAAATATTGCCTCTGTATATATATGCAGAGCGAAAAATTCGCAGTTAATTAAATGCGAAATATTGCCTCTGTTTTTATATACAGAGCGAAAAATTCGCAGTTAATTAACTGCGAAATATTGCCTCTGTATATATATTCAGAGCGAAAAATTCGCCGTTAATTAACTACGAAATATTGCCTCTGTATAAATATACAGAGCGAAAAATTCGCAGTTAATTAACTGCGAAATATTGCCTCTGTAGATATATACAGAGCGAAAAATTCGCAGTTAATTAAATGCGAAATATTGCCTCTGCATATATATATATAAAAAAAATTCGCAGTTAATTAAATGCGAAATATTGCCTCTGTATATACTGAATACAGAGCGAAAACTTCGCAGTTCAAGGTGGCCGGAACCGGCCAGGCCAGACCAGTTTTGTGGTTTTATCAAGTTACACCGCATGATTCGCTGTTTATGTTTTACAGTGGCGGATCCAGGGGGAGGGTCGCGGGAGTCCAGACCCCCCCCCCCCCCCCCCCCCCTCCTTTCAGACCTGTGTCTCCCTTGTGGTTGTACGTAGTTGTTTCACCTCCACCAATTGACTGATTGTCAATTTTTTGACTTAACAAACGCTTTTCGAGTTTCAGGAGTGCTGGAAATTGCGTTTCAGAGGGTAAAATTGGAAAAATTTCCGGGCAGGCATGAACCCGGACCCCCCTTTCAGAAATCCATGGATCCGCCTCTGTTTTAGCTCCTTGTTTTATATATAGTTCTGTTTCTGAGAAGTGTTTCTTGGAGCTTGAAGAACCTCCGTTGTTTCATCATGGCATTATTGCATCCCGACATGACTTGAACAGATATGGTGATCTGTATTGAAAATCTCACGGACGCTAGTGAATTCTTAAGTTTTTCTTAAGCAAGACACGAGTTTCGGTTCTTAGGTGAACCTCATCAGTTGCTCCCATAAGTAACTGTCTCGCGGAATAATATGAAATTATTCCGTTGTACATGAAATGTTTGCCGCTTTTGTACTCTTGGGAAGGATCGAATGTTCCGTTTTCTCATTGGCTCGTTTAATTGAACACATAGCATTGGTGTAGTTTCGATCCGACGTTAAGTTGTGTTTCTTTCTGAGGCTTTATTCTTAATTTCATAGCATGTATGATATTTTCTGACACAAAGAACAGTTCTTTTAGTGTCGTAGAGAGGAGGTCTCGTGTATGTCTCAATGAATTCAAGATACACTGCATATTTTTTCTACAACAGGCGTGCAATTCTGGTGTCAAGTTGTGTTTGCTTCATGCGTTCCATAATAGGATATAGTCTTGTGCAACGTAGCGGACTATTCCTAATATATATTTTTCAAATATACGTTATGGTCAAAAATGGTTTTTAAGTATTACACCTTTTTTTAATTAGTAAATGAAAAACAAAGCAATATTTGTCTGGAAAAAAAAATTCGTGCAGAGGGTTCTTCACCTGCAAAAAAAATCCTGCACAAGCAATGGGCGAAAAAAAAAATTCGTGCAAGCTGAAAATCCCCCCCCCCCCCCCCATCACTTTTCTAATGGTCCGTCCCTAATTGAACTTCGTGTCGTACAATTCAGGGATAATCGTGCTCGTAATTTCAAATCGTCCTCGCGCTACGCGCTCGGCCGATTTGAAATTAATGTAAATCGCTTATCTTAATGACATTTAAACAGTCAAAGCTCTCCGAGGGGACACTCGTGTAAGCGGTCAGCCCTCATTACGGTTGCCATGACGAAATCATGTTTGGATTCACCTCTTACGAGAGTCATCCCGTATTAAGCGGCCAGGTACGGACACTTTTTCGGCTTTCGAAGGCTTCCACTCATGACCATTCTTCGAACCGCCAACGTACTCTTATACTCGACCATGCGCCCAGCTATAACACCTTAATTCGTCGTTTGGCTTTCCTCTATCGTTGCTCTTTCACGCGGCGCATAAATATATCGTGGATGGACACGATAGGATCTTTATTTCACCATAACTTTCACATATTTTAGAAACCCCTTCATGTAATCTGGTGAAGAACTGTGTACCTCAAAATTGCTCGGTGATTGGCAAAGAACAAGTTCATTCCCAGGGTATACACTGTCACAGAGGCAATATTTCGCAGTTAATTAACGGCTAATTTTTCGCCCTTCCTATATATACAGAGGCAATGTTTCGCAGTTAATTAACGGCGAATTTTTCGCTCTCCATATATATACGGAGGCAATATTTCGCAATTAATTAACGGCGAATTTTTCACCCTTCATACATATACAGAGGCAATATTTCGCAGTTAACGGCGAATTTTTCACCATCCATATATATATACGGAGGCAATATTTCGCAATTAATTAACTGCGAAGTTTTCGCCCTTCAAATATATACAAAGGCAATATTTCGCAATTAATTAACGGCGAATTTTTCGCCATCCATATATGTACGGAGGCAATATTTCGCAACTAATTAACGGCGAATTTTTCGCCATTTATATATATGCAGAAGCAATATTTCGCAGGTAATTAACAGCGAATTTTTCGCCATCCATATATATATATACAGAGGCAATATTTCGCATTTAATTAACTGCGAAGTTTTCGCCCTTTATATATATATATATATATATACAGAGGCAATGTTTCGCAGTTCATTAACGGCGAATTTTTCGCCCTTCATTTATATACAGAGGCAATGTTTCGTAGGTAATTAACGGCGAATTTTTCGCTCTCCATATATATACGGAGGCAATATTTCGCAATTAATTAACTGCGAAGTTTTCGCCCTTCATTTATATACAGAGGCAATATTTCGCAGTTAATTAACGGCGAATTTTTCGCCGTCCATATATATACGGAGGCAATATTTCGCAATTAATTAACGGCGAATTTTTCGCCGTCCATATACATACGGAGGCAATATTTCGCAATTAATTAACGGCGAATTTTTCACCCTTTATATATACACAGAAGCAATATTTCGCAGTTAATTAACGGCGAATTTTTCGCCATCCACACATATATACGGAGGCAATATTTTGCATTTAATTAACTGCGAATTTTTCGCCCTTCATATATATACAGATGCAATATTTCGCAATTAATTAACGGCGAATTTTTTTGCCCTTTATATATATACGGAGGCAAAATTTCGCAGTAAATTAACGGCGAATTTTTCACCCCTCATATATGTACAGAAGCAATATTTCGCAGTTAATTAACGGCGAATTTTTCGCTCTGTATATATATACAGAGGCAATATTTCGCATTTAATTAACTGCGAATTTTTCGGTCTCCACATATATACAGAGGCAATATTTCGCAGTTAATTAACGGCGAATTTTTCGTGTCTGCATATATGTACAGAGACAATATTTCGCAGTAAATTAACTGCGAAGTTTTCGCTCTCCATATATATACGGAGGCAGTATTTCGCAGTTAATTAACGGCGAATTTTTCGCCCTTTATACATATACAGAGGCAATGTTTCGCAGTTAATTAACGGCGAATTTTTCGTGTCTGCATATATATACAGAGACAATATTTCGCATTTAATTAACTGCGAAGTTTTCGCCCTCCATATATATACAGAGGCAATATTTCGCAGTTAATTAACTGCGAATTTTTCGGTCTCCATATATATACAGAGGCAATACTTCGCAGTTAATTAACGGCGAATTTTTTTGCCCTTAATATATATACGGAGGCAAAATTTCGCAGTAAATTAACGGCGAATTTTTCACCCCTCATATATGTACAGAAGCAATATTTCGCAGTTAATTAACGGCGAATTTTTCGCCCTCCATATATATACAGAGACAATATTTCGCAGTAAATTAACTGCGAATTTTTCGGTCTCCATATATATACAGAGGCAATACTTCGCAGTTAATCACGGCGAATTTTTCGGTCTTGATACAGAGGCAATATTTCGCATTTAATTAACTGCGAATTTTTCGCTCTGCATGTATATGCAAAGGCAATATTTCGCAGTAAATTAACTGCGAAATTTTCGCTCTGTTTTTATACAGACGCAATATTTCGCAGTTAATTAACGGCGAAATTTTCGCTCTGTAATATAAAGAAAAAATTAAATGTTAACGCTTTTTTTATTTTTCACTGAGAAAGTTAATTGCGAAATTTTCAATTTTCTCTATAGAGGTATTTAACTGCGAAATTTTTATTTATATATATACCCCTTGCTTTTGAATAAGACGTTTCGAGGTTCACGGAATTTGCCGTGGCGCTGGTGTAGCTGTTCCAGTGATTAAAAACCTCGAGAACATGTCCACTTTGCTGCGTTTGACCGGGATCACGAAAGCGTTATCTGGCAGAAGGTATTTTTTATCCGCGGTGGTTTTACACTGGGAATAATTCGTCGCCAGCACTTGACCCATTTCGAGTTGCCCCATCCAAAGCCACGCAGAACTTCGTGACGATTCATTTGATCACCGAGAGAAAAACAGTTTTTTGGGTCCCCGACAGGATACGGATTTCACCCTGGCCATGATTTCGCTATCTTAGCTGATCGTTCTTCAAGGACATCTTTACAAACTGATTGCGCGGTAAATAAAGAAATGGCGCAAATAGCGGCTAGTAGTGAGGTTCCCATTTGCTGAGTAGTATTTTTGCGAGGAATACTCCAGGGTAGGATTGTTGTTAGTGATATGGGTGTCCACAAAACGAAGACCGAAGACCGAAGACCGAAAAACGAAGACCCATATAGAACTAATGTAAAACGACATAAAACATTCATAAAACAATTCCTCATAGCCAAGAGTCACGTTATCGATAGGGTCTTCGTTTTGCAGAAAAGGCCGGGTCAAACTACAAAACGAAGACCCTCGTTAAAAAGCTTTGTGAGGCTGCGAAATTCACTTTATTGATAAGGTCTTCGTTTTGTAGAAAAGGCCGGGTCAAACTACAAAACGAAGACCCTCGTTAAAAAGCTTTGTGAGGCTGTGAAATTCACTTTATTGATAAGGTCTTCGTTTTGTAGAAAAGGCCGGGTCAAACTACAAAACGAAGACCCTCGTTAAAAAGCTGAGAAAACTATTTCTACTAATTGTTAGTTCCCCTTTGACACTTTTAAGCCAGATCACGAAACTACAACAGCTCATGTACCTCCTTAATTGAATTTTTCAACTTGTAACTACGAGGCTTATTAGGAGGCAGCGCTCTTAAATGTACCGTTTGCGGATAACTAAAGCAACCCCAATAGCAAGAAAACAATATAAGAAGATTTAAAGGTCTTTGTCGCAGTCTATACCCAAATGAACATGATAACGAAATTGGCAACATTGGCAGCGATATTACTCTGCGTCCGTCAAAAATTATAAATTCGTAAACAACGTTTGATACACTAGAAAAATACATCCGGGCAACCAAACACACTAAAAACGTGCAAATCTTTAAAATTTATTAGGGTCTTCGTTTTATAGTTTACCCCCACCAAAACTATAAAACGAAGACCCCTCCAAATCTGCTGGATAATTCGTAAACAACGTTGGATACACTAGAAAAATACATCCGAGCAACCAAACATACTAAAAATGTGCAAATCTTTAAAATTTATTAGGGTCTTCGTTTTATAGTTTACCCCCACCAAAACTATAAAACGGAGACCCCCTCCAAATCTGCTGGAAAATTCGTAAACAACGTTGGATACACTAGAAAAATACAGCCGGGCAACCAAACACACTAAAAACGTACAAATCTTTAAAATGTATTAGGGTCTTCGTTTTATAGTTTACCCCCACCAAAACTATAAAACGAAGACCCCCTCCAAATCTGCTGGAAAATTCGTAAACAACGTTGGATACACTAGAAAATTACAGCCGGGCAACCAAACGCACTAAAAATTTTGTTTAAAGGCTTATATTGAGACAATGAAACTTGACAGATTATTTATATTAATTTTTACTTTTGAAACAAAACCTAAAAGCTGGTAAGTTATGTTCATTCCTAGTTATAACTGCAACATAAAAAAATTGCATGATATTATCTATTTTAAAGCGAATTACACCCCTTATGCTGTCTTCCAAACGCAGTTTTGCTAGCTACAATTAGAACAAGTTCAGTAGAGCGTTCCTCGAACAAACGAACGTGTGAAAAGCAGTGTTCCTGAATTGATAACTTGTGAAATCTAGCGTGCTTCAAGCTACCTACTTTTATTATATGCTCGACCAAACGATTTCCTTTATTTTATTATCGGGCAAAGCGTTTGTGATGATAATAAATTTATTACTTACATCGCGCAAATTCTCATATGATAATTAATCAAATGCACGTTTTCCAAACGTGAGCAATCCGGCATTAAAAAACAGCAGTTACTGAAAACGATTATATCAATGGATGCCGATCGATGTGAAGGCGTTAGGCACAGTAAAATGTTCAATGTGTCTTTTTTCACAAATAAATTTATGGTCGACGCCTGGCAATGCGTTTTGGCGAGAGTTTTCTTTTTGTAGTTTGACCCGGCCTTTTCTACAAAACGAAGAGAAGACGTTATCGATAAAGTGAATTTATACCTTAAAAATGTCTTGCCGTCAATTTGCCAACAATTTCTCGCAAGTAGTTATGGTAATGCATTGCCAAGTGTTTTCGTATATTGAATAGTTCTCACTGTCATTCTCGAGCGAATTTGGAGGGGGTCTTCGTTTTATAGTTTTGGTGGGGGTAAACTATAAAACGAAGACCCTAATAAATTTTAAAGATTTGCACATTTTTAGTGTGTTTGGTTGCCGGCTGTATTTTTCTAGTGTATCCAACGTTGTTTACGAATTTTCCAGCAGATTTGGAGGGGGTCTTCCTTTTATAGTTCTGGTGGGGGTAAACTATAAAACGAAGACCCTAATCAATTTTAAAGATTTGCACATTTTTTAGTGCATGTGTTTGGTTGCCCGGCTGTATTTTTGTAGTGTATCCATCGTTGTTTTCGAATTTTCCAGCAGATTTGGAGGGGGTCTTTGTTTTATAGTTTTGGTGGGGGTAAACTATAAAACGAAGACCCTAATAAATTTTAAAGATTTGCACGTTTTTCGTGTGTTTGGTTGCCCGGGTGTATTTTTCTAGTGTATCAAACGTTGTTTACGAATTTATGATTTTTGACGGACGCAGAGTAATATCGCTGCCAAAGACCTTTAAATCTTCTTCTTATTGTTTTCTTGCTATTGGGGTTGCTTTAGTTATCCGCAAACGGTACATTTAAGAGCGCTGCCTCCTAAAAAGCCTCGTAGTTACAAGTTGAAAAATTCAATTAAGGAGGTACATGAGCTGTTGTAGTTTCGTGATCTGGCTTAAAAGTGTCAAAGGGGAACTAACAATTAGTAGAAATAGTTTTCTCAGCTTTTTAACGAGGGTCTTCGTTTTGTAGTTTAACCCGGCCTTTTCAACAAAACGAAGACCCTATCGATAACGTGACTCTTGGCTATGAGGAATTGTTTTATGAAATGTTTTATGTCGTTTTACATTAGTTCTATATATATGGGTCTTCGTTTTTCGGTCTTCGGTCTTCGGTCTTCGTTTTGTAGACACCACTAGTGATATAGCTGGTTTTTTTTGCAAAACACGTCAGAACACAGACAAATATGGATTGTGTGATGTTAACAACAACAACAAGTAGCTTTATTTGCATGACTATAAATCCTTACAGTATTGCAAAGCATTGCAACATAAAATGAAATTACAATAGTATAATAAAGAAAGGGAAAGTGCAATTAAAATACATCAGTATGGATTGATAATTTGATTATTGCGGAAATCTAAGCATTAAAGAATGAATTTTAATAATTGAATATTTACAAAATAATTACGAGAGTTCATTAATTCATTGGTAACTTCTGAAGGAGATAACTGTTTTATATTTGGTAGGTGATACCCTATTTTCCTATAAAATCCGTCCCTAAGGATTGAGTATTTAGGACAGTGAAAAAGAAAGTGAATTTCATCTTCAATTTCATTTCCACCACAAGTAGGGCACAATCTATTATCTCTCGTGATTTGTTCATATCTACCAATTTCAATAATTAATTTATGATTATATACTTATACGAAATTTTACTAATTGTTTTCTATCATTTGATTTCCTTGTAAGGTCTAAGTAATGAGAAGGCGTATATTCGTTCTTAAAGATATTATAGAATTCGAGTTTCTTAGAGTGTTGAATGGTGTGTCGCCAATATGGGATATATTTTTGTTGCATTAAGTTTACATAATGTTTGATTTTAGTTTCAGTTAAGAAAAAAAAGGGTCAAAATCAGGCAAATTATAGAATTCGGATATCCTTATAAGATTAGAGTAGAAGCTATTTTTACCAGAAGGGTGAAGATCTGCTGACATTAAAAAGATCTGTTTAACAATAGAGTTATTGTCCGTACTTTGAAGGTATACGGTATAATTAATTATTTTCTGATTAATAGCTATAATAAGAGGAAACCTTCCAAATTCAGCTCTCTGCATGCAACCTCGTTCCCAGGGTCTCTCCTCTTCCCTCCCCTGGAGCGAGAGAGAGAGGGGAGGGAAGAAGAGAGACCCTGGGAACGAGGTTGCTCTGCATGCCACATTTGATGTCTTATTGCTTTAAACTTCTAGATAACGCTTGCAGAATTGTAAATGAATTTTTTCAATCTGCGAACTATCCCAAGACTTAAAATCCGGTTTTGCGTACACACCCCAGACTTCGCTATTATATGTCAAAATTGGAAAGATCATCGTGTCAAAGATTTTACTTGCCAAGAATGGAGACCAGGGGCAGCGACCCTTTGGTGGGTAAACTGCTTCTTAAGAAAGTCCTACGGGGTATTCTCCGTTACCAGGGGCAGAGTCGGGTCCTCCGTCAACCAGTTACCCAGGGGGTTTTACTTGCTATCCGCCCCTTCCTGCGAGCCTGGTTGGGCCTCAAAGATTTCTCCATGGTGTGGGCCGCCTTTACGCTCGCCTTTTATGGTTTCCTTCGCTGTAGTGAATTTACTTACCAAGGAGTTCGCAATTTTCGTTCTCGTTTCGACCTGGGTAGGGAATGTGTGTCTTTTCACCCCAGTCTGTCTAGCCCGCAACACATTACTATCACGCTAAAATCATCCAAGACTGACGCTTTCCGCGCCGGTCAGTCGCTTATCATTGCCCGGGCGGATACCCCAGTTTGCGCTGTCACAGCCATGCAGCGTTATATTCAATTCGTGTCGCCACCCCATGGCCCACTTTTCGCATTCCAGTCTGGTCGTCTTCTCACTCGGTCAGCAGTTGTCTGCCTTCTTCGTGACGCCGCTCGTCACGCCGGGATCCCCTATCGCAGTCTTAAAGGACATAGCTTTCGCATCGGCGCCGCCTCTACAGCGGCTGCTGCAGGCTTGCCAGACTGGTTAATTAAAGTACTAGGTAGATGGTCTTCAGATTGTTACCAATTATATATAAGGACACCACAACAGGTTCTAATGCCCGCAGCTCCTAGGATGGCTAGTGTTTCTAATCCCGCAATGTTACCTGTTTAAGATTTCTTGTTGTTTTTGCTTGGGGGGGATACCCGCTTCGCGTGTATCTGTGGCGGTTAAGTCTGCGCAGCGACTTCCCCAAGCGTAGTGCACTAGTTTTTAAATCGTTTTCGCATTATCGACCTGCCAATATTCCGGTCCGATCCAGCACCCCTGGGGAGATAGGTGAGGCTCGATAGGTCATTAAGTCACTTAAGTTGGCGCGTTGCTGGCCTTAGGTTTCAGCTCGTAGTGCTGTCGCTGTAGCGCGTTGCTGGCCTGGGTTGCAGATCGTAGCGCCCTAGTTTTTCTAGACCTGCCAATACTCTTCTCGGCTTGGCGCGTTGCTGGCATTAGGTTTCAGCTCGTAGTGCCAGGAGGAGTGAGGCTTAAAATGGTCTGTATGCAATAGAAGTCGTCTGTCGCGTCAATCGCTGAGCGGTGTCCCCCTATTACGCCATATGTGTCTTGTAGTCCTTATTTTAATTAAGGGTTTGGTATTAAATCATTGGGTTTAGCAATCTATCGGAACAGTGACATTAATCGACCATAAAAGTTAGAATAAATTTATGCAAATACATTTATGACATCACGTACTCTATAGCTGTCGGGTTATAAACAGCGGGGGGGCAGTTTTTGTGGCAGCTATTACTAGTTTTTTTTTTAACAGATTTTTATTACTTATCAAAATAATTTGCACAAATATATAGTACATATAACACTACTATTCTAATACTAACATGCGTACTAACACGAAGATAAATACAAAAAATAAATAACCTACAATACAATACAATACCATAAAAAACAGCCTACTATGTAGATGAATAGTTAGTTAGGAGAACGGTATTCAGTATTTTTGCAATTGTAGACAGTTATATCTTATGCTGGCGCGAATGTTGTGCGTTGTCGTGTTTATGTTATGCAACGAAATCAACACCGAAGCAAATTATAAAGAGAGAATCTGGTGTCGACAATTTTTTCCGGGATCAGGGATCAAAATTTCCAACGGTTTTTGGGATCAAGGATCAAAAATTGGGGTAAAAAAATAAGATCAGTTATACAATCCTCACTCGCTCAGCCTTTTTATGCTCGAGTGCAACATTGTTGAAAATCATATAAAAACAATACCCAGTTAAAAGGCGAACAACATACCGTATTTATTCGATTAAGCGCCCGACCTCGAATAAGCGCCCACCTCGAATAAGCCCCACTCCACCCCTCGAGGAGGCAGCACCAGAGAGTTCGCTAATAGGACAATCACATGACTTTTGGAGGGCATATAGTTTATCGCGAGGGTGCAAATGATGCTACGAGGGACACAAATAAACTATATGCCAGACAAAAGTCATGTGATTATCATTATTATCAATACACAAGGCCAAATCGTACAAATTCATTTAATAAGAAAAAAATGTTTAACAGAAACAGGGCCGTAAATGCGTTTGCAGCCCGTCAAATTCAATATCGCCCGCCACTCACGCGTGTTTTCTCGAAGGCAGTTTCTTATTTGGCCGCATATATTGATAATAATTTACCTTAGTGACAAGATTGAAATTGACAAGTACTACTAAAAGACTTCCCCAAAAAACCGAGTTTTCTTAGTATTTTAAAGAAACTTTCAATGAACAGTTAAAATTCTGCTTTGGTACATTTTCACGTTTTGTTATTATTTATTGTTTTGTTGCAAAATAAACTTACTACTTGCTGAAAATGGTGAAAATTTAATAAGCGCCCACTATTAAGGTCCAAAAATTTAATAAGCGCCCAGGGCGCTTAATCGAATAAATACGGTACAACTTACGAACAATAAAGTAAGTCATCACTTTAAATATAAAATAAGGTTAAATATTGTATGTCAACTGGCCTGGCCGTAGGTGTCAACCAGCACGAAAAACTCTTTAACGACAAAACTTCAGGCAGGCGCTTAGCAGGATATAATAAATTATTATTATTATTTCCAGAGCAACGACGACAGTTTTGATTTTAAAATACATGTTTCGACAATCCTTTGCCATCTTCAGTTTGAAATTTTAAGCTACAAAGTTGAGTTTATAATAATTAATTGAAAATGCTAATGAGAGAAAACAAAACAAAATAAATGAAAGAATGCGTGAAAATGCGTGATTATAACTTATACCATGCGCGATTTAGGGGTAACACTTATTCTTTTGTTAAAACAATAGAATATTAGAGCACAAAAGAACGACAATACAATAGAATACAATACCATAGACTATATTAGAATACATAATTTTACCTAATACAATGAATGTGTACAATGTACAATAGAGCTAACACCCTAAATCGGGCATCATATGTTATAACTGAAGAAAGTTTAAATTAACATGATACAACTGTTGGTTCAAAGGTTGTTCCCATTTGATATGCAAAGCTTCCGTTATCTTAAGCTGAAAATTGGTGGAAGCATGATCTACGATGTTGGAACAATTAGGTGAACATAAACTATGCATTCTTTGGAGTCTTTCAGGTGTTTGAATGCGTGAGAGGCCCTATCAGTCGATAAATGTCGGGTGGTTTCGCCGACGTAGCAGGCATTACAGCCCGCACACAAACACCAGACCCTTTGGTATTATTATTATTATTATTATTATTATTGTACTATCTTTTTTTAGTCTTTTATTGATATATTTTTCATATACATGTAGGTATACATACATTTTAAAGGCTTTGTAAAGGAATTTATTGTAAACTTATAAATTGTGTTTTATAATTAAAGTTCTCTATTTATATTATTATTATTATTATTATTATTATTATAAAATTATTTTCACTATAAACCGGTTTGTTTAGCGCCACAATGGCTTTTTAGGGGCCGATTACATGGCAAATTTCAGCCCGGTTAGGCGGGCTGAGATTTCAGCCCGTTTTCTTGAACGTTTGCAATTACATGAAGAAAGTTTCAGCCCGGGCTAAAATTTCCAGCCCGGTTTGTGAAACCTCATGTAATGCGAATGAAATTTCAGCCCGGGCTGAAAAGCTAGGTCACCTGGGTAGAAAAGTGCACTTGGGCATGCGCAATGACTTGTTTTCAATAAAAGAAGATGGCGGCTACGGCTGTCAGCCCGGGCTGAAATTCGTCATGTGATCGCAACAAAATTCCAACCCGCCTACCGGGCTGAAATTTCAGCCTGGGCTAAAATTCGCCATGTAATCGGCCCCTAAATGTATGACGGACCATGCTTCTGAATTCCTGTCCTCGAAATTTATTAAGCGAGCCGACGTGAGCAGTCGTAGCACCAGAAACTCACAAATGTTGAACATTCCACTTTTTAAAACCGCTAGGGCCATATATCTTTTCATTATAGAATAGTTAATTTATGGAATTCCTTGGAATGTTCGCTCAAATAATGCAATTCAGTAACTGTTTTTAAAAATCGCCTGAGGACTAAGCTACTAAAAGAATTATGGAACTCCCAAGAACTTTATTTTTGTTATTTGTATTGTAATTAGTAGTCAATTATGTTAACATAATGATTGCAAAGTAAAGGACAATCATTATCTTAACGGCTGGCTGTTTTAAAATAATATGTAGGGGCATTTTGAAAATATGTTGCTTTATGCAAATTATTTGCTTCATTACTGTTTTGCCTATTATGCCATAAAAATGATTTTTGATTTACTCGAAAACCGTCTTATAATTTTTCTTGAAACTTCGTCTGCAGCTAGTGATACTTAAAATAAGATATATGAAAGTTTCATTATGAAGTGTCTTACTAAATTTTGATAAAAACGACATTGTTTAAAGTGCCTATAACCCCTAGAAAGTTATTTTCAGAATCGACTCTATGTACATTGAATAGTTGAATGGTAAAATTATTTCTTGTTTTGAACGTCGCGTTTGTGAGTTATAGAGATTTGAATTTACAAAATGCTAATTAGATGACGTCAACCCGGGAATTTGCCATTATTTCTACGTCAATTTACAATGCGCAGTTTACAGCTTGAGGATAATTAATTTGATAAACACTAAAAATACACTGTGGATAGTCAATTGTTCGTAAAAAAATATTACTTGGAGGTGTAAACAAGTAGTTGTATAAATAATAAATTATTCCCCGGGTTGACGTCATCTAATTAGCATTTTGAAAATTCAAATCTCTCTAACTCGCTAACACGACGTTCAAAACAAGAAATATTTTACCATTCAACTATTCAATGTACATATCGAGTTGATTCTGAAAATAACTTTCTAGGGGTGATAGGCACTTTAAAACAAAGGGTAATAAGCTGGCATTGCTATAGTAACCGCTGTCGCTTGGAAACCAGTGACACATAAAAGTTTGATCATATTTCATAAATGTATTGAAGTATGAAAGCAATCGAAGCATGTCTTCATTGCGAAATTTTGATTTCAAAACATACACCCAACGGCAAAAAAAAGCTGAGTCGAGTCTCCTTTTTAAGATACACCTAATTGCAAAACGCCTCATAATACAGATAAATCACGCTATCTTAATTGCACCATTAATGCACAGCTATAAACTTGTGGGTTCTCTGTCAATGTCGGTTGCAAGCTGTCTGTCAATGTCGGTTGCAATCAAGGACAATGAAATAACTTGGTTCGACTTCTTCCTTGAGGGTCTTTTCAGCCGGCATCGTCCATGGGGGCATCTCGAAGTCTTTGTAACAAGATTAGGGTTGATCCATTCTGAACATTGTAGTCACTCAGAGTAAGGTCGTCTTCCAGTTTCTTTCCAACGAATACCAAACGTTGTCGGTCAGGTGGACACTCGTTCAACTGTTGAATTTTCTTTTTCACATTTTTAATGAAATCGTTTGGCTCCACTGCTAACGGGACTTTTCTTCCATTCATCATTTTTATAAAGATTTGCAAGTCATTTGCGTTGTCTCGTATAGTGCTGCCCTCTTCAGGTTGATTGTCTGTGGCCAGGGAAAGTTGCTGAAGCTGGCCCTCTTTCCTCAAATCTAACAAAACATTACAGTAGAAAAAAGAAGGAAACGGTGAAACTATTCAGTTACAATCAACGTTCGATTGCCATTAACCATTTTCAGCCAAATCAAGCAAAGCTACAATTAGCTGCAAAAGTAGTTGAGACACTTTCATCCACAAGTGCTTTTTTGGAAGAAGTACACCATTGCTACCTTTCCTTACCCCTCCACCCTTATCAATGTTTTTTTGTGACCGGCGCCATGTCCAAAACTTTGGCTAACAACATTGAACGGGGGAGGGGGTGTTGTGAGGGAAATATATTGTTCTTTTGTTCTTCGAGGCATCATTTTTTATAAAAGTGAGTGTTTTTTGTGAGAGTGTCTCAACAATTTTGCAGCTAATTGTCTGAGGCGTTCACCGCTTAATAACTTACAACGGATAAGGCTATTCATGTTGAAACTTGTGTTAGTTTTGCATGACTACATGATATTTGAAAAAATCCAGCTCTAATATTCATCATGCTATGAACTGTAAAATGGCAAGAGAATAACTGTTTTTTTTGTATTTGCATTTGACACAAATTACACTAATTAATGCATTCGAAATGGTATATGCTTCAATATACTCTCGGCGTTTTGTGTTGCATTCAAATTCACGGGTTTTAGATGTTTTTTGTAGCCTTATAGAAACATAGGTGAAATATTTTGAGTTAATTCGTGTTCAAGGTGTTGCAAGTGAGCGAAATGGACTCGAAAAGTAGAGAAAAAGTGCTCAATTATGCGATACGTGACATAGTGATTGGGTACTGAAAATTTGCTAATTTGCATATCACCATGCCAAACACAGGAATGTACACCTCTATAAATTTACTACTGCCGATTAGTAGTGATATTTAACACTAATGACAAAAATGAAACCCTTTCGGAAATTGCTTTTGGGGTGGCAAAATTTGTATATGGTGCACTGCAGCCTATAAGGTGAACTTGCATTAATTTGAATGCAAAGAGCGGGGTATAATAATTTTTGTTGTGCATTTCCGTATTGTTCTCTGGCTTTAGCTTTACACTAAGCTATATGACAATATAGCTGATACATATGAATGGGGTTAGTTTCTAGAGAAACTGTGGTGCTGCGTCGGTGGGGGGATGAAACACGAGAATTTCGTTTTATCGACTGAGTCGATAAGGTAAATTGACCACCGTAAAAAGATTCAAGTAGCTGACGTTTCGAGCGCTAGCCCTTCGTCGGAGCGAATCAAGGAATTGTGGGTAGTGTGTGGTTTTATATAGTAAGCGGTGGAGCTACGCTATTGGTGGAAATTTGGTGACGTGAAAAACAGATGTAGATTAGTTGAATGAAAAGCGTTCGTTGATTCCGTGGGGTTTGAGAGTGCCGATTTGAAAGATGATTTTTTGTTCTAGGTTTTTACGGCTTTCTGTGTTACCCTGGTGTAGGGAAAGGCCGCAGATTGTCATGTGTTGTTTAGAATGGTTAGTAAGATTAAAATGGCGCGCGACTGGTTTGGATGCATCTTTGTCATTTTTTTCAACGTCTCGGAGATGTTCACGAAAACGGTCGCCCAGTCTCCTCCCTGTTTCGCCAATGTATATCTTTTTGCAAAAAGTACATGTAATGCAGTAGATAACATTTACGGAGGTGTAAAACGATCAGTGATTTTAATAGATCGTTTGGGTCCTGTTATTTTGTCCGCGTTGTAAATGAAAGGACAAGTGTTACATCGTGTGCGTGTGCATTTGAAAGTTCCCGGTACATCGTCAGATTTCAGTGCGCTCGTAACTAGAAAGTTGCCTATGTTTTTGTCACGTTTGAATGAAATTAGTGGGGGTTGTGAAAAAATTCTGCCAGTTTCGGGGTCGTTTTGGAGTAATTTGAAATTTTTTAAAATGATGCTTTTGACTGTGTTGTTGTGTGGGTGGAAAGTGAGGGTGAATGGAATTCTCTCGTTCTCTTCCTTCTGTGGCGTTTGTAGTGCTGACTGTCTGTCGATCTGTTGTGCACGTTGTTGGCCCGTATTAACAACAGAGTCAGGGTACCCACGTTTCTTGAAAAACTGGCACATTTCTTCTGATTTGTTGGAAAAATCAGAGTCATCACTACATAGACGTCGAAGTCTGAGAAATTGAGAATACGGAATGGCGTTTTTAACGTGCGATGGATGTGAGGATGAATGTAACAGATAACTGTGGGAATCTGTAGGTTTGTAGTGCACACTTGTGGATAAACTGTTACCGTTGATTGAAATATTAATGTCAAGAAAAGCGACTGAGGTTTCGGAAATTTCCCAGGTATATTTTAGAGCTGGATGAAAAGTATTGACAGAAGTTATGAATTGATTAAGTTCCTCTTTACTGGAAGAGGTAGCGCCAATGCAATCATCGATGTAGCGGCCGTAGAGTTCGGGTTTGGTTCCGTGGTACTGATTAAAAAATTTGTCTTCGATGTGGCCTACAAAAAGGTTAGCGTAGCTTGGTCCCATTTTGGTGCCCATGGCGACTCCATTTACTTGTTTGTAGTAGTTTTGGGAAAATGAAAAACAGTTAAGTGTCAAAACTAATTCGGCTAAGCGGAGCAGTGTTTCTGAGCTTGGGTTTTGAATGGAGCGCTGGTCGAAAAAATATTTTAGTGCTTGAAGTCCTTCGTCATTGGGGATGACGGTATATAAAGAGGTAATGTCCATAGTGAAAATTAATTTGTTTTCGCTGGCAAAACTGAAATCCCGGAAAATTTCGAGTGCGTGATTGGTGTCCTTAATGTACGAGGGTAGTGATTTGACAATGGGGGCCATGATTTTGTCTAAATAGCTACAAATTAGTTCGGTAGGACAGCTACAAGCGGAAACAATGGGTCGGCCCGGATTGTTTGGTTTATGAATTTTAGGTTTGAAATAAACGCGTGAGGTTCTAGGAGTAGTGATGATGAGATTGTTGGCGGTAACTGGTAATTGTTGTTTAGTAATGAGGTCTTGGATAGTTTCTTTGACAATTTTTTGGTTGGTAGAAGTGAGATCTTTATCAACTTTGGCATAGAAAGCGGTGTCAGAAAGTTGCCGAAAAAACTCTTGTCGGTAAAGGTCGGTCCGCCAAACAACTACCGCCCCGCCTTTGTCGGCCGCTTTGATAACAATGTCGCGTCGTTTGCTAAGACTTTTGAGCGCTGCCCATTCTCCTGTTGAAAGGTTGGAAATTTTGGTGTGGCGGTTAAATTTAAGTTTTTGGACATAACTTCTGTCAATACTTTTCATCCAGCTCTAAAATATACCTGGGAAATTTCCGAAACCTCAGTCGCTTTTCTTGACATTAATATTTCAATCAACGGTAACAGTTTATCCACAAGTGTGCACTACAAACCTACAGATTCCCACAGTTATCTGTTACATTCATCCTCACATCCATCGCACGTTAAAAACGCCATTCCGTATTCTCAATTTCTCAGACTTCGACGTCTATGTAGTGATGACTCTGATTTTTCCAACAAATCAGAAGAAATGTGCCAGTTTTTCAAGAAACGTGGGTACCCTGACTCTGTTGTTAATACGGGCCAACAACGTGCACAACAGATCGACAGACAGTCAGCACTACAAACGCCACAGAAGGAAGAGAACGAGAGAATTCCATTCACCCTCACTTTCCACCCACACAACAACACAGTCAAAAGCATCATTTTAAAAAATTTCAAATTACTCCAAAACGACCCCGAAACTGGCAGAATTTTTTCACAACCCCCACTAATTTCATTCAAACGTGACAAAAACATAGGCAACTTTCTAGTTACGAGCGCACTGAAATCTGACGATGTACCGGGAACTTTCAAATGCACACGCACACGATGTAACACTTGTCCTTTCATTTACAACGCGGACAAAATAACAGGACCCAAACGATCTATTAAAATCACTGATCGTTTTACATGCACCTCCGTAAATGTTATCTACTGCATTACATGTACTTTTTGCAAAAAGATATACATTGGCGAAACAGGGAGGAGACTGGGCGACCGTTTTCGTGAACATCTCCGAGACGTTGAAAAAAATGACAAAGATGCATCCAAACCAGTCGCGCGCCATTTTAATCTTACTAACCATTCTAAACAACACATGACAATCTGCGGCCTTTCCCTACACCAGGGTAACACAGAAAGCCGTAAAAACCTAGAACAAAAAATCATCTTTCAAATCGGCACTCTCAAACCCCACGGAATCAACGAACGCTTTTCATTCAACTAATCTACATTTGTTTTTCACGTCACCAAATTTCCACCAATAGCGTAGCTCCACCGCTTACTATATAAAACCACACACTACCCACAATTCCTTGATTCGCTCCGACGAAGGGCTAGCGCTCGAAACGTCAGCTACTTGAATCTTTTTACGGTGGTCAATTTACCTTATCGACTCAGTCGATAAAACGAAATTCTCGTAGCTGATACATAGCTGATGATATATGACGATCTACCACGGACTACCACGGTCTACCAACAGAAATATATAAGAGTATATAACATAACCTTTATACTTGCGATGGTAGACCGTCTCACCCGGGTATACCGTCAGCAAACTACAACAATACAATATATCACAATTTAATTGACATCGTTTATTAGTTACAGTTGTTGTTTAAGGATGGTTGCGTGTGAGTTGGTCATAAGAAGAAAATTGAACCAACATAAACATAGATTAGTATTTCTCGCGGGCACAAAGAACTGTCATGGCAGTGTGATTTTTCAAGGTCCCCCTGGCCTTCTTTTCTCGGCATTCAAGCATCTGTAAACCGTCGCGCGAGACACGGAGCATTTTTGTGTGATTTCTTTCACTGTAAGAGAACTGTTTTCTTTTAAAAATTTTATATATGCCCTCGCAGTGGCATCTATTTGGCTGGTAAAAAAACATAACTTTGAAATGACTGTTGATATCAACTTCTATTGTTGCGTCACTGACGAACTTCGATTTTTGAACATTTTTGCGTTCTCATTTTTAATGATATTCGAATACATTTTCACCCCTTACGCGACAAATATAATAAAACGGTCTTTTCTCAATCTATTGGTGCTACTCGCATACCTGTAGGCCTGGAAAGCTTGCGGCAATCGTTTACAGAAGTTAATATATATTCAGACAATTAGCTGCAAAAGTAGTTGAGACACTTTCATCCACAAGTGCTTTTTTGGAAGAAGTACACCATTGCTACCTTTCCTTACCTCTCCACCCTTATCAATGTTGTTTTGTGACCGGCGCCATGTCCAAAACTTTGGCTAACAACATTGAACGGGAGAGGGGGGGTTGTGATGGAAATATATTGTTCTTTTGTTTTTCGAGGCATCATTTTTTATAAAAGTGAGTGTTTTTTGTGACAGTGTCTCTCAACAATTTTGCAGCTTATTGTAGCTGAAGATAAAATGGTTTGTCCCAATACAACCAACACGTTCCTTTCACGATAAGTTGCTAGGCAACTTTGCGTATCTTTATAGCAACATGCTGACGAGCAATTTTCAACGTGTGTAAAAGTGACTGTGGTATGGGATATTTGTTTGTATTGGGGACTGAGTGCAAAATTATAGGACCCAAGACTCCAGCAAAAGCCCAAAGAAACAGAGAGATATAAATTGCATGGAATATAAAGGGGAAAGAATGGGATATCAGCATAACTACAGGACCCCAAGACCACAGCCAAAGTCTCACGAAACCGCAGCACCACAAGATCGCAGAACCCAGAATCAGAGCACTCAGACCGTAGAAGGGGAGAAATATAGAAATGCAAGACGATGAATTGAAGGAGTTAAAAAAACGGCCATAAGCATTTTGATTTAAAAAAAAATGGACTTGAACACTGTTAATTTGCAATTCATAAACATGCATTTTAGTGAGCTCACTAATAACTTATTACTAAACAACATAGATTGACAATAAGGAAAACATTTGTCCGCTCAGAAGGTCTGTCATTCTCGTCAGGGGCACAGTAAACAGACCCGGTTAGAGAGATTAATTTCAGCAAAACATTTCTCTTGAAGTAATAAATAAATATGCCCACGAAAGACAGTTTAACTTACGATTAAATTGACGACTTATTTGTCTGTTCAAAATGCTGTGCCCCTGACGAGAATGACAGACCTTCTGAGCGGAAAAATGTTTTCCTTATTATCAATCTGTTGTTTATAAATAAGTTATTAGTGAGCTCACTAAAGTGCATGTTTCTGAATTGCGGCAAATTAACAGTGATTAAGTATATTTTTTGTTTGTTTTTTTGCCTGTTTATTTTTTTAATCAAAATGCTTATGGCTGTTTGTTAACGCCTTCTTCAATTCATCTTCTTGCATTTCTACATGTGTTCTTTTCTACATTTCTACATTTCTTTGTGTTTCTACATGATGTTGAATTTCCAAGGCGTGTTTGACTGCCATCTTGTGGTACTACGGTTTCGTGAGACTTTGGCTGTGGTCTTGGGGTCCTGTAGTTATGCTTACATCCCATTCTTTTCCCTTTATCTTCCATGCAATTTGTATCTCCCTGTTTCTTCGGTCTTATTGTATTCTCGGGTTCTGGGTCCTCATCTCCATCTGTATTTCTGCAATCATACAGTTTACAATGCATTGGGATTTGGTTTTGTGTTATCCTGGTTCCGTGAGGCTTAGCCTGGAGTCTTGAGGTCCTATAACTTTGCATTCAGTTATATATAGAAACGGAGAAAGGAGATAGGAGGCATCTGCGCGCAGGCTACACGTACAGTCAACACGTACAGTCAACTCCCGTAATAATGAACGCCTTCAGTTAAAACCCATGATTGGTTTCCACAATGCCAGGACTTTTTAAAACTCCTATTCGTAATATGGGGGAAATAACGTTACCTCCCATTTGTAAACCAAGCGCAGGCTTACAACTACTCCTGCCTTTGTAGTTACAGTTCGCATTGTAAGGTGACACTGTGTAACAGTGACTATACCACGTGAACAAAAATGGCGAGTCAATACATAGATTCAAACTCGAGCTATGAAGTTTAACTTACCCACAACTTGTTCTTCTGGCATACAAAGGCATCCAGTGGATAAATCTGCAAAAGTCTCAAAATCGTCGCTGTTAGGAAAAACTGCTTCAGACCCCCATTTGTAAACCAAGCGCAGGCTTACAACCACTCCTGCCTTTGTAGTTACAGTTCGCATTGTAAGGTGACACTGTGTGACTTCCGACTGGTTCACGGCTACTTCATTCTTGCTCAATTTTTGCTTGAGGACGTCTAGTAACTCTGAAAGTTTCTCCTTTTGCGTAGAACACAGGACCACTCGACGATTTTCCGTATCGGCATTGTCTTCCAGCTTCACCACTGTGACGTCTTCGAAATGGATACTGCATTCATGAAAAGCTTCCTCGCTGGAAGCCTTTAGCATAATCTCTGATTGAAATGTTCCTTTCTCACAAATGTTTCCATTGATGTAAACATGTGCGATTGCGTGAAGCCGAAGCTGACCTTCCGATTCTTTCTTGATGCGGAACACCTGAGAGTACGTGTGTTCGTGTTTGTCATACCTAACGTTCTCACGGGGACAGATCAAAGGAACATTTGTCGAGTCAACCAGTTCAAATCTCACCAGCTTTGATGGGTCAAACTTAGCGAAATGAACTAGACTCAGTAAAAGGTTGGACAAATCATGCACGAAAATTTCATCAATGTCCTCGCGGTTGGCCATGATGTCCCTTAGGCGGCACGAAAACAGGTCTAGTCTCTGGTGCAACCTAACGTCTTGACGGCAGTGCTGGAAAAACGGCTTTAAAAAGTTCAGCATTGGGAGAATTGTCAGACTTTTGCCCCATTTTTCAATTTCTGCGGTTGGCTGCTTATCATGATTTTTCAGGCACAACTGCTCAAGAATGTTGCAAGACTCGCATACAAGCTCGTGAAATCTGTTGTTCCCTTCAGCGATTCGAACACACGACACAAAGTAATCCAGTTTTTCCTTCGGCAGTCCCCTTAAGCCATTTTGTGGCTCTTCTGAAATCCTCTCGTCAACAAAAATATCCTTAATGTTTTGAATAAGGTAAGGAACAATGATCAGAAAAGTTTTGGTTATGGCTTTTTCAGACGATGAACATACCTGTTGATATTTTCTTGCGATATCTTCGGGAGGTGGAACATGACTCTTAATGGATTGGATAAGATACTCTGTGTAACTTTCGGAGGAGGCTGCTTCGATAGAACCTTCCAATTCGACGCAACAGTCCCTCAACACAGACTTGCAAAGAGTTTGAATTTTGCGTTCGAAATAGTTCACTAAATCAGCATTCACGCACTGCAAGCTCGATATCTTAGTTGCAAGTTTTCTTAAGTGCCTGATATGCATCTGCCCTCTTTTTGTTACCATGTAATCTGGTGACAGTAAAAATAAAATGGTATAATTCAGTTAAGGAGACAGTTATCGTAATTAACGAGGATGGCTCATAAGCCCGTGAGTATCGTTAGTTTTAGGGGAGTCGCAAGTTTCAGAAGGCTATTTAAATCCTGCCACTTAAAAGGTTTCCTTAGTGGGAAGGAGGGAGGGAGGGAGGGAGGGAGGTAGGGAGGGGAGGGAGGGAGGGAGGGAGGGAGGGACGGAGGGAAGGAGGGAAGGAGGGAAGGAGGGAAGGAGGGAAGGAGGGAAGGAGGGAAGGAAGGAAGGAAGGAAGGAAGGAAGGAAGGAAGGAAGGAAGGAAGGAAGGAAGGAAGGAAGGAAGGAACGGACTCGATAGGGCCTGTCAGGGTGGAAGTGATTTACCCCAACAACGTTCTACACGCAACTGAAAACACCAAAATACCCTAACTGATACAAGAACATGATAGCTTCTGGAGGAACCCACAAGTACACGTTTCACACCTAGACCTCCATCCGATGTATATAACAATCAATTCTCCATGTAAAATGAAAATGATAATTTATCAAGGGTTCGCAACAAAGTGAATAAGTCAAAGATAGAAAACTGTGTGAAATAATGTGAACCTTAATCTTAGTGCACATGCAGCACATAAACCAATTGGCCAACAGTGCCGCCGCTTATCTCCCATTTTAAGCGACTTGCGCACTATGTATTCCACCCTGGCCTGGATGGAATACTAGTCCCGAGCAGGTTACCCCCAGCATTTACCCATTACATTTTTATATACCTGATGAACCAAAGCAGAGACCAGAGCTCCACAACTAAGGCTCCTGGTATCAGGAGCAGCTATGTAACTTGACCATCGCACCACAATAAGAAACAAATGCATAAAACGACGACTTGGGACAACTAACCTTTTTGTTGTAAGCTCTCGAGGTCTTTCCTGAGAGCAGCAAGATCTTCTACCACATCATTCTTCTTCGACCAGTGTTGTAAAATTAGTTCTAGTTGTTTCTCCTCGTCCTTCCAACACTTGGCAGCTTCATGCATTGACTCTTCAGGCATTCCAAGCAACTGAGCAATGGGAATAAGGTTAAAAATAGCTCCCTCTACACTCAGTAGGCTTCTTACATAACCACACAGATCTGTAAAATAATACAAATGGTCGTGAGGTGACCACGCTATGCTTAAAATGTTTGCTGTTCGAAACTTTAAGGTGGATCTGAACCCCTTCCCAAGAATTTTTTAAACTTTGCAAAAAGTTGTATCTTAACATGCTAATTACAATTCGATAATTAAAAAATGGGGGTTACCGAGCTCGTTTTTTAGTTATAAGTACTTAAAGCCATAATTTAGTGTGTCTTTAACAAGATATACCTGTTACGTCGTGACGACAACCATAACTTGTTCAACAATGCCTGGGCATTTGTTTGATACCATTACTGTAGCACTAACTGATGAAGAGTTGTAGTATTGATCCATCGAAGTGTAAGAACTGAAAATTTCTAAAAACTGTCATGAGCCACCTTAAAAGGCGTTTTCAGCCTTATGATACTGGTAGATAGATTCAATTGTGGCAATCATGGAGCTCCGGACTTGGCCTACTCAATCATCAACAAAGTTACAAACAACCATAACTTTTAAATCCGTCGCCATGGACGGATAACCCCATCTTCATTGTTATCCTCAACACATGAAATCACCATTATTATATGTTATCATGTCACAGCTAATCAAACTCACCTCGTTCACTAAAATGTTTCTCGCTTGTATGCCCATACTCTCCTTGTACACTGATCTTACCGCAGAGACTTCTGACATCTTTTTTCCATTCGAGAGGAAGTCTGATAACCATTCCCGCGTTCCACCAAACATCCGAATGTACAGTGAAACTAGTATTTTCCTGCTGTCTGTCAGCAAGCTTGTAGTCCTCCCCAAGGTGAACATTGATTTGAAGGTTTTCATTGTTGTAGATGCTCTTTTCTTCCTGCCTAGTAATGGAACATACATGAAGCTCTACGAATCCGTCTTTTTTGAGCTGCATCAAAGCAGAAGAAGTCTCGTCCTCTCTGTAGAACTGTTCATGGTAGACATCTTGGCTAACGAACAGTAGTGCAAGTTCGTCATGCAGTGAAGAAGGACTGCTCTTGTTCAGCAACACCGACAGTGTGTAGTTAAATGATAGCAAGTTGAGCCTGGATACAATCTCTTTGGTGCGTATTAGAGTTGATCTGCTGAATCTTACCAAAACAGCAATGAGTGAGAAGTGTTCAGTTTCTATGATCACTTCTGCATTTGCCTCATCAATCTTTGAGTTAAAAGTGATGTCTTGCCAGGTGATCTTTCCGTCCCTAGCCTTTGACCTATGCAAAATGAGAACATCGTCCCACTTGAAATTGTTTATTTTAAACTTGGTTACTAATGTCAAAGGTTTCTCGAATAAATGGCCACTGGGTTCAAGATTGATGATGGGTGCAACAAACATGACATCGTTTTCAAGATCCTTCTGAACTAATAGTCCATAGTAGTTGGAAGGATCCACCAATGTTATGTTTACATACACGGGAGTTTCAACAGCTCCTGGGGGGCAAACCAATTTGACACTGTCTTTAACCACTAAACCACCTTCACTGGTAACAATGTTGGATAAAATGCTTGTGTCTTTCCATGGCGAGTTGTCCTTGACGTTCGATGGCAAGTCACCTTAAATATAAATTATGGAATACAATCAATTTTACACAATAGAGAACTCGGGGTATATATAAAAAAGTAACTGTTTTTGAAATCTTAAAGTGAGGTTTTATATAGATGTCAAGTAATTATTTTTGATGTGGCAAATATATTTTGTCATTTAAAGTTTTTTTATTTCCCATTTATTTCCCTTAGGGGGAAGACGTTTGCATGACTAAAATACAAGACGCGCCATATTTATTTGTGGCTTACTAACACTTCACTTTTTGTGAGGTGAAATACCCTAGTATCTGATCTCACAAAAAGTGATGGTGGTCGGATGTCGACATGAAAATGGCGTTGCGTCTAGCAACTAACTTGATTGATCTTCAATTCGCTTTTTACGTTACTGGCTTAATAATTAAAGACAAGGAATGTCACGTGACCTGAAATGGGGGTTTTGTGTACATCTGTCATAAGTTTACATTCATTGGGCAGAATGGCCGGACATTCGTGCATATTAATGGTCCCCCTTTGAGGATTTTTCCGCAAAGGGATTAATTGATAGCCGCCACGCGACACACCCCCTGTTCAAAGGTTACTAGGTTTTGTTACTGTTAGTATTAGATTTCGTTTTCACTTTTGATCACTCTCGTAGTTGATGCATCGTTTTCTAAGTGTAGTTTTTCTCATTTCACGATGGGTAGAACTAGACGTTTCTCCGGTTGCAAGATTCCTCGTTCGAAGCATTTGTTTGAGAAACCAGGTAAGAATTGTCCCGGTCCAGCACAAGATTCTAGTCATTCTAGCGAGGTACAAGTAGAAGCCACCGCCCCTTCTTCAGAAACCTCGCCTACTGAAGAATTATCGGTTCAGGACACTTTAGCTTATTTGCTAGGTGCTGTGAAAGCTCTTACTACAGGACTTAACGAAGCGGACAACCAGCATCTGCGTGCCTTGTGCGAGAACAACTCGCAGAAAGACGACCACGAAGTTGTTGTACCGACAATCTCCGGCGGCGCTATGCCTGACGCTTCTGCTTCGGGTGTAACTTTGCCTGAATTGCACGCTATGAAGGATCTCTCCCTCAAGGCTGAACGTCGTGTTACCCAGATGGGACTGGTGGATTCGTCCGACTCTGGTAGTGATTCGGATCATGACGATTTCGAGGCTTCTTAGCACGTCCGCCCCCAAAACAAGACTATGGCCTCTGGTAAGTCCTTACAGTCTGGCAAAGAAGCAAAAACTACCGTCCGATTCCCACAGTTATGGCCGCATAGTTTTCTCAGTTTAACGAATGCCTGCTGCGATATTAAGTACGACGAACTCACCCTAGAGGAGTTTGTCGCTGGCTATGGCCAAATTTTGCAATCACCAGGCCTTTTGAAGATTGAGTATTCTGCTAGGCTTAGGCACCTTGTATCGCTGATGTATTTTGCGCAACACTACGAGTGGCATGCTTCTGGAGATTGAGATTGAGCGAGGACTACTAAAGTAGGGCGATTCCTTCTTTCATTTAGAGAGTCGCAGGTTATATGGGCACCCAAAGGCCAACAAGCCATCTACCGTGGTGGAGCCTCAACTGCTGTTTTCTATTGTCGCGATTTTCAGCATCAACAATGTTCTTCTACTCAAGCTCATTATGGCTATCTCCAGGGCGAGCGCAAGTGGCCCCAACATATTTGCGCTGATTGCTGGGTGAAAGTGCGTCAATAGGAGCAACATTATGCCGGTTCGCCTGAGTGTCCAATGTCCGCTATCACCCAAGCAAAAAACTAGAGGACTCGAACACCTTCGTCCACCATGTCTTTCTGTGGATGAAAGTGTTCGTTCTTTTGTCTCCCAAAGTTCTTGCTCTTCTTTTGATATTTTTGAATGTGATATCAGTTTATCTTCTGGATTTCCGTATTTTTCCGATGACGTGACAACTTTTGTTTGTCCACCAAATTCGGAGTCAAGTAAGTTGTTCTTCGGAATTTTCTTCGGGACGTTTTACAGATATGTTATCTCGTGATGGTTTTTCGTTTTAAGATGCACATTACACGGTGACTCCAACTGGAGAGCCTAATTATCTCGTTGCTAGAGTTCCTGTACTCTCCGCATTAAATATTGCTTCCTGGCGCGAAGTACTTCAAGGATACAAGGACATTATTGTTTGCGATTTTCTTAAATTTGGCTGGCCCGTTGGTTTTGCGCCAGACACTTTACCTGTTTTCAATCTTCGTACTCATCGTGGCGCCCTTCAATTTCCAGATCAAGTTACCGCCTATTTGTACGATGAAATTACGCTCGGCAGGGTTGCTGGACCTTTTGACGCGATACCTCTTCCTGATGGATTTGTGGTTTCTCCACTAAACACCGTACCGAAACAAGATTCGAACAAGCGCAGGGTTATTGTGGACTTAAGTTGGCCGTGCGGTGCCTCCGTTAACGACGGGATCCCTAGTGACTCCTTTTTGGGCGAGCCTATTTCGTTGCGTTATCCGACTATTGATGCCGTTGTGAACGCGGTAATTTCTGTGGGTCCTGGTTGCCTACTCTACAAACGGGATCTTAAAAAGGCTTATTGGCAGTTTCCGATGGACCCGAAAGACTATCATCTGTTGGGGTCGCCTGGGATAACAAATTCTATTTTGACACAGTTCTTACTATGGGGCTACGCTCCGCGGCCATGACTTGTCAACGGTCCACTTCAGCTGTTGCACGGATTTCGAAACAACAGGGGCGTTTGTTGTTCAATTATTTGGATGACTTTATCGACGTGTCTTCTCCTTCTACCGCCAATACTGGCTTTCAAGCCCTCGGAGATTTGTTAGCGGCTCTCGGACTCCAAGAATCTGCTGCAAAGTCTTGTCCGCCTGCCACTGTTATGCTTTGTTTGTCAGTAAACCCCGAGAGACTTTGTGACATTGAACATTTCTTGGACCGTTGGCTTACTAAGTGAACTGCTACTAGAACCACTCTCCAGTCTCTTGTCGGCAAACTGGTGTTTTTTTCCAAGTGTGTCCATCGAAGTCGAGTTTTTATTGCACATATTCTTGCCCTTCTCCGCACGTTGCGCTTTAATCATCATCATGCCAATCTAACAGCAGAATTTCCGAAAGATATTGTGTGGTGGCGCAGGTTTTTGCGGGATTATAATGGCGTTTCCATGACCAACACTGCGCAGCGGACCTATCCGGACGACGTGTTTACCACCGACGCGTGTCTTACGGGCTGTGGCAGTATGTGCAATGATCAGTACTTCCATGCAGTTTTTTCACCTTTTGTTTCTGAACAGCACCTCGACAACAGTTCTCTGAAACTTTTGAGCATAGTCGTTGCCTAGAAATAATGGGGACCTCGTTGAACAGGCCTGCGGTTAACTGTCCGTTGTGATAACGAGGCGGCTGTAACTGTGTTGAATACTGGACAGTGTCGTAACGCTTTCATGAATTCCTGTTTACGTGAAATTTGTTACTTAATTTTCTGCTCGGTAAGAGTTTGAAGTTCGCGCTGCGCATATTCCCGGTGTCTCCAACCATTTTGCTGACCTTCTTTCCCGCTGGGATTCTTGTACTTCGGCTGCGAAGGAACAATTTTTACAGCGCGCTCAGCGCAATCATTGGCAGGCCGTTCCTGTTCCTGACGCGCTATTCCAATTCTACGGTTCTTTCTGACATTGGGTTCTGACATTCCATTTCAGGGTTCCGCGAGCTACGATGCCTTCGTCGGGATCTCAGGAACTCGCAGCGCTTAGCATACAGCGCTAGAACTTTCAGTAATTTAAAAACTCAATTTAAGGCCTATTTCTTATTTTGCCTTTATTTTAAATTAGATCCTCTCCCCGCTACATTAGAAACAGTTTGCCTTTTTGGACAGTTTTTAAGTCGTACTTTAACTCCTCCTTCAAATTGTTGCATTTATTTACGGGCGAGGATTACCCTTTTATGAAAGATTTTCAGTTATTCTTTCTCTCACTCTGCGTGGCATCGTGCATCGTTCTATTTTACTCCGTATTTCTCGTGTTCTTGAGTTTGAGGGTGATCCGCGTTCGTCCACTCTCTTTTGTGCCTTTTTGTTTACGTTTTACCTTATGGCTCGTTTAGCAAACATTGTTCCAGAGTCTGCTAAGTCATTTGATCCTCGACGCCATCTCACCCGTGGTGACGTTGCTATCACTACTCATGGCCTCTTAGTTACATTTAAGTATACCACAACCATTCAGTTCAGCAAATGTCTCCTTTGCATTTCTTTACTTAGGATTGTAGGTTCTCCGTTATGTCCCATTGGGGCTTATTTGCTCGCTTTGCTTAGTTGCCCGCTCGCCGTTCTTGTCCAGTTTTTCTTTTTCCAGGCCCAAGAAGTCTCGTTCCTCTAACTAAGCATAGTTTTGTTTCCCATACGTACGTTTGACCGCGGCGGGTATTTCACTTTGATTGCTCTCGTAGTAGACGCATCGTTTTCTAAGTGTAGTTTTTCTTCCACCCACCCTCCTGTTTTCAGGATATTATCAGTGGAGGTGGCAGAGAGGTTTGTTTCTCTCTTGATGTTGCCTGTTCTCGTGTATTCGGTTGTATAAATAAACTTCTCTCTTGGCCAAAAGACAGACTGTTGTTTTGTTGTTGTGTAGTTGGCGGGGGGCAATTAGCTACAATGGCAGGTTCTTCAAGCGTGAACGCTCAAAAAAGCGCCACAATAAGAGAGAAAAGGCTTGAATTTGGTGAAGTAGGCTGACTAAAATTGTCATTTCGCAGTTAGCAGACGTAGTTTTTCAAGCATCAAAAGGCTGGTTTTGGTAGAAGAAGGATAAATCTACAATTTTATTCAAAAACTAGGTAAATTTAACGAGAACAAGTTGTTGACAGTTTTAGCTCTGAAAACTACATCTTTTTCCCGCATTTTTAGTATGGGAAACGACACTCATTAAGATTCGACTCTGATTTTTGACTTCAAACCACTGTAGAAGAGCAAGCGGAGAGATTATAATAAATTATTTTTGTGGAATCTTGTGCGTAAATGTGTGATTTTGCGAAACAAAAGAGAAGACAATAGCGCAATTCGGCTATTGTTTGTTTAGCCCGCCAACTACAAATTGTTAATAAGCACAGCCGAGCGTTCATGAAAACAATGAATGAAGCTCTTTCGGAGCGTCTTTGAATAACAATGATCATTATTACAGACCTAGCAACTTTCATGGACTGTAAGTAAATGTCACGAGAACAATAGCCATTCTGCGCAATGCAACGTTTACTACCCGAAAATGATATTAATTGTAAGACAAAACTATCAACATGAAGAAACTTAAGGTCTCTTTTAACTTTGCATTTTGCGCCCAAACACCAACTATTAAGTATGCCACTTACAAGTAGTTACTTAGTATTAACATATCATACTACCTTGGATTTGATTTTGTTCTGAATCAAAATGGTTGGGCAATATTGATCCGAGTCAAACAACACAAAAATTGTGGGAATCTAAACAATGTCCACGGTCTTGTAGGGGGGTCGTTTCATCGATGGCTCACCTTTAGCACATGATTGCTCTGTAAAGTAAGCTCCTTCACCAAAGGCGGCAGATCGACCCTCGTCCAGGGCTCGCCAGTCAATGTTCTCCTCGCAAATGGTGTCAACATTTTGGTGGTCGCTTCCGTGGAAGAGGAGCTTTTCATTCACTGGGCTGTTCTTGGTGTGGGGGCTTTTCTCCAATTGTTCTTTTTTCATACAGTGGTCGGAATAGGAGTTCTTATTATATACTTCCTTGGATTTGATTTTGTACTGAATCAAAAAGGACGGGTAATATTGATCCGAGTCAAACAGCACAAAAATGGTGGGCCTCTCAACATTGTCCACGCATGAATCATAAAGCTCCTTCTTGGAGGCGGAATCGGTCTTGTAGGGAGGTCGTTTCATCGATGGCTCACCTTTAGCCCATGACCCCACCAACACCTCGGCCAGGAACATATAGCGCATGGACTCGGAGTCCTGCTTGCAGTAGAGATTGCTCAGGGCGGATTGCTCTGTGAAGTAAGATCCTTCACCGAAGGCGGCAGCTCGATCCTCGTCCAGGGCTCTCCAGTCAATGTTCTCCTCGCAAATGGTGTCGACATTTTTGTGGTCGGTTCCATGGAAGAGAAGCTTTTCATTCGCTGGGCTGTTCTTGGTGCGGGACCTTTTCTCCATTTGTTCTTTCTTCCTACAGTGATCGGAATGAAAGTTCTCGTTATGTTTAGCATTCATTTTCTAGCTTTTTTTTTTAGAGAGAATTTGGTATAAGTCTAAAACAAGAGAAAATTAGGTAAGAATAGAAATCCCCATGCCCCATGATAATTTTTTTTTAAATATATAACAAAAACCTTTTTGGGGAAACCAAAGTCACTGTAAGGTGATTTACCACGGGCCATATTAAAAACATTTTAAAATACAATGAAAAACTAATTAACTTGTGCCCATATATACTGTGACTTTAACTGCTGTCCGTATTTGGAGTGTCTTTCGTAAAGACAGCGACACACTAGGCCATTTTATACGCCGATCGCGGTGATTAGCGAAAACCGCCACGGTGTACTGCGACGGCGATTTTCGCTGATCGCCGCGCGCGGTCGGTGTATAAAATCGCTTATATTTGGCATGTCAGATATCGGTGATACCAATTCGCTGTCATTCGCCTTTTGTGCCTGTTCCAGCGATTTTATACGCTGGTCGCGGCGAATCGACAAATAATTCAACCAATCAGATTGTGTGATTTTATATAAAAGCCTCGTGCACATGAACGTAAGGACGGAAGCTGTCATTTTGAACGCAGAGAAAGTCCTGCAAGCGAACGTGGAGCGGGAATCGCCAGAAAAATCGCGAAAGTGTGTCTGCAGCAGGCAGCGACGAAATTCCCTTGCGATTTTCACTGACGATCAAAATCGGCTATAAAATCGCCTAGAGTGTCGTTGGCGAGAGTCAGACTAATTTCTAGCTATTTAGACAAAATCATGGCCCCCATTGTCAAATCACTACCCTCGTACATTAAGGACACCAATCACGCACTCGAAATTTTCCGGGATTTCAGTTTTCCCAGCGAAAACAAATTAATTTTCACTATGGACATAACCTCTTTATATACCGTCATCCCCAATGACGAAGGACTTCAAGCACTAAAATATTTTTTCGACCAGCGCTCCATTCAAAACCCAAGCTCAGAAACACTGCTCCGCTTAGCCGAATTAGTTTTGACACTTAACTGTTTTTCATTTTCCCAAAACTACTACAAACAAGTAAATGGAGTCGCCATGGGCACCAAAATGGGACCAAGCTACGCTAACCTTTTTGTAGGCCACATCGAAGACAAATTTTTTAATCAGTACCACGGAACCAAACCCGAACTCTACGGCCGCTACATCGATGATTGCATTGGCGCTACCTCTTCCAGTAAAGAGGAACTTAATCAATTCATAACTTCTGTCAATACTTTTCATCCAGCTCTAAAATATACCTGGGAAATTTCCGAAACCTCAGTCGCTTTTCTTGACATTAATATTTCAATCAACGGTAACAGTTTATCCACAAGTGTGCACTACAAACCTACAGATTCCCACAGTTATCTGTTACATTCATCCTCACATCCATCGCACGTTAAAAACGCCATTCCGTATTCTCAATTTCTCAGACTTCGACGTCTATGTAGTGATGACTCTGATTTTCCCAACAAATCAGAAGAAATGTGCCAGTTTTTCAAGAAACGTGGGTACCCTGACTCTGTTGTTAATACGGGCCAACAACGTGCACAACAGATCGACAGACAATCAGCACTACAAACGCCACAGAAGGAAGAGAACGAGAGAATTCCATTCACCCTCACTTTCCACCCACACAACAACACAGTCAAAAGCATCATTTTAAAAAATTTCAAATTACTCCAAAACGACCCCGAAACTGGCAGAATTTTTTCACAACCCCCACTAATTTCATTCAAACGTGACAAAAACATAGGCAACTTTCTAGTTACGAGCGCACTGAAATCTGACGATGTACCGGGAACTTTCAAATGCACACGCACACGATGTAACACTTGTCCTTTCATTCGCAACGCGGACAAAATAACAGGACCCAAACGATCTATTAAAATCACTGATCGTTTTACATGCACCTCCGTAAATGTTATCTACTGCATAACATGTACTTTTTGCAAAAAGATATACATTGGCGAAACAGGGAGGAGACTGGGCGACCGTTTTCGTGAACATCTCCGAGACGTCGAAAAAAATGACAAAGACGCATCCAAACCAGTCGCGCGCCATTTTAATCTTACTAACCATTCTAAACAACACATGACAATCTGCGGCCTTTCCCTACACCAGGGTAACACAGAAAGCCGTAAAAACCTAGAACAAAAAATCATCTTTCAAATCGGCACTCTCAAACCCCACGGAATCAACGAACGCTTTTCATTCAACTAATCTACATTTGTTTTTCACGTCACCAAATTTCCACCAATAGCGTGGCTCCACCGCTTACTATATAAAACCACACACTACCCACAATTCCTTGATTCGCTCCGACGAAGGGCTAGCGCTCGAAACGTCAGCTATTTGAATCTTTTTACGGTGGTCAATTTACCTTATCGACTCAGTCGATAAAACTAAATTCTCGTGTATCAGATAAAGAATAATACAAGCACTGCACCTTGCATACTTTTCCCACATAAACGGGTTCTGAACTCGTTCAACAGCGAAAATAGTAGCCTTGTTCTCTGACATGGTTTGCCGAAACAGGCTCTCAGCCAGTTTGTATTGGTCTGAACTCGCGGGAAGAGGGACACGATTATACTCCTCGCTTTCTGAGACACTCGTCCATTGAGATGGGAGGCGGCCTGGTGCCCCAGTTGTGAGAGGTGACTCAGGCTCCAAGGGAATTGACAATTCAAGAGGTCTGCAATTAAAAAAAAAAGACTGAGAAAAACTCAGCCATCTTAACTTGCACATATAGTGCGCAAATTAATTACGTCTCGTAGTGCTAAACAGACAGTTATGAGAATAAGATCAGATTGGCGCCAGCTGGTGTCGAGTTTCTTTTATCAAGTACCGTAGAATTCCGCCGGAAAGTAGAGGCACCGGTTAAATTCGGTATTAGCAGCCCTGAGGGGCCGCAACTTTCGTCATGATACGAAAAACCACTAAAAACCATCCTATAGATGTGGCCAAAAAATGTTGAAACATATTCCCCCTATCACTGCAGTGGCACTGGACCTCGAGGAAAAGGTGCAAAAACTAAAAACATTACTTGATACTTTTTATAACATTCCATTACCTAACGTATTTAAAATAGAAACTTAAACGAAAAAAGGTAACGTTAGATAAGACTGACCGACGTACAATGATAAATATCTCCCGTCAATAATGATAATGAATAATCCCGAGATGTCCCATGACGACAGGCGAGCCTCGATATCAGACTAATATTTCTGACGACTGAGTGACGTAGGAACGAACCAGTCAGCTATTGTTGCATCGGGGCTGCTTTTGAGAGAATATAGTTTTCTTTTCCAAAGTTTTTGTTAGATTAGTAAGTCCGTTACTTTCAGGAGGGCCGCTACTTTCGGAATTATACGGTAAGTAGAACTGGTTGGGTGCCACTTTTTCGACTTTACATTTTTATGTAGTCTAGATCTAACAAGGTTAAAACAAAATCAGCATCATTTTGCTCTGAAAAGGGAAAACGGTTTTGCAGGCACAGTGGCAAAGCACTTTACCGAGCCCTCCACCCTAAAACCTGGTCATGATACAGACTTTTCCTCTCGGGGGGAGAGGAGGGGGTTCAAAATTTGTAGATTGGTACCGCTTAGGGTGTTAAAATCTAAAATAATCGCTGTAAGAATTATCGCGGTACCTTTAAGGGAATTGAGCCGAACAAATATGACAGGAACTTTTAGAATTGGTACCTCTTTTGGGTAAAAATTCATTTGAGCCACGCCCATCATACGAGAAATCTTCTGGTACCTTTTAGGGTGTCTTCTTTCGAAAATTTCCGACGAGCAACCCCGTCATTTTTATATGGGTGTCCCCCCCCCACGGAATTTTCCTCACCTTTGAAGTTCCTGTGTTTCTGATGTTGATCTAAACAAAGGTCTTCTTGACACTCTTTTTGTGGTGATTGGTGGCTTCGTGTTTCGCTGACACATAGGTGATTCGCGAAAGTAGATCCTGTGGACTTCACCATCAACTTTAAATTTGAAAAAGGGCTTTTCGCTCATGAACGTCGATTCTATTTGTTCATGGACATGTTTGACTGTGCCCTGAAATAAATACAATGAGTAATGATCAATATGTCACAAACGTGGGACAAAGAAACCTAATCTGAGTGCCTGACAGGATTCAAGCCTACAATGAAAGTCTAATGTATGGCCTTCTGCACACTGGTCAGATGCTCTAACCCCGGGGGGGGGGGGGGGGGCTCCCTTTATAAAAATGATGGGGATGCTCGTCGGAAATTTTCGAAAAACACCCTAAAAGGTACCAGAATCTCGTTTGATGGGCGTGGCTCAAAATAATTTTTACCTCTAAGAGGTACCAATTCTAAAACAACACATGTCATATTCTGTCATATTTTTTCGGCTCATACCCTAAAAGGTACCGCGATAATTCTAACGGTGGTCACTTTAGATTTTAGCACCCTAAGCAGTACCAATCTCCAAATTTTGACCCCTAAAAGGTACGACGAGCACCCCCATCATTTTTATATGGGAGTCCCCCCCCACCCACCCACCAGGGCTCTAAACACTGAGCTACAAGAGACTTGTGGCGAACTAGGCCATATGCTAGGTTCATATATGACATGCATCCTGCATACTGCTAGGATCAGCAATCAACCTCGTTCCCTGGATCTTCTCCAGGGGACGGGAAGGAGACGACCTTGGAAATGAGGTTGATCAGCAATCCAATGTGGAAAGCATCATGTGTGGTAATAAATGATAATTTATTATTTGGTAAAGAATTGAGAAAGATGTAATACAACATCAATCCATCGAAAATGTACACAAGTTTATTTTTTACTATTACCCCATATACATGACTTTTATAGATGAGGTTATTATTTATTTAGACTGCAAAACAGTCCTTATTTTTGTTCGAGTCCACTGAAAAAAGCTGTGATAGCTGAAGCAGTGGAAAAGAACTGGAACGAGTCTGAATACAGAGAGTGAGACTGGGTAGAGACACCTCGTCGGGTGTCAAGCTCGCATGTGAGGATCGGCACTACTTCCCTCCTCTTCTTGCGAGTGTTGATGCTTTGTGCCTTCCCAAGCTTAAGAGAGAAAAACCGACTGTTTTGCAGTCTAAAAATAATTATTATTTTTATTAGTAGTAGTAAAGATAATTTCATCATAAAGTTTTAATAGGTTTTTAAAGGTAATATTGTCATGATACCTCTATAAAACAAGATGTCTATTTGTAAGCCAACTTTTGTCAGAAATGGAGCCAGGATTCTTTGAGGTAAAGAACATGAGGATGCCAAATACCCCCAGGTACACAGAGGGCATGATAATGTCTGACCTTAATTTCTCAGTTATGGTAATAAGCCATTTTCGTATTTAAAATTACCGCTGAATTCAAACACCAATGACACATTGATACAGGGTTAGTCTCGACCTGATGTAAAATATTCACAAATACCGGCAGAAGGTGCGTGAAATTTGAAAATTAAACAATAGACAGAGCTCTAAACAGGTCATCTTCTCGCCTGAATTTGTGAATATTTTACATCAGGCGACAGGTCGAGTCTAACCCTGTAAAAATGCGTCTTCAATGCTTTCATTCAGCGGCCATAGCAAATTCGAAACTGGACTATTGGAGGCCTCTGCAGCTGACCCCCCTTCTCCCCCTATCCTCTATCTCCAGGTCTCTGCATAAATGAGTGCTGGGGTCAATTCAATAAAACTTTTACACTTGTAATTTACAAGTGTAGAGCTCTACTGTTTTCAACCTCTGAAACAATGGCTATACAATATTGTAAATATTATTACACTTGTAAAAGTTTTATTGAATTGACCCCTGGTTATCAAACAGACATACCAGTGGTTCATACTCTTTCCAAATGTTGCTCTCATCCATCCAATACCAAATCCACTGAGTTAACAGAGCATGATCAGTAGGCAAGACTGCTGACTTAGTGGACAGACGTCGCAACTGAACATCTCCAAAACTGGTCACAGCTTTCATGCCATCAAAGTGAATTTGAATCTCACCATCTCCTGGATCAATGCTGTAATTAAAGTAAAACACATGAACAAAAATAATAGTTAAAGTTGAATCACTGTCACTTCTAAATCCAAACAAGCTACATCATTATTCCAAATAAAACTAGAATTATTATTATTGTGGTGGGGGGGGGGGGGGTAAGTACAAATAGATTTAACAAAGAGCATTTCAAAACACTTCTATTTTTGCTGTTGCCATAATAAGCTGTGGTAAAGGCAGTTCAGTTGCCTGCCATACAACTTTGAGAAATATACATGCCAGCAACATAATTATTTAGACCTCGTCCTGGTTGCATGGCTACACATTTATCAAAACCCTGATATGAAAAGCCTGGGATAACATTTTGATAAAAATTGGTAAATAAAAGGGTAACATTTTGACCCTCGGAGTGGATCCTACAGTTTGCAGCCATGTAAAATGTTATTGATTACCCCTGCATGTACATGTATGTATAGCTTTATGTACAGTACCACTCCCTCCTTTTGAACATCACTTTAACCACAAGTCAACCATACCCCAATAACTAATGTAACAGTCTTCCAAATAACAGATAACACAAATACTTACAGTAAAGATGGTGGTGTTGAAATCATGATGTGTTTCATCTCTGCCACAGTAATGTTAACATTGCAAAACTGCTTCTCTATGTCCTCATTTTCATTTGCTGTAAAAGCCTTCCAAATGTTTCCATCACCACAGGGGTCCTGATACTGCCACATGTATGGTGAACTGCAGTGATATTGGTCACACAGGGGCTCCTTGCTGCAGTGACCCAGCAGATTATCCAGGCAGATGTACCGTGGCTGGCATGGCACTTCTCTCTTATGTGGGACTGGTTCTGTGAAAAGACACATCGAGCTTAATCTGACCTCTTAGAATCAATGACAGTAGAAGTGGGGTGGGGTTGGGAGTGACTACCTTGAATAGACTGAGATAAAGTACTTTATTGGAATGAAGTACAAGATTGATCCACAGTTTTGCATCTGTCCATATTTTGGGTCTGGAATGGGGGGTGAGGAGAGAAGGATAAACAAACGGTAATTTCAGAAACAAGTTTGCGTAATTATTTCAAAAATAATGCTGAAAGTTTAACGAACTTCATTACTTTTGGAATTAGCAGTCTTTGAGGCTCCCTACTTTTGGGGAGTCGTTACTTTTGGCAAGTCATTACTTTCAGGGAATAAAAACCATTAAATAAAGCTAGTTCAAACTCTTTTTCTGAATGAAATTAAAGACAGAAATTTGTGGCATAAGTGATAGCTTCCCTTGTTGAAAAGTGCCTTTAGTGACGTGGCTAAGACCTTACGACCTTACTTGAAAGGATTAAGCGGATATTTTATGGATGGGCACAATAATTGAAGGGCTGAGGGCATTAAACCAACATTACCTACATGCAAAATTTGTGAGTGAAATGTCTCAAAATTTGACATGGTTTAATGTTTAACGCTTGTAGACTCGCAAAATGTGAGTGGTTTTTGGCAGTTGCGAATCTGAAAAATACATGTATGCTCTAGCAAACTTTTGCAAGTAAGCATTTCTCTAAGAAAAGTTGGAGGGAAAAAGTGAATGTTTTTGGAGAATTTTGTGGCAAAAATTCACACATCATCGAATGTCTGTGCACACTTTATCTAGTTTTTGTTTTACATATAATTTACATTTTGTTGGAATCAGCAACGTGACAGAAGTGAATGAATTTCAGGCTTTGTGAGCCACTTTTGTTGTAGAATGGATGTCTAAAATAACCGCTTTTTTCAAGAGGCCCTCAACCCCTAAGACTACCGGTAACATGACCGACGATAACAACATCTTGCCCAACAACCCCGAGCTGCCAAAGAAACAACAGGGTAATGCCGGCAAAGAAGACCACAAAATTAACAGTATACTATTAACAAAGGTATTTTTACCATATTTTCAGAGTCATCAAAGGGAAAATGACTGCAAAATATAGCTAGTGACCTTACTATTTTTGCAAGCAGAAAAAAATCTTACTAACAAAACTTTGCTAGTGGACTAAAAAATTAAGTTTGACCCCTGTAGAGTAGAATAACATGAAGATTAACTCACCAGTTGCACTAGCATCCTTTATTGTTTTTCCAGTCGAACGTACCAGTAAAGCACCTAAGACAGCATGAGGTGGGATCTTGCTCAAATTATATCTGCCCAAGACCAACTTTGCTTCTGGTGTTTCAAGGGTGTGACCTAATGGGCAATTCCCTCCATTCTTGCAGTTTTTTGTCAAAAAATACTTGCAGATGTGTATACCATTGCATCTGAAACCACGCTGACAGGAATGTTTGTTGTAATCAAGACAAACTTCAGGGACCGAAGCTGATATCAGAATGCGCAGCTGCTCTTCTGAGAAGCTGTTGAGCCTCAGTTGTCTTGTGATGTTTTTATTGTGTGGGCTCTTTAAGTTGTGGCTGTGGCTATATCTGCATTTCTTACCAAATGGACAGACACCATTAGCAAGATAATGGTTACAGACATGATAACGGAAGCACTTTGGATCCTTGCAGCCGTTCTTGGTCAACAAGTAGCGAAAACAAATGCGTGTTTTGGGGTTGTACGCCCTGATGGCTTCAATTTTCCCAGCCTTGTTCTCGATGGTCATGAATCGGTTTGGGTTTGCTTTAAACCATGCAGAAACATCAATTATGTCTGGCGGAAACAACTCTTGACGCTGGGAGATCTCCGAAAATGGCACTTGACCATTGTATTCCTTACAGATGCACTGGAATATTGAATTTACTGCTGATTTCTCTGAGTGGGTACCCTCTGAGCTACTTGCATTCTGATCAGATGTGGAGGAAAATGCACTGCCCTGAGACAATGAACTTGCTGCATTTGAAGGTCCAAACCAGTCATCAAAGAATATCTCATCAACTTGTGAAAGCAGGTCATTGGTAAAGAGATCATCTACTGCAGCATCTGCACCTTGCCAGTCATCATCATCTGAGAGGTTAATCAAATTATCCATTCCTGAAATGTGGCCTTCTTGACTTAAGGCTTCTGGAAACTGTGATCTCTGACCTTTAAATGGTTGCTTGGGAGCAGCGGCATCCCTTGTCAACTCTTGTTCACTTGGATTCACAGCAAACTTGGAGGTGGTATACAGATCTGGCTTCTCTGTGTCTTCATTATCTGAAACAGAGTCATCTGAACTTTCTTCTCCAAAAACTTCTGAATTTGCACATGTGCCTTGTGATTCTTCAGTTGGCTCTCCCTGCTGATTGGTCTTATGCTTTCTCTTCCGTGTCCTCTGCTTTTTCTTCTTTTTCTTCTCTGAACTTTTCCTTGAATCTTGTTGTTGTGATCCAGAGATGTTCTGTTGCGTTATTTGCAAGGTCATAAGTGAAGGTACTTCTGCACTAAATTTGTTCAGATGGGTTTGCGGCAAGAATGACAAAGAGGGGCCCAGATTAGTTTTGTCATCTACAAAACTTCTTTGCTTGTTTGGGATTAAGATGTTACAATGTACCGATTTCAGCTTAGATGGCTGTGGCACCAACTCGTACTGCTTTAGAATTCCCATGTTATGGTCATCATTAAGGTCATGTGACAAGCTGCAACTGCATCCCCATGAAATTCCTTGGGCAGTTATAATTGGATGAGAGCAGATGTGTAGATATGGGCAGCTCTCAGACAGGCATTTATTATTAAGGTACATGAGGCAAACCTGAGGCAAACTGTGGGCAACAATATTCCTCACAGTTCCACTAGGGAGATTTTCCAGGCCCAACTTCTGTAGATTTTTTATGTTGCTCTCATCATGAAAATCATGTGAGAGGCCACAATCACCTGAACATTTCCCCTGCAGATATTGTTTGCAAATATGCCAAAACCAGCAAGGGGTCCTTGTACAGGAGCCATTACAAGAATAATGCAAGCAAATCTTTTTCTTCAAATTAACTCGAGCACCAAATACTTCACCATCCCCATTCTCCAACAAACTGATCCTTGGATTCTGATCCGGCTGTGCCTGAACTTGCAGCCAAATCTTTAAATCCATCTCTTGCCCAGGTGCAGAAAACTTCTTTGCAAGTGGGGAAGGATGTTGAAGCAGATCTGATAATGTGGCAAGCCCTCCTTTACCACAGATGTAGTTAAAAACTTTATCAAGTAAAGGATCAGCCTCGTGTGTAACTGTAGCTTGTTGTAATGTTGGTGAAGCACTTGTCATTTCTGCTGCTTTGCCAGCTTGTTGAACCAAGCCAGAGAGGAAGACTGGTTTGGCACCGGCCTTCACTTTAGGAGGGGTTTTACTCTTACCGGTACCAGACATTTCGGTTTTGTCACTTGCGACTGCGGTTTGCCTGTTTGAGTTTCTTGCTTTCATCTGCTGTCTCGGGTCTCTCGGCATTTGGCGTTGTAAAGAGAACTCGAGCAACCTTTTGTTATCTTCAATGGGTTTCTGCTGCTTAGGGACAAAAACATTACATCGCACCACATCTATTTCCAATGTTCGCGGAGGTTTAAATCCGTATTGTTCGAGAATTCTCTTGTTGTGAGAATCAGCGAAATCATGTGATAGTGAACATTCACAGGGTGTTGCTCGGACCTGACTTGAACAGATATGAAGGTAAGGACAATTATCAGTAACGCATTCATTTTTCAGATAACTGTGGCAAACTTGAAGTGAGCTTCCAACGACAATGCTTTTTATATTCGTGTTAGATTTCTTCTCAAATCCCAACTCAGCCGTCTTTCCTTTGTTGTCTTCGTCGTGAAAATCGTGAGAACGTCCGCAGTTTCCCTTGCAAGTTCCCTCGATAAACTCTTTGCAAATATGCCAGAATTTACATCGCTTCGCGGACTTACAGCAGTCCGTAGTATATTTCAGGCACATTTGTTTCTTCAGAGTGACTCGGATACCAAAGCCTTGTCCAAATTGGTTTGTGATCATCGACAGGTGGTGATCTGAATCAAAGGAACCCGACTTTTTCTCCATTTCAAACCAATGTGTCCCCAAATTAGTATGGGTTTACCCAGGCTATAAGGTCTTTTGACACTTAAATAAAGTTTCTATCTATCTATCTATCTATCTAAACCATCACTGAAATCGCATTGCTTTTTTTAGCCAAAGGCGATGGATGCCTTAATAGCTGGGAAAACTCCGCAAATCCACCAATTCCACAAATATAATTGTAGACTTTCACAGCGGACACGTCGGAGTCAGCCATGTTTGAAAATGAAATTATCACGGATCAGCTACTTCACGGATCACGACCTTTTCCAAGAAATCGACAATCAGTACCCAAGTGGGGTGTACAAGGGCAAATAAGTTGCGCAACCGGAAGTACCGTTAAAAACTGAAAGAGAAAAAAATATATTAGAATGCTCGAAGACAAATATAACAAAAAAAGATGAAGACATCACAGTTTCGCGTTAATTTTAATTCCTGGCCATTCCTGGCCAAACGTTCAGTATCTTTCATTGTTTGCTAATAAAGCTACCGTACAATATGGATACTTGAAGTAGTCAACTGATTTTCATAAAACCGCTGTCTATTCAGGTGGCTTTGTAACCAGGCAAAGTGTTATGGTCCGTCGTTTATTTTATCAAAATGCCGAAAGTTGTTTCTCGTAGCATTGTGTGCTCTGACACGAAGGATAAGGAGGAATATAATCAAGGTGTAACAAGCTTGACTGTTTACCATTGTTTGTGTGGACAGATGGCTTTGATCTTGGGTAAGCTAAGTAGATAAACTGGCCGAACAAGAAGCTACATGTACGAATTTTTTACTTGGCAGGGAATCATTTCATGGTCTGAAATTTCAAATTTCAGCTTTATTAACTGCACAGAATGCAGGACCACTTTTTACCGTATACCAAACGAGCTGGCTCGTTTGGCTCGGCCGTGGAGTAAAGAACGAGAAATAATTGATATGCTCGCTACAGTGTTGGGTCTATATTATGTACATTGTATTTGGTGATTCGTTTGGCTTGGCAGTGGAGAGCAAACGAGCCAAACGAGCCAGCTCGTTTGGTATACGGTGAAAAGTGGCCCAGTATTCTGTAGTTTAGCCCTATTTTTTGTTCTTCAAGCGTTTGATGGGTTAATACATAATGCTAAAAAGTGTAACGGGCCAGGGTGTATAGTAATCAGTTTTAAACAGTTAATCAATTTGTCAAAGCGATGGTTACATGTATAATATCAGTCATGATCCAACTGGCCTTCATGATAAGCTTCTTAGAATGTTTGTGACTTCAACCAGTAGGACTTCACCAAATATAGTAATCCAAGAGGTCCACTTTACAAGACGTATTATTACTGAAGCAACCTTCTTTAAATGTTTTCAAAGATTGGTTGACTATAGTACACAGCACACTGTCAGTATAATTTCCAGCTGGACAGAGGCTGTCACTGCTTTAGACGAGGCAGCTGATTGAGCCTGTAGCCTACTTTATCTAGAGCCTACTAGAGCCTTTATCTCATTCTGTAGCCTTCTTTATCTAGAATCTAAGAGAAATGCAAGTCTAGCTGTATACTCAGTAGTGGTGTGAAAATACAGCCTTTTAAAATATGTATTTATTATATTTGAATTTAGATAGCACCCTTGAGAAGCTTCCATTGCGGAGAACAGACCATGCGAGAGTCATTGATGGTTCAAAACATGCTCATAAGCTCACCTGTGTTGATGGAGACACTGTTTTCTTAAAAAGGTACATTAGTGATATGCATGTTTATTAATATTATGTAGGACCTCATGATGTGGGAGAATTTACATTTAGATCATTTTTTGAGGTGGCTCTTTTCGGTTTGGGCTCCAAAGTGCTCATCTTGGGCTCTTTGGGCAGTGGCCTTGTCTTTCTATTGTTTGTAAGAAAATAATGCAAAAATAATACAGATGGTATACACCATGTACATGTACATATACATGTGTATCAAATTGCAGGAACTTAATCATAGAAAAATACATTTTGTACAAAAATAACAAATACTGTAGGTACATGTATTAATCATTTTAATGATATGCACAGAGGTACATGTATTCTTTTGCATAAGTTGTGGTTCAAATTTATCTTTGGTTTGAACATTTTCAATCCAGTTTGTTTTTTGTTTTCTTTTGTCTCAGATGGTGGAAATGAATCTGAGTCAAAGGAAAATAATAGTTGAACTGGTTTGATAATTATTTTTTAAACCAAAGAAAATTTGAACCACAACACGATACACATGCACTGTACAGCTGTACATGATATCTCAACAGATATTTCTTTCAAACAAATTAATTTCTATCAAATAGATGGATGAATAGTTTTTTCTTCTCTAAAGCTCTGTGAATCTCATTAACAACAACAATTTTATTTCGCACCTTCCAATTACAATAACTTAAATACAATTTCAGTTAATTAGTCAAGCTGCTTCGCTGTAAGCTCCAACAACCTGAATGAAAATAACGTTATTTACACCCGCTTGGCTCGCTTATCAATCGTGAGCTCGCTACAGTAACACATTGTCTGTAGCGTGTGTATGAGCCAAGATGTTTAAGGTCCATCCGGTGATTAAAAGACATCATTTACTCCGAAAATCCTTAAGTCTCTAGCACCTCTCAAAGAAAAGAGTCGTGTTTCTTGTTGTACCTTGTGTCTAAATCGTCATTTTGCGCTTGAGGTGAAAAAGGACGTTGGTAGACAAGATGAGCCGGCGGAAATGTCTGGAATCACTTCGGATCAGAAAAGGGGCAGCCTTGTGAGTTGTGGGTCATTTCCCATCCCATAGTCGAAATGCCCGATATCCGAAGTGCTTCCAGACTTACAGTATAATATTTTCCATATTTCGTTTGGGCGGACATTCCATTTTCGTTTTCGTTTAAAGCGCAGAATGACAGCCGAAATTCCCGAGGTTCGAATCTCGCCAGGGACCAACTTTTTTTTTTCTTTCTTCTTCGGACTGGAACATTATGAAAGTGATGTACTGTATTTTTCTTTTTGCGTTTGTCAAAAATCCTTACAGCTGTAGGTTTAATTTTAAAAAAATATTGAGCCATGTCAGTGTGGAAAACATAAGCTTACCGCAATATTGCGTTACACGTTAGCATTTCTTATTCACGGGTTGGCTCTTAGGAGCCTTTGATTGAAATGATACTTCAACTTGAAAAACTTGTGCATGTGCCCTTGTGACAGTGTATAATGCTAATACTAATTTATAACAAGAAATTAAATGTAAGACTAATGATACTGATATTGATACTAATAAACCTTACACCAGGGATTCTGACAGGGTGCGGGAAAAAAAATGAAAATTGTGCGGGAGTTTTGGGGCAAATTGTGCGGGAAATAACTTCGATTGTGCGGGAAATTGTGCGGGATTGCGCAATCCTGTGACCAACCAAAATGTTCAATCACCAGTGTTCTAGCCAGGCCAGAAAAAATATGACCGGGAGGAAATTCAACATAAATGAAAAATACAGATAGATGTTTTACTTTGGGGATTAAATGTACCCAGCAATCGCTAATTCGCGGCAGTTTTTCTTCACCAAAGTTTATTTGTCTCAACAAAATCACATTGCGTGACACGATGAAATCGATCGGGTAAAACCGAAATACCACCTCAAAATAAAATGTTTCCGATCAGAGCGAGTTCCTTTATGAAAAATCTGTACATTTTATGTAGTGTGAATAATTTCCAGTAAATGTTCACACAATTTCTTCGAAATTTTACCACAAAAACACAACCCCGAGATGTATGTAAATTGCGTGCTAAATGTAATTCGATAGCATGTTTGTTTTGCATTTTGGTGAATGAAAACGTCTTTCACTTGATTGAAAAAATCAAATCCAGTATTCTGATCAGAACTTATTAAATAATTTTCTCCTATCAATCCAAAGTTCCAGCGCTTTAACCCTTTCACTCCCAGGGCCTTCATGCTTGATTTCCTGTTATTCCCAGAGGCAGTTAGGAGGTTCATTCCAATTAGACAGTAGAAATCAAAACATGCATGCTCAGTAGATTATGGGACCTTAATACAATCTATTAATTGCACAGAATTGAAGCTGAAACATGGTTTTATTTTATGACAGAGTTATTATAAAGAAAGAAATCAAGTTTGAGTTAAAAAACATGTTGTGAAGTTTTGTATTTTGAAAAATTCAAATTTCCCGCCATTACGCTTCTCGTGTCACTTCATGGCATCTTACATTCATCGATGAAATGTTCAATATGAGTAAAATATATACAAGACATTTATGCCATACTTTGTCGGTTTCGCTGGCATGTATTGCCGAAACGAAAGTCTTCCTTTGAAGGCAATCATTCCCTCGTCTACGGCAATGTGTTTGTTTGGCGAATAACATCGCCGACTGTTCTCTAATACGACATTTAGAACCGGTCTGACTTTGAACAACCGATCGTAACCTTCTTCGCCACGTGCTGGAGTTTGCGTCGAGTCGGCAAAGTGTAAAAATTGTGAGATTTCTTGAAAGCGGTTTCTCGGCATACATGTAGTCCGCTTAATCCCTTCATTTCCAATGAAAGGGTCGTCCTTCCAGTAGTCTGCAACTTTGGGTAGTTGATTGATTCCCATAATCACACAAATGCCAAAGAACGCTTTCATCTCCGGTTTGGTGATGTCCTTCCATGTAGCGAGGCGACGAGCATTGTTTTGAAGACTATGGCGGGCATAGCGGTTTGTTTCTTCTACTATACGATCGACATTTTCTTCTCCAAACACTCTTAAGAAATAGTCGTCTGCTTTAGCATCATCTTCGAAGTCCACAAGCAATCCAGGTTCGCCAGAGAACTCGTTCACTACAAAGTTTGAGAGTTCAGCCATCCATAGTGTTTCTTCTTCGGCCTCAACATCGCTTGTTTCTTCGGTATTATCGTCGCTTTCTTCATCCCTATCGACCACAAAACCTTCAAAGTCGATGTCTGAATCATCTCCATTTAATTCTTCATCGGAATTTCCAAAGATTTCTCTGTATTCTTGTTCGCAAATTCCGGGACGTAACGCCATGTTGATCAGTGTCAATTTCGGAAAATGTAAAGTTTTCGCCGCTCTATAACTCCCTTGGGCAATGAGTTTATTATGCGCAGTAGCTAGAATATGATTGGCCAATATGTCTAAAACAATGGAGAACTTATTGTTTAGCTTTTCTAGCCTTACAGGGGAGGTGACAGGCCTTCAAAACATAGACTATTTCAGCGGCCGGTTACGGCCGGTTTGGGAATAATGACACATTTTTAGCGGCCGGTTGCGGCCGGCTTGGGAGTGAAAGGGTTAATAGCTTGTTTTGTCGATTCACAAACTTGATCAGTTCTTTGCGGAAATACAGTAATTCAGACAGAGTGCATTCATTTCGGCGCGATGGTACATTTCTTTGGCGTTTCTTCTTCGGTCCCCGACATATTAACTGAAAGAGGAAGCGAAAGCGCTCAAAAAAATATCAACAGGCTGCTAAGAAAAATGACATAATGTCTGGAAAACGACAACTACAGTGTAAAAAGCTACACGAAAAATTCTGTAGGAAGTCGGATAGAAGTAAAACTGAGACTAGTTCCCAGGACGGCGAAGAGAACGCCTTGTTGTTTTTATATCGATCCGCTCGAGCTGTTCGAGGAAAGCGAGGGATTTCTCGATTGTTTGGAAGGAAAATGGGCTGAAAATAGCCTGCAACGTTTCTCGAAATCTTGGTAATCAATAGAAATACCTGATTTAATTAAAATTTTAAGCAAATATTTCAGTATTGTGCAGGATTGTGCGGATTTTTAGGAATTCTGCATCTACATCTACATAATTTATTTGCAAAATCCTATAAGGACATCTAGCAAATTCCAGTGCAAAGTGCAAAAATAAATTGTGCGGAATTGTGCGGGTTTGTCTGAATTGTGCGGTCCCGCACCCGCGCACCCTGTCAGAATCCCTGTTACACTGTACAGGTGTATTTGTGGGATTGTTATTTCTAGGTGTCTAAAATGGGTTTATTTCCATAGTGTTTCATTCATCAAACATCCCCCCCCCCCAAAAAAAAAATTATAATAATTAAAATAAATAGAACAAATTAAAAGAACAATGAAAAGAACCTCTCTTGACAACAAAATGGAACTTGTCAGCGTATCAGCAATTTAGGGTTCTTATAATTACAGGAATTACATTTATCACTCTTGGCCTTCAAACCTGTTCACTCCCCGAGTCAATCATGTATTGTATGGAGACATGTAACGTGTATGTAAATTTAGTTCTAACTTTTGAGTCTGTCAGCGAAATCCTATGGTGTGACCATTCAAATAAACCTCTTTGGCAGTACTTTTGCATGGTACCATTTGTTCTAACTTTTGAGTCCGTTGATGAAATCCTATGGTGTGACCATTCAAATGAAACCTCTTTGGCAGTACTTTTGCATGGTACCATTATTTTGTTCTAACTTTTGAGTCTGTTGATGAAATCCTATGGTGTGACCATTCAAATGAAACCTCTTCAGCAGTACTTTTGCATGGTACCATTTGTTCTACCTTTTGAGTTTGTCAGCGAAATCCTATGGTGTGACCATTCAAATGAAACCTCTTTGGCAGTACTTTTGCATGGTACCATTTGTTTTGCAATATTTTACAAAATTAAACTTTATTTTTCTTAGCAATCTTGAGAGTTTAATAAAGGGTCACAGTAAGTTTAACAGGGCTTAAGCCTTAGCTTTGATGAGTGTCCATTTAGTTTAATCCTTGGTACAGACTGTAATATCAGTGTGAATGATGGTTGACCTCTTACTGTAATATTCCTCTTTTTTGTACCTTCCAGGCCAGGTGGTATTGAGAGGCAGTTCCGTTTAAAGTGCAAAAAGTGAGTAAAGGAATTGATGCTTCCTGTTATCTTTTAACATCTAGTTTGAATTGTATGTTTTAC